>JARVGS010000127.1:21962994-21978245 GCA_031762315.1 Hypsolebias antenori
CCCCCCCCCCCCCCCCCCCCCCCCCCCCCCCCCCCCCCCGAAGCAGTTTAGGATCACAGTTCTTATTTTATTAACCTTTATTTAACCAGGCAAATTCCACTGAGATCACAGGGAGGCCTGGCCCTGAAGGCAGCCTAACATGCATGTTTTTGGTCTGTGGGAGGAAACCAGAGTACCCGGAGAAAACGCACGCAAGCACGAGAAGAACATGCAAACTCCACACAGAAAGACCCCAGGTCCAACCAGGGATTGAACCCAGGACCTTCTGGCTGTGAGGCAACAGTGCCAACCACTGAGCCGTCGTGCTGCCAAAGAATCACCTTTTGTTGCCTGCTTTCACTTTATTATCTAAAGATTCTACAAGATTAAATATCCTTTTTTTTTTTTATTTCTACAACCGTGTGCACATCAGATCAATTTTTCATAATCAAGACATTAGGAGAACCATTTTTATAGGTTCATTTTAAACAAACTGCAAATGGGGAAACAAATACTGTGGCCATAAATCTAATTACTGTAGTTTCATTACCACCATTTTAATAAATAATCCACTGATATCTGGAGTTTGTGCTACATAAAATATGAACAATTTTGAAAAATATTGTCTGCACAATAATAAAATGGACAAGCTTTGACGTGCCCTAGTTTTAAAACGAAGGTCATCTTATGAGGAGACATTTAATCTTGTAAAGTATATTTATAAATGAAACTAGCATTTTGTGAGGGAATGCATATTCCTTGTTGCATTGTGTGCTAAAGTTTGATGATCTCGTGTGATGTTCTGTAAGAATATTCTGTAAGAATAAAAATAGCCAAATCTACTGCAGTACTGTACAAAGTCAGAGACTTATTAAATGATAAAGCTCTGTATTTGTTGTATAACAATCATTGTTCCACACTTAATTTATTGTATTGATGTTTGGGGAAAGCGTGTAAAACAATTACAAAGCCTATAAAAAAAATTAATAATAATAAATAAATAAATAAAGTATAGGGCTCAGAATAACACATTACGGTACCTTTAAATATCCAAATACATTTTGTTCAAAGACAAAAGTTGTTATAATCTTAGGGGGACAGAGATATTTGTCAAACCAAAATTCAGAACTAGTTTGAAGGGACGGTCGACCTCAATCCAAGGAATTGGATGGATTGTGGAATGGTTTGGAGAGTGATGTTAAAAATGCCAAGTCAATGTGTACATTTAAGAAAATGATCAGAACTGAATTGTTAAATACAGTATATGAAGTAGCTTAATGTGTATTGTATTAGAGTTAGAAAAATTAGAAGGTTATTCATTTTGTTCTGTTACTTGAAGATTATTGTTTGAACTAATTGTTTGGGGGAACAAAAGGGGCAGATAAGATTTTTTCTTCTTTCTGCTGCCTTTCATTTTATGCATTTTGCATTCTTACCATTTATGGGATTGCATTTTAAAATGAATACATTTTATAAAAAAAATAAAAATAAAATAAATGTTAGCGCTCAGAGAATGTGTTGCAAACAACAGCTACCACAGCAGGTTTTAGTTTAATAGCTATAAATATGGCTGTGCTATAGTCAGACATTTATAGGTCGATTGGCTGTGGTGGCCATTTAAAAGCTGGTTTAACGTTCATCAGTAGCAGATGGTTAACCTTTATTAAACAGACAAAACTCACCGAGATCACAGAACTCTTGCAAGGGAGGCCTGGACCTGAAGGCAGACTAACTGGGGTGGAGTACCCAAGAAAAACGCACGCAAACAAGAGCAGAACATGCAAACTCCACACAGAAAAACCTCAGGTCCATATATGGGATTTAACACAGAACTTCTTGCTGTGAGACAACAGTGCCAACCACTGATCCATCGTGCTGCCCAAATGCATCCAATGATTACTTTCTTAGAGGTTTATGAAACCACAAAGACTTGCACCTGTTACTGGCAGTTGTCAATGGAAATGTTTTTACTAAGTGACAGTAACACTAATAATGACCAAGCTCCTAAATAATTCAATATTTGGCAAAATTAATAAAAAAAATAAAATAAAATTTTCAGAACAAGCCACACTGGCTACAAAAGCTCTTGCACATAAACTTGATTACGTCTCACCTCCTGACATGAGTGAATGTTGATATTGCAGCGCCTGGGTCCGAGTGCGCTGTATGGAGTTTGACACCCTTTCTGAAAACAGAAGCAGCAGGAGGACGTAAGGCAACAGCTGCATGAAACACAAAGTGCCAAACAACAAAGAGTGTACAGACCATAGACGTTAACTGATGTTTGGTGTTGCAAATCCTCTGGGGGGTCGGTTTCACCAGTGGAGTCTGTCGGAGTGCTGGAGAAAGCAGCAAACGTCACATCCAGGTAAAAAAATAAAATAAGGCAGATAAGGTTGCATTAGACACTTTAAACCAACAATCCTACATCTTACCCACTGGGCCACCAGTTGCCTCTGTGTTGCGTTTCTTTATGGGCATTCTTTGAGCCTAACAAACACGTTATAAAACCCATCAGGAATTATTATAACAGGAATGAAGAAAAGCAGAAGTTGGATCAAATTTAATGCTCTCGTACGGTGTAGATTGAGGTTCCTCTGTTGGACGTACAGACCGAGTCTCTGAACGTGGCACCCAGAGGCCCACCTGCCTTCACACCCTCATTCTGAAGAATACTCTGCAGAGCCCTAGAGTCTGGTGAGAAGTGGACCATTCTCGCTGGTCCTTCAAGAAAAGCACATTTAGTTGACAATGAACAGGGTAAAATAAAATAAAAAAAACAATTCTGTCATTTCTCAATTCAAGACTATCTTTGTCAAAAACTGACGTTAAAAGCAGCAGGTGATAAGCATTCCTGCAAGGAATACTAGACCTTACATTTTAAACATAACAATAAAAAAATATATAAAATACAAAATCTGTCTTGATTTTTCCACATAAATCTAAAAATCATACTGTTGTGTCTTCAGTTTAAAAAAATGAAACTGAAGTGAGCACTGAGCATCTAAATTTAGGACAAGGCTCATTGTAAAAAATAATAAAACTAGGCAGAAATAAATAATGTAATCTATTATGAAATAAGTGAAAGATCTTTAAATTAAAAGGTAATTAAAAAATAAATAAAATCAAAATAAATAAATAAAATCACAAAACTTATGTTCACTGAATTCTTGTATTAAATTAAAAAAAAAATAAATAAATCATGCTTTGTGTTCACTGCTGCATTGCCAACCTGCTGGGGCTCCAGCTTTTCGTTGACTCTTCTTGACAGACATTCGTTGAGGCTGCGTACAAGAGGGTGTATGACAAATGGGTTTAAGTTTATTTTAATTTTTGGATTGCTCACAAATTAGATAAATTTCCAAAATAAGAAAAAAATAAAAGGTCTTAAAGCAAACATGGCAATATAAAACCTAATAAAAAAATACGCTTACCAGGTTTTGGTAAGGTTTGGATCGTGGAGTTACTCCTTCATTTTTGAGAACACGAAGCAAAGCTGCGTGGTCTAGTTGAATGTTCTGCTCTTTGTCTGAAAATAAGCAATCCAAATCAAGAAGCGAGGAAAATAAAAAAAAAAAAACAACACAGCTGCATCCGATCACTTACCGGTATTTACTTTCAATAATTATGACAGTATCAATGTCAGATTTAGTGCAGATATGAGAAACTAGAACACACGTGTATGCATTTGATACACTGCAGACTTTGCAAGTTTTCTCACCTACAAAGAATGGAGAGGCCTAATTTTTTTTAAACAACCATAGGTACACCAACTGAGAAACAGAATCTAAGAAAATCCAGAAAAATCACATTCTGATTTTTAAATAATTTGCATTTTATATAATGAAATAATGTTCAGTAGAAAAACATAGTAGTTATTTTGGTGCAGAAACCCTTGTCTGCAGTTAGGGATCAGACAATTCCTGTAGTTCTTGACCAAGTTCGCACACATTGTAGCAGTGATTTTGGCCAACTCCTCCATACAGATGTTCTCCAGATCTTTCAGATTTCTGGGTTGTGACTGGGCAACATTGAGTTTCAGCTCCCTCTTAGGATTTTCTGTTGGGTTCAGGTCTGAAGACTGGTTAGGCCTCTCCAGGACCTTGAACTGCTTTTTAACAGAGCCACTCTTTAGTCGCCCTGGCTGTGTTTCAGCCGGATCATAGTCATGCTGGAAGACCCAGCCATGACCAATCTTCAATGCTCTTACTGAGGTAAGGAGGTCATTGGGCAAAATCTCACGATACATGACCCCATCCATCCTCCCTTCAGTATGGTGCAGTCGTCCTGTCCCCTTTGCAGAAAAGCACCCCCAAAGTATGAGGTTTCCACTCCTATATGCTTCACGGTTGGGACAATGTTCTTGGGGTTGTACTCATCCTTCTTTCTCCAAACACAACAAGTGGAGTTGATTCCAAAAAGTTCTATTTTGGTCTCATCTGACCACATGACCTTCTCCCATGCCTCCTCTGGATCACTGGCAAACTTCAAACGGGCCCGGTCATGTGCTGGCATGAGCAGGGGGGCCTTGCGTGCCCTGCAGGATATTAAACCACGATGGTGTAGTGTGTTACTAATGGTCCTCTTCAAGATTGTGGTCCCAGCTCTCTTCAGGTTGTTGACCAGGTCTTCCAGTATAGTTTTGGACAGATTCCTGACCTTTCTTAGAATCATTCTTACCCCACAGGGAGACATCTTGCATGGAGCTACAAAGAGGAAGATTGGTATTTCTTCCATTTTTTTTAATATCTGCACCAACAGTTTTCTTCTCACAAAGCTGCTTGCCCATTGCCCTGTAGCCCATGCCAGCCTTGTACAATTTTGTCCCTGGCGTCCTTTCCTTAAGACAGCTCTTTGGTCTTGGCCATGGTGGAGAGGTTGGAGCCTGATTGAGTGTGTGGACAGGTGTCTTTTATACAGGCAACAAATTCAACCAGGTGCAATTAATACAGGTCACAAGTGCAGAATAGGATGGCCTCTTAAAGAAAAACTAACAGGACTGTGAGATCCATAATTCTTCCTGGTTGGTAGGTGATCAAATGCAAATTTCATGCAATAAGATGAAAATTAATTATTTAACAGTCAAACAATGTGACTTTCCTTTTTTTAAGATTCTGTCTCACAAGTGAAGTGTACCTACGATAAAAAATTAGACCTCTTCATTCTTTGTAGGTGGGAAAACGTGCAAAATCAGCAGAGTAGCAATTACTTATTTTCCCCACTGTATATATAAAGCAGAGGTATTTTGAGTGTACAGAGAACACCAAATTTAAAGTATTACCATTTAAAGCTTTTGAAGAATGGTCCTGCAGGGTCAGTAACTCAGCATGTGAGGACTTGGAAGGCTCTTTGAGACTGAGCAGGCTCATGTTATCCAAAGCGTCTTCAGCCTCGGGAACAAACTGTGCAGAACTACATTCATTCTGCAACATTTTACCAGAAACTGAAGACAAGGGATTGTTTAAAGTGGCTGAAGTCTTTAGTGGTTTGGATGGCCTTGACTGTCCTGACAGCTGAGACACCTTTTCAGCAGTCTTTCCAAGACATTGATCCACACCTCTGACTGAATTTCCTTTGCTGGCTAACAAAATTTGAGAGTTACTTGGTTTTGCATTGCATGCACTTGTGTTAGATTGAACAGCATGAGTTTTTGAGTGCGAAGCAGTTAAAGGTTTGCGAATCTCTGCCGCCTTTTGTGTTTTGTTGCGATGATTGTTGAACAGTACAGGCTGGGTGGACTGCCTTTTTGTCTTAGCTTTACGCTGTAGGAATATAAATGCAGAAAATGTAAGAATAGCATAATAAAAATCATAAATACACTTTTGAAATCTAGGATAAAGCCCCTTACAACTAAATGTTTTTCCTCCCACTTGGTGTAGCACTGGTTAAATTCAGAGGTCTGTAGATGAAGGGTCTTTGCGAGGACTGGTATCCTGCTCCTACCATGATGCAAAGGCGGCTTTTGAGCACATTCTGCTGGAACTTGGTTTTCACAGTCTTTGCTTGAAAGGTGGAATGAAGGGATGCATTTAAAAATCTTCACGTCTGCTGGATTTTTGTTTTGTTCATGATCCATTCTGTGTAGAAGCAAAATCAGATGTTAAAAAAAAAAAAAACACTGAGTGAGGAAGCTATACTTTCAACTTCTACCATTTCTACTTTTCCAGACTGCATAGAAAATCAGATTGATATTTTTAGACAATTTAAAACAAGATTGGATAATAGTGTCCAGAAAATTTAATCAAGTATGAGATGACCGGGTATCACTCTGAACACCCCTGTAGTGTGTTGCAAGGCATGCAAAACACTGAGGCTTACGTTGTTTTTGAACCATCACTATGATTCACATCATAATCACATAAAAAAAAATTTGTACATCAACTATAAATGCCCTTTAACCTATAGAATATTAATTTCTAGATAAATGAGGCTTTCTGTAGCTGACAGTTTTCTATGATGCTCCACAAATACAATGACGACAAAAAGAGCAGTGAGATTTTACACAAAGGCAAGTAGGGAAAAGGTGAATAGTAATTTAAATAGCTTAAAATGACTTACCTTTGAAGATTACTAAGAATTTCGTTCAGAGTTTGCTTACGAAGGACTGGAAGAGAACTCATGTTGACGACTAGAGAAAGGGTTAAAGAGCCCAGAGATGTTTATGATTAAAATTGAGCAGCAAATGGCATTAAATATGAGATGTCGAGTCAACACGAAACGCTGCACAGGGTTAACCAAGAATAAACATGGACAAAACATCTCAAAATTACATAGGAGGAGGTAATACAGGCCTAAAATACAGGTTAGTTTAACTCTGAACAACAGAAAGCTGCATTGTCGAACACGCTACACAACCGAAAGCTTACCGTACTTATTCTACAAACTTCAAGAATATTAAAGGCTTGATTACTACAATCTGTAAGTCTTGTCAAATATTTCAAAGAAAGTTAATGCCCTACTTCAGTTTACTTGGGTTTACTAGGCGTTTTGTTTTGTTTCTTCTTACCTTAAAACGAGCCTGTAAACTTCCTGGTCTTTCAGTTTGTAAAAAGCGCGTGACGCCATTGGCCCATAAAATAGCCAAATCAACCAATGAACGCACGGGAACGCCTGCGTCAAACCAATGAGCGATGGTCTTTCATAAACAACTCCATGGCAACGACGCAAAAATTGTTATACCACGTGACCGGTTTTTTTTTGCCGCCGTTAGATGGAATGGATAGGTTCTCATATGGTCACTATGAAGGTAAAACATGTATGCACAGTTGGTAGAATATGACAAAGTGTGGTTTTGCAAACACTATAAATACTGTACATAAATTTCTGTATTTTATATGCCTATAGGATGAAATAAGCAAAAGCATGGAGTTTTAACAATGGGACACCTGTTGGAAACATTTTCTGAAGGTTAGTAGCAACTTCTACAGCAACAATTTAGGGAACCTTGGATTCTCTAAAGTTAATAGAATATAAACACACCAAAAGTTACCACAAATTTTAAAAATAGGTCATAAAGCTGTTGACTTTAAGTTTTATTTAAGTAGTTATTTATTTATGAAACAAACTACAAATGTTTTTGGGTGTAATTGGAAAACACCAGTAACGACCTGTGCCATGCCATAAGCATACTTGACTACCAAACAAGCTAATTCTAGCTAGCATAAGCTAAGCTAACTTCCTGTTAGAGCCAAACACAGAAAGCTAGCTAAAAGTAGCTTGAGAAGCAACAAACACAAAAGGACAAAATAACAACTTAGCTAGATACAGCAACGTCAAACAACCAAACATAACATAGGCTATTATACAAGTTTAAAATTTGAGAGACCTTTAGGAAAGCTTTAACTTGAGGGCTAAATAAGGCTATTTAGTTTCACTTTTAATACATACTCTACAGACCCTGGCCTAGTGTATTTACCCTTAACAGAGCAAACATGTTTAATGACTAATATGTTTATTTTATTTTTAAAAATCAACATGGCAATGTCATATACTGTACATTTGGGCTCAATGCACTCACAAATACAAGCAAAAAAAGATATAAAAACAAGTATAGCTCAAAAGAATAATGAACAAATATATATTTCATGCCAGTTTTAGACTAAGACCATCTTGTGCTGAGAAAGAGCTGTTTTGGTCAAACCTTAACATCATGCGTTAGCGCATGCATTATTTCGCATGATCTGTTAGCACTTGGAGTAAGTGTTGTTAATGACTGTCATGTCAGCTACTACCACACAAAATGTCAATATCGGTAAGATTCACAGAGTTGCAGCCATTTTTGTGTGGGCTGAGGTTGACTAACTGGGGTGGCTACCACTCCTGTTGGTTAACTCCTAGAGTTAATTTATTGATGGTATACGACCAGTACTTCCTTAAAGTTTCATTGAAATGCATCCTGTGGTTTATGAAATGTTTTTGTTAACAATCAATTAAGGTTGACTCGAACAGGTAATGCAATAAGCTTTAAGCATAGAAACTCATGTTGCAATCAAAGTGGGCTATGTGGTAGGGACAATGGTCAGCTACCACATCACATTTTAGCTTAGACAGGCCGCAGACTGATGTAATGTCTAACTTAAGACAATGTACATTTCAGTGCAAATGTTTGAACATGGTTACAAATGAACACATCTCTCACTAATTTTTGTGTTATTCAAACCCATTCTATGGTAATGTACTGTTTTATCCATAATATTTCTCTGAATGCTGCACAGGCTTTGGTTTTTTATTTTTATTTATTTATTTATTTATTTATTTATTTTGTTTCCCCCAGATTTTGTCTTGTTAGACATAGCTGCTTAGCAGAAAATGGTGACAGGTGTGCACGGTCTGACTGGGATTTAGCACAATATCTATCTTTACAGTCTTTCTTTCTCTCTTTTCTGCCACTGGATATCAGGACAAATCTTTAAAAAAAAGTTTGTTCTGCAGTGTTCATCTTTTAAATAAATGGAACCAGCTAAAAAGTGGCGCATACTTTTTAACAGTGGAACAAAGAGAACAGCCTCCCTATAAAACTCATACAATTTGAATAAGAGTTTTTGCATCTGATCAATAAAGATATGTTGTAACTGCAACATTTTAATTATATTCTGTTTTACTATGCTAGAATGCAAATACTTCTCACCACTGGAAGACAGGACTATTGGACCAAAGCCTGTGTGTTGGTGGCTGATGATGTCCAGGAGGTGTCACTGCCAACAAGCAGCTGAAGTCTTGCCCCGCAGCTGCAACACAACGCCAGTCCGCCTGTCACTCAGGGGACCCGTGTCAACAGCAGAGGGAAGAAGAAGACACATAGAAGAGGAAATCAGAAAATAACGCTGCAGCAGACATGGACCTGCGGTCTGAGCTGCTCAAGTCCATCTGGTATGGTTTTACAGCCCTGGATCTGGAGAAAAGTGGGAAAGTGTCTAAATCTCAGCTGAAGGTAAGTGATGGGACCTCTGCTTGGACAATGTAACAAGAAGAAGCATTTTCTTCTGGTGTCAGGATGGACACTTTTACTTGTGCTGCTTCATTTCCTACTTGACCTCGTTTTAGAAGATAAAAAGGGCTTTCAGGTGCTTAACGCACTAAATAAATCCAGCCAAATACTTTGTTGTTTCATCGCTGTGTGTATTTGAGTGTGCGCTCCAGGAAATAAGTGTGTACTCTGTCTTCTTCTCATCTTCTACATTTCCTGTGTCAAGCAATGCTTTTTTTTTAAATCTGCGAATGCCACGAGGAACAATTTTGTTCCCCATAGTTTGAGTAAAACGCTTACACGCATGAAAGAAAGCACAATATGCACCTCTGCCCTGCCAGAGCACGAGAGTAACAGTTTGTTCTCAGTTTTGTGCATGAATGGGACCCCTCATCTCCAAGCTGTGCTCACACTGGGCCATAATGTGCCATCTTGTTGTGCAAAGAAACCTCTGGCACTGGAGAGCAGCCTGTTGAATAGAGTGCTCTCCCAGCATGTACGTCAAATGAACATTGTTACAATGAGAGCAAGGACAAAGTGGAAACATGCTGGCGATAGTTGTGTCTTGCACCCAGAGCCTCAATACAGCCACTGTGCATTTTTGTTGATCTCACTGTTGTGTCATTTATTGTACGGTAGCTCAGACTCTATTTCCAGCCACCTCCACTCCTGGCTTACAAATATTCAACCTCATGACTGGGCTTATCCCCCCCGCTCTCCCCATGAGCGTGCAGCGTGCAGGCTGTGTACAGGCAGCACCACATTTTGTTTGAGATGCTCACAGGCAGGTTGCTTGTACAAAGTGGCAGATGTTCTAGAGCACTGGAGATTGGAGGCAGGATGTGGTTATGGCTCAGCACACAGAAACTAGGTGTCTGACAGCAGCACACGGCTCTAGATGGCTCTGTGACAAGACGGTGGAAAAGTGGTAATGCTACTCAAAGCACACATCCTTTATTTACCTCCTTTAATTGTAATAAATTACTATATATTTGAATTTTTGCACATCCACTTCTCATCAGCAGTGACTAGTCTACATGTAGAGCAAGCTATAAAATCCTTCTCTCCGCTTTTCGTTGTAAGGTTATTGCAAAAATAATAAATAGAAGGGAAGCACAGAACCACATACGTGAGGATTGAGTTAAATTCCTGTGCCTCGTTCTATTCACCTCATGAAATATTGCCGACTAGAACTCAAACACCAAAAGTGCACCTTTGAGGGAAGTTATTAAGCATGCACACGACAACAAAAAGGTTAAGTCATGTCATCTGGACCAGTTAAGTGAGAAATGTTTCGTCTCATCCGGATGCCAACCAGATCTGTCCCATAGATAGCCTTCACTACTGTGTTTCAAGCCAACCTCCTGTGGAATCTCAGAAACAAGCATTTAACACATGCACCCGTCCAAAACAATCAATCATCGTGTACAACAATCAAATGTTTTAGGCCAGATGACCAACGTGCTACTCACAGCAACAGCCTGAGGACATCAAGGACAAAATGGTTCAGAAGAAAAGGTTTGTAAGCTCAATCATCCAGGTAGATAACAACAAAAAAAGTTAAGTCATGTCATCGATTTAATTAAATTAAATTCAGTTTATTTATATAGCGCAAAGTCACAACAGAAGTCCTCAGTCATCTGGACCTGTTTGTTACATCACATTACACACAACGTTGTGTAATGTGCCTTCGTCCACAACAGAAACTATTTTATTTCTATACAGCCACACAATAAGTTATTTTCTCACACTTTTAAGCATGAACAATGTACTGTAAAGCATAAAAATACAGTATAACAGTTTAAACAACTAAATTAAGCTTTCTGAGCTTGCATGAAATCCAAATGACCTGTCAGGAGCCTGAGTTCCTTTTATGTTTATTTTTAGACGTCCTTAATTTTTTTTTTGACTTCTTGTGTTTTAGTTTGTTTTCCTGTGTTCTGATATGATCATTTACTCTTTCATTTCTCAGTCAGTCCTGCCCCTCTGTTAACCATTCACACCTGTTTCATATGTTCATTAGACTCAGCTGCCTCTACTTATCTCATCACTCCTGGTCTACTTTGCTCGTTCTCATCAGTCGGTCATCCCATTTGTTCCCCCTGCCAGTTCTTATCGTGGTCCTTGTTGTTGCTTCTTGAGTTTCTTTTTTGTTGTTTTTGTGCCACATCTGCCATTTTGATTTATTCATTATGAATATTATTTTCCTCTTGTGACTCTGCATCCCTGGGTCTTGTTAAAATAATCCAGACAAGTTGTTTAATTTTGAATGAAATGGGGCCAGAATTTCATAGTTTTTGTTAAAAAAAATCTAAACTTAAGTAACGATGCATTAATGTACATTTTTGATGTGTCCCTTTAACCTCTGTGTCATTAAATAAAAGGGGAAATAATCTGTGGATATAGTCAAAGAACTGTAGAATCTCCCAAAGCAGGAATAACGGACAAAAATGTCCTAAACCACAATTGAAAAACCACCAGAGGGGATATTATTTATATTCATGTGAAACGCACCAACTATGTATTCATGTAATTTTCCTCTTAATTTAGATTTACAAAATATGTAAACAATTAAAAGCATGCCATTTCTTAATTATATTTTTGCTAATTTGAGCCTTGTTTAGGGATTTTGCTGTAACAGAAATATTGACTGAGATCTTCCAAATTTTCTTTTTAAATTTTTTTATTCAACCTATATTTATACAGGTTAATCCCATTGAGTCTCGGGGACTCATTTACAAGAGAGAGGCAATTTTAACAAAGAACCATGACAAAAGTGCACAACAAAGACAATAAAAGACAATCATAAAGGATGGGTACAAATTGAGGATTTTTTTGCATGTCTTCTTATAAGATAAGAAGTTTCTTGACATTTTCTTATATGAAATGCAAAAAAGTTTTTTTTCATTCAACCTTTATTTATACAAGTTGAGTCACAAGGACTCGTTTACAAGAGACCTGTTTTAGACACAACACATAAAGTACAGACAACAATAATTCAAAAAGCAATTAAAATAAAATAAAAGAAGTTATAAAGTTATAAATATAGTCAAATCAATATGCCATTAAAAACAAGGTAAAATACAAAAACAAGAACATATTTGCTGCTTTGAAATTTCCATTGAATGTTTAAAATCCCTTAAAGAAATCAAAATTGATAGCTTCAGATCTTGTGGCACCATCTGTTCACAGTTGTGATGGTCAAAACAAAGACTTTGGATCAACACCAGCTTCGGTGTGACATTGTTAGCAAAATATGTTAACTGTAACGTGAATGAGAATTGATAGGAGAGATCTCTTTCCAGTTTTAGCTTCTCTCCATTGGCTCTCTGTCAAATTCAGAATAGAGTTCAAAATCTTACTTCTAACCTACAAAGCTCTCAACAACCTAGCTCCATCTTATATTACAGATCTTATTGTCCCGTATTTTCCTAACAGAGCACTTCGCTCTCAGACTGCAGGATTACTTGTGAATCCTAGAGTTTCCACAAGTAGAATGGCAGGCAGAGCTTTCAGTTATCAGGCTCCTCTCTTGTGGAACCAACTTCCAGTTTCTGTGCGTTTAGGGTCGGCTTGGGTTTCCTGAGCTGTCCCTTAGTTATGCTGCTATAGACTGCTGGTTGACAAACTGACCACATTTCTTCACTATACTACTGTCTTTACTTACTCTGCTCAGCCTGTTTTGAATTTGTAATTTTTTCTATGCTTGTCGTGTTCTTGTCTTTCTTCCAGTAGGAGGTTCACCTGCACCTGGATCTACCATTCTGTGTTTGTTTGTCTCGTCTTCCTGTCTTCTCAAACCCAGCCGGTCAAAGCAGATGGCCGCTTGTCCTGAGCCTGGTTCTGCTAAAGTTTTCTTCCTGTTAAAATGGAGTTTTTCCTTTCCACTGTTGCCATTGTGCTTGCTCAGGATGAGAGACTGCGACAAAGTGAATATTCAACTTGTCTGCTGGCTTCCTTAGACAGAGAACTTTACTAATTGGCTTTTTCTATGTATGTGAATGTTTCTGTACAGCGCCCCGAGACAACTTTGTTGTGAATTGCCGCTACATAAATAAACTGAATTGAATTAATTCTCCGATCAGCACGGGTTCTTTTTAAGAATTGAAATGTGGCTGATGACTAAAAAGCGTGCAAATATATCCATGTTTCTACTTTACATCAGTAAAACTTTATTACTTTTTATTTGTGCCTTATCTAGAATGTTTAACTATTATTTTCTTGAAAATCTTCAGTTTTCTTCTGACTTTGGGCACACAACTTTTTTTTTTCCCTTTTTGTCACAGTAATGCGTGCACCCTGAGGCTGTTAGACTCATGAATATCTAACCAGAATTATCACTGTGCAAAATCACATCATGTTGCTGCTGATCTGTTTCATGCTGCTGATCTGTTTCATGCTGCTGTGTTCATTCATGGTCATCAGCTCACACAGACTCATGTTCATGCTGCTGTTCGATGTAATGTTTTTGTGCTATTAGTGTTTAGTGTATTTTTAGTTGATGTTTTTCTTAGGACATATCTTAGTTCTTATTACTGTTTTTCTTTTACAGTTTATTGTTGGATGTAACTGGGACCCTGTGTACATAATTTCGTTCCACCACATGTGGTGCGAATGACATAAAGAATATCTGACTCTGACAAAGAAAATGCTGAAAATCAACACTTCAGTTCCCTAAAGCTCTCAAATTTCCATTTTAGTTTTAGTAATGTTGCTTCTCTACTTCACTTTGAAAAAAAAAAAAACCTGTCTTATCCATTGTAATTTTTCAGGTTTTGTCTCACAACCTTTGCACAGTCCTGAGTATCCCACATGATCCGGTGGCTTTAGAGGAGCACTTCAGGGATGACGATGATGGCCCAGTTTCCAGTCAGGGTTATATGCCTTACCTCAACAAATACATCCTGGATAAGGTGAGGACCAGCACAACTTCACGCTTCATAAATGACTCATTCGGTTGCGTTTAATCCCCGCATTTGTGTTGCTTTAGGTTGTGGAGGGTTCTTTTAATAAAGAAAATGTAGACGAGCTCTGTTGGACTCTCACGGCGAAGAAGAACTACCAGCCAGATAAAAGCAGCAACTCGGTTGTACCAGAGCGGGATGCTTTTCGACTCTGGTGCCTTTTTAATTTTCTCTCTGAAGACAAGTACCCTTTGGTTATGGTTCCTGACGAGGTGGGTTCAACCAGCGAATATGTAAATACCATTCAGTCCCATTTCTGTGACTTCTGACTCAGCGTTCATACTGTTGTCCTGTTCAAAAGTTTTTTTTTCCACATGGGGTTCTTGTCAGCATTTAACTACCGGTACTTGGCATGTGTTCAGCTATTTTAACCATTCAGGTATCAAAGCCTTCAACTCATTGAGGAGATGTGTGCTATGACTTTTGGTATTTGTAACTTTAATACTTTTTAAAATATTAGTTTTTTTAATTACTTTTTACTTTTTTTTAACCTAATTGAAATGGAGATTTAAAATTGAAGCTGAGCTTTAAGCTACTATTTTACTGATTTTAACGTTTAGCTTTGTTTTGGTTTATTGCTGACTTTAGCTAGTCAGTAGTCTAGTCATGTCTAATTAGTACTGATAGTCTAGTCATTATTTATTTATTTACATATTCATTATTTTGTGGGAGTGGTGGCACAGAGGTTAAGAAGGTGATCGTGTGATCGGAAGATCGCCGGTTCAAGCCCCGGTACCGACAACATCAAAAATGTGGGTGGAATAAGTGAAGTAGTCACACCTGTCTCCACCCTCATCTGCCCCACTCTGGGCCCTTGAGCAAGGCCCTTAACCCACACCATC
>JARVGS010000127.1:21992751-22005829 GCA_031762315.1 Hypsolebias antenori
TATATATAAGAAGCTCTTTCTAAACATCTTTTCAGACTCATCTGTGTCTGCAGTGTTTTAGATGAGTTTACTCTCCAGTCAATGATCGGACTCATCTTTAAAATCGAATTAGTGATTTGATTCATTTGAGTTTGAGGCCTTTTCGGCGAGTCTTTGAACGTGAATCACCTGACTCATCTGAGTCCACGTCGTCTCTGGTGAGTTTTTAACTCGAATTAGTGACCAGAGTTATCTGAGTGTCGCATTTATGCGAGTCTTTTGTCCAAATCGGTCATTGAACTCATCTGAGTCCACTGCTTCAGTTGAGCCTTTAATCTGAATCACTGATTGGATATAGGTAGTATGCAGTGCAGTCTATAAAATTATTCAGTTTTTTTTTTTTAAACAGTGTGTCCACTAACTCTGAGTTAGCTGCAGTTTGCTAGAGGATATCGTAGGATCTTAGAAAACAATAGCCTTGGATTCGTGAGTCCTGATTTAGTGCAAGGAGTCAGAACATTAATCGAGGTTGTTTTTATTTTTCTCTTAGCTGAGCTGAGCCAAAAAATTCGGATCTTAGAAAATAACCGAAATTCCCCTCGCTGGTGATTGTGTGCTTGCGCACGAAGGAGGTTACTTTTGGCTGGCCCAAGCGTCCCGACATGTGACAGGAGGAGGAGGAGGAGGAGGAGCGAAGCAAAGCAAAGTAGAGCAAAGCAAAGCCATGAACAGTAGAGAGACGGAGGTGTCGGCCTGCTAACTTTGTTTATTTGCATGTGATGCGGTGGTAAACAGGTAGCAGGATTAAATGCTCCCTGTTTCCACCGACCCGCTGCTCACATGAAGGCCCCGCTCTGTAGGTTAGCTGTCTGTCATTAGCTCCAATTGTTAGCCTGTCGCTGAGTTCAGCAACTTGTCAACAGCCGATAAATCCCGGACGGGACTGTTGCTGGTGTGTTTCCAGCGGGTTGTTGTGGCGGAAACGTCCCTCGATCCAGCGGCGCTACTGGGGGGGAGGTAAGTGAACCTGGCGGCCAGCTAAGTTATTTAGAGAAACTGTCGGGAACGCGAGCTATGCTAGCAGCTAATGCTAATGGCAGTCAAAATCAAGGTTAGGCAGGAGGAGCAGCTCGGCTCTGGGTCCGCTGTGACAGGGTTGTCCGGCTGTAAGATTTTTTTTTTAAGTTTGACTTCAGATGAAGTGTGTAGGGTTGGATTGGGTTCATTTCCCCAAAAAAGTTCGTATCCAGTTACAGTCCCTTTAGTGACTCTCAGTAAGTTAGCAGGGACTTCCGAGAACCAGTGTGACAGGTTGTTTGTTGGACCGGTCTCAGCTCTCCTGAACACCCACTGGTTTGTTCCTCGAAATCCACGCCGTTCACCTTTGAGACGCATTTTTAACTGGTTGTTTTTCAACACTCGTCAACAAGGGCGGATTAATCCAGAACAGGGGGAGGTGGGGGGGGGTTTAAAATAAAATAAAAAACATTAACCTACCCCACTTACTGCCAGCCTTAAAGCCCTCTGCTCCACCGCCTGCCATCAGTGCTGCTCAGTGTGTACACAGTGCATGCACCCTGTCTCACAGCTTCCCCAAACAACAACACTGAGCAGGCTTCTGCAGAGCCGAGCTGAGGTTCTTGTTCCTGCAGCTATGAGTCGCTGACATGTCAGAAACTTTTAACTGACCTTTTTACACTTACTATTCCACACGCTCGGTCTGAAATTTGCAGTGCATTGTGGTCCAGATGGATTCATGCCTACGTCCTGTTCCTTAACATTTAATCACATTATATTTATCGTCTGTGCAGGGTTGCTTTTAAGAGCTGTCCGGTCCTTGTAGGACCAAAGCAGGTGCCGCGTCTGCATCCTTAGCACAAAATCAGTCTCATTCTCAGCGTGGGTTGATCTCCACCAGGGCTGTCCCTTGTCTCCGATCCAGTTTGTGGTGTTCATAGACAGCATCTCGAGATGCAGTTGGAGAGAGGGGGATGTCTGGTATGGGAACCTCCAGGCTCTCATCTCTGCTTTATGCAGATGATGTGGTTCTATTGGAGTCTTAAGGCCAAGACCTTCAGCGTGCCCTGGAGCGGTTCACAGCTGACCCTGGAATGAGAGTCAGTTCCTAGTCTGAGGCTATGGTCCCAACCTGAAGTGGGTGGATTGCTCCCTCCAGGTAAGGGGGATGGACTTTGCTTCAGGTGAAGGAGTGCAAGTAACTGGGTGTCTTTTTCTTTTTTTTACGATTGATGGTAGGATGGAGTTGGAGATGGATTGACAAATTGGGGCCTCATCCTCAGTAGTGAGGGCGCTACTTCAGTCTGTCACGGTGAAGGAGCAGCTGAGTTGAAAGGCAAAAAATCTTGATTTACTGGTTTGTTTTTGCTCCGATCCTCATGGTCGTTTGAACGAGATCCCGGATACAAGAGGCCAAAATGGGCTTCCTTCGTAGGGTGGCTGGGCTTAGCCTGAGAGATAGAGTGAGGAGGAGCTCCGTCATTCAGGGGGAGCTTGGAGTAGAGCCACTGCTCCTCCACATCAAAAGGAACCAGTTTAGGTGATTCAGGCATCAGATTAGGATGCCTCCTGGACACCTTTCTTTAGAGGTTTTCTGGGCACGTCCCACTGGTAGGAGGCCCCGGGGAAAACCCAGAAAATGCTGATGGGATTGATTGAGCATATTTTCTGGCCTGGGAATGCCTTGGAGTCCCCCAGGACGAGCTAGAAAGTGTTGCTGAGAAGAGGGATGTCTGGGTTTATCTCCTGGACCTGTTGCCTCTGTGACTTGATTATAAGTGATAGAAGATGAAGATGAGGTCTGGGTAGTCAAGTCGTGAGTATTTTATTCAGGAATGTACGGACGTTTGGCCCACAGTTCCACAATAAAATACACATAATGGTTAATTACAAGGTCACTAATGTGCAAGTATTTATCACAGCATAAGTCTATCACAGACAGCTTCACATATACATGTTGTGCATAACGTTTATACATGCACAGATAAAATATGTTTCAAGCTTTCGTATCTATATGCTCCCAAGTTACCAGTAAAACTAATTTATAAACTTGTTGTTATATGAACGTTAATAAAACGCAGGTGTAAAGGACCAAAATGCTGCACTTCAGTACTGGAAATAGCTGACTTGTAAACATTTTTGATGCCTAGTTTTATTAGTTTCTGTAAAAATGTAATTTCAGAAGTTAAAATGATGGAAAATATATTATCTCACCTTAATGGCATGACAGAAAGCGACTGAAGTGAATCCTTAATTTAGTCCAGCAGACAAAACAAAATAAGTTTTAGGCTCGAGAAATAGTTCATGTTTATTGTGTCCGATAAGATGCTCACGTGATGTTTTTCAGATTGTTGTCAACGAGTCAACACAAATAAAATCCAGAACTTAACTACTTTAATTAGAGGTTCTGTTATGATTTAAAAATACAAAAGCCTAAACCTTTAAATAGAAATATACTCTAGAAAGAGAATTGACTCTAGACTTTGTTGTTCCACAGAGCAGTACATGACTGCAAGGTGCCCGAACCATCAGCCCTCCACCACTGTGCTTGACAGCTGGTATGTTTTTACGGATAAGCTGTGTTCAGCAGCCGACTGATTTTTAACTTTTGAAAAAAATTGCTGTCAATCATGTAGATTTAGTTACCTTAAGAAAATGAAGATACAGCAGCAGCTGCTTCAACCAGCTTAATGTAGCAATTTAATTTTTTATTTTTAATATTGTTTAGCAATAATGCTCTTCTACTTGTTTTTAGGTGTGCAAGTTATTTTAAGGGTTTATAATTATGTGTTTATTTTAATGAAGCAATTAAAGTAATTATTGTATTATTAAATTAAAAGCACATTTAGACTCTAAATAAGTGTGTAAATTATCTACCCATCCATCCATTATCTTTACTTGCTTCTTCCTGTTAGGGTCGCGGTCCAGCAGTCACAGTGCGAGAGGCGAGGGACACCCTGGACAGGTCGCAAGTCCATCACAGGGACACATATAGACAAAGGAGACAATAGCTATGTTTACATGCACAAAATTCTTTGATCGGATTGAAATGTTTTCAGATTAAATAACTCGAACGTATCGTTTACATGGGCACAATCCGTTCATGACAAGCGTTTACGTGCAGCGGGCTTTTATTCTGAACCCAAGTACTGACATGCGCAGAGTGGTAAACGTGCCTTAAAAATAAAAAAAAAAACACAGAAGTTCTACTTCAGTGATAAACATAAACAAACCTGAGCGCCCAAAATGGACTCGTGCCAGGTCTTAATGACGGTGGAGACGTTACTGCACTCCCTGACTGAGCTAAAGGTAATACAGATCATTTTGAGCTCTTTCAAAATTTCTAGTAGAAATGTTGTCACTCACCGACCAGCTTTGCTTCCCCGGCATGCTAATATTATTAGCATTAGCCAGGCGGAAATACGAGAGGTGCACAGTCTGGTCGGTTTTCCACAATCGGGGAAAAAAATTAACAGATTAAGTGTTAACATGCACAACATTCGGATTATGAATCTGCATAAACCACCCGTCTCATTCTGATTACAATTTCTTTCAGATCGAGCTGAATCGTCATTAAAAAAAAAAAAAATCCAAATGGGGCGTTTACGTGACGCATTTTTATTCCCAATGGCCGTTTAATCTGATTAGTTATGTCCATGTAAACATAGCTACTGTCACTTCACCTAAGGGCAATTTAGAGTTAGCAGTCAGCCTAACTTGCATGTTTTTGGTCTGTGGGAGGAAACCAGAGTACCCAGAGAAAACCCACGCATGCTGGGATTTGAACTGACGACCTTCTCGCCAAGAGGCAGCAGCTCTACCAACTTGGCCATATAGCGCGTATAATTAAATTTACTTTATAGGTTTTGAAATTCCTCCAAATGTAAACTGATCAGAAGACCCTGTACAGTTACATTATTTTATACCTTTATTACAGTTGATAGGTGGCTCTTAGGATTCTTAATTGTGTGGGGTCCCTGCTCATCTTCCAATTGCTGGACAGTAAAAAGAAATCTAGACATGACTGCGCATGTTGTAACTCTTTTACTATCAAGGACATTTACAGGCTGCTCAAACAAAACAGAAGTAATTCAGTGACTGAGAGGGCACCCAAACAAACACCTAGTAAAACATTATTGAAGGCTCTTTCCTCAGATAAAACCAAACTAATTCTTTACTGCACCGTAGAAAGGTTTTTACCCACATGTTTTGCGACAATAAATAGACGTTGAGAACTGTTTTGGCTATGCTGTGTGTTTTGAAATGTTGAAATCGGACTGTTTAACGCTGGATACAATGGAGAGCTATACGATATGCAGACACTTGGAGCCTCTTAAGTGTTAGCAGCTGTTCATTCTAGCTCTATATAGTACATATGGTAAGTGCTTATAGCTATTTTAATGTTTGTACAAATAACTTTCCTTTTAGAAAATCGAGCTATGATGGCAACGTGACAGGAGATGATCTGCTGAGTCAGCTTCATCAGGAACCATGGAACGGTTTCAGCAAACTGCCACAGAGCAGGACGACGACGTCAACGGCTACAGCACGCCTGCTTCTCCTCGAGATGAGGTGGATGTCAAGTGGACGCTGCCGAAAGTGAAGACTGAATACTCAAACAGCTGTGCGGGGACGGTGTCGAAGCTGACAGACCTGCAAGGGTTAAAGAGTCCGGAAAGCAGGGATGAGGAGGCCAAGGAGGAGGAGGAGGAAGTGCTTCCTACCAAAGGCCTGAGAGGGGATCAGAAGAAAAGACAGCGAGAGGGTCAAGATGAGGAAAACAATCATAACAAGAAAAACAGTGCAGCATCCAGCTACACAGGTAAAGAAAAAAAGTTTAATTTAGACACTCACTGGATGTGCTATTATTAATATTTCTGTTTATTTTTTTAATTAACTTTACATGCAGACCTTTCCCAGACTTCATCGCCTTCACTGTCTGAACAGCTGCGTCTTGGCAGAGAAGATAACTCAGGTGCTGGTATCAGTGTGGAGTGTAAAGTCTGTGGGGATAAAGCCTCAGGATTCCACTACGGAGTGCACGCCTGCGAAGGTTGCAAGGTAACACAGCGGCCGCATCACAAACTCTTTGCTAGATCAAAACGTTTGATAGCGGCTATGTTTTGCACAGCACAGTCGTTCAACCTGTTGCGTTGTTTCTCATTCAGGGCTTTTTCCGGCGGACTGTGAGGATGAAGCTGGCGTACGACCTCTGCGAGCGTTCCTGCAAAATACAGAAGAAGAATCGCAACAAGTGCCAATATTGTCGCTTCCAAAAGTGCCTGTCTTTGGGAATGTCTCATGATGGTGAGTTTAAGATGTTTTTGTTTTTTCTTCTCAAATTACTCTTTAAAGTGGAGAGCAACGATTTTCACAAGACTTGCACTGGTACAAACTTAGCTTCTTGGTACTGAACTGTGTTTGTGAAGTTTTATAAATGTGAAGTGAACTGTGCTCTTTAAAGTCAATTCTAATGTCCTTTTACATATTCTGGTCCAAAATTATTCTCATAATCATAAACTGTATTGTTAATGTTGCTCACTTGGGATTTTATTATTATTATTTTAAACAAAACCAGATATCATGACTGAATTGTTTTGGGAACGTCTACTCAAAACACGTCCTGCATCTGTGTGCGTTTGCTCAGCGATCCGATACGGACGCATGCCTGAGGCGGAGAGGAAGAAGCTGGTGGCAGGCCTGCTCGCAGAGGAGCTGAACGTCAGCAAACCAGGCGGCTCGGACCTGAAGACGTTGGCCAAACAAGTTAACACGGCCTACCTGAAGAACCTCAGCATGACCAAAAAGAGGGCCCGAAGCATCCTGACAGGCAAAACCAGCAGCACCTCAGTATGTTTTACTTTTTTATACAATACTGTACATGAAACTGAAACGCAAAGGTCAAAACACTGCTTCTTCAATTCCTTCAATGTTTTTATCTTTAGGGTTTTGCGCCACCAAAGTAGTTTTCCGCCATTTTTAGTGGATGTTGTAACTGTCTGTTCTGATAATTCTGACTTTCCTAACCAAACATTTTAACTAGATGTTGCATTTTCTGACATCAAAACACACATTTGTTGAATATATTAAATAAATATACTGTAGCTGCATGAAACAATAAATATGAAAAACAAAATTATTAAATTTATTGCTCAACAACTGGTTAATTGATCCTTAATTGAATTTAAAACTAAATGTTTAACTTATAAAAGTACTTATCTTTTATTTTAAACACTTTCAACTTCAATTTATGACTTTATTTTGAAAAATGTCTCGACTTTTTGATGGATGTATTTAGTTCTTGACACAAATGAAAGACAAATTGATGTGTCTATCAAAAGTGTCAAATTAGTAATAATTACGGTATTATCAATAAATATTTTGCTAATCTAATATAATATATGCTAATGTTATAGCCATGCTATTTTTTATTTATTTTGTGATCTTATTTTTAAAAAAATTAAATGTTTTCTTACTCAAGAGTTGCTTATGTTAGGTTCTGTTACACTTTAATGGCACACTGAGACCTTTAGTTTTATACAGTATTAAAGTATTTATCCTTGATCATAAGCTGGAATGCTCTATACATGAGAATTGATGCACTTATTTATAAATTTAAAAATTCTGAATCTTTTGGCATTCAAATAACCACAACTATATCTTAAAAGTGGTTTATAAATAGGACTGGACTGAATAGCAATAGCTGTCAAACAAAATACGCATAGATGTTAGATCAGTTGGTATTCTTGTCCAGGTGGGCCAAATTTCATAATAATAACCCGGTAGGCGAGTTTTTCAGTGTAAATACATTTTTCTGATATTTAGTACAGACACCCTTTTATGTTTTATGGTAAAATGTCCCTGCAGCCACACCCTAGTTATGTCTTTTCAGTCACAGCTGGTTTTTCAAGTTATTTTTGTCCTTGTGTCAGCCATTCGTGATCTACGATGTGGACACGCTCTGGAAAGCAGAAAGTGGGCTAGTATGGAGCCAGTTAGTCCCAGGTGCACCCCTGACCAAGGAGATAGGAGTTCACGTGTTCTACCGCTGTCAGTGCACTACAGTGGAGACTGTGCGAGAGCTCACAGAGTTTGCCAAGTGCATTCCGGGGTTTGTGGACCTCTACCTTAATGACCAGGTGAGTCACTGTCTCCTAACTGTGTTCTACCACAGCTGGTCGTTCAGAAAGGCACAAACAAACACCTGTCTGTGTGCTCTCTGCAGGTTACGTTGCTGAAGTACGGAGTCCACGAGGCTATTTTTGCCATGCTGCCGTCTCTCATGAACAAAGATGGACTTTTGGTAGCCAATGGCAAAGGCTTTGTAACCAGGGAGTTCCTTCGCAGCTTAAGGAAGCCATTCAGTGAGATCATGGAGCCTAAGTTTGAGTTTGCTGTGAAGTTCAACGCTCTGGAGTTGGATGACAGTGACCTGGCCTTGTTTGTTGCTGCCATTATTCTCTGTGGAGGTGAGACTGGGGGCTTTATGGGTGAACTGTGCAGAATGTGTTACTTTCTGTGCACACAGTTAAAGACTTAATTTCCATGTAAGTTTTAAATCTTTCTTACTGAAGTCTTAACTACCGTAGCTTATTAGGCAGTAATCTTATTTGTCTCATTTAAGCTGATGTAGCTAAGCTTATTTATTCGTCCAAAATCACAATAGATCTTGTTTTCACACTCAACAAATTATGTTAACATTATCTAGATCCAAATATAAGCTGATGATGAGCACATTTTCAGTGATAGTGATGTTAATGTTGGGATTTTTATAAGACTTAATCGTTATTTAGCCCTTAACCTTGCCTCACTTTTCACTGGTGCCTCCAACGATGCCAGATATCAACTGGGCTGTTGCATATGTTGCTAAAACGTAAGAGAGACGATTGTCCCTGAGTCAACAAAGAGCCTTATTGAGGTTAGCTGCATTGTCATCCTCAGTTTAGAGCCAGCTCAGCTTCCACACACAGCCTCTCTGAGGCTGTCATCGTGTGCTCGTCTGCTCTACAGTCGTGTCCAAACTTGTAGCAAATGATGTAATTTCAGTTTTTCGGTCTGTGAAAAAATTGTGTAATAAATGACACTAAAAATATTTTTTAGATGACTAAAAGAGACAGTTCTGCAGAGCAGAAAGTTTTTTGTGTGGCTACTGTTAACGTGTTTGGGAAACTTAGCCTGTGTTTATTCTGCAAGTATCTGTTATTGTTTGAAACAAATCCACAACAGACACTAGAAAAGACTATGTTGATTAAAAAAAAAAATCAAAGTCAAGCATTTTTATATTTTGTTTTCACATTTGTAAAGGAAAATTTAAAGCTATTTAAGATATATATTTATTTTAAAGTGGGCTTGTGTGAATCACTTATGAGATGACAGCATCTTACCTGCAGTAGACAGCTATCTGAGACTTATAAGCCACTGATGCTCAGAAGGGACCAAAAGATGAATTAATGTTTCATCATCTAAAACTTTTAAAATCAAGTTTCTACATTTTCTCAAGTGCTTTTTTGCCTTTTTTTTAATACATCATGTCACTTTTTGCATCAAACAGTTATTTACAGTGAAAACTGTATTTCATCACAGTTCACAGTCAGTTGCAACATAATGATGTGTAAGATTGGATTGCAAAACCATGTCTCACAAATACTCTAAACTAGACTAACTGTGATTTGTTCCCTCAACAGGAACCTCTAACAATTATCCAGCAGCTCATAAGTTCTTCAAATAACCACAGTAATAAAGGACTATCACTTTAAAAGTTTTCCTGCTGTTGGGTTATCTCTGCCAGGTAGATTAGTGTTAATTACGAGTTATTCCAAAACGTCTTCTCGTTTCTCCAGATCGCCCCGGACTTATGAACGTGAAGCAGGTGGAGCAAAGTCAGGACAACATCCTCCAGGCCCTGGACCTCCACCTCCAAGCGAACCACTCTGACTCTGTCTACCTCTTCCCCAAGCTGCTTCAGAAAATGGCTGATCTGCGTCAGCTGGTCACTGAGAATGCTCAGCTTGTCCAAAAGATCAAAAAGACTGAGTCGGAAACCTCGCTTCACCCTCTACTACAGGAGATCTACAAAGACATGTATTAGAGATCTCCAGCAAAGACTTGTTTTATTTTACTGTTTTTTAGCAATACTGTTACAGACAGAATCTACAGTTCTTACAACACGCTGCGTTCAATTCAAGCACTGTTTTTCTCGTATGGAGTGGATTTTAAACACAAAGATGAAATGAATTCATTTCCTAGGGCTATCACAATCAGTAAAGTCTTCACAGTATCAGCATTTCCCTCAGCACAGTGGTGTGTGTATGTGTGTGTGCGTGTGTGAGCATCTGGAATCATTTGCTGCAAGCCTTTAGTTTCCCACAACGGTCACCTAACAGGAAGAGTGATATGTTTTCTTACAGAGGCTGCTCTTGTTTCATCCTCATAGCAGCGCTGACCCCAGAGCAGCGTTCAGAGGGAGCTTCTCCTCACACACTGCAGCTCTGTGTTTAGCTGCAAAGGGAAAGCGTTTCATAATCTTACACCTGTGGCAAAGCCAGATTAATAATTTTTTATTTTCTGCAAGATTGATGAGTGATTGTTTTCTTCTCAGGCTTTTTTTTCAAGCTGAAGATGCACAAATTGGTATTTGTTTACAACATTTTAATTATCATCGTCATCAGTGATCTCCACTCTGCCATTTGGTTTGAAGAACACAAACTGGGCTGGCTCCAGCAGTGTAGAGCTCTCCCAACACGTGTCTGTGCAATAGCATTTCTGTCAATAAATGTGAGATCCAAGTTGTTTAGGTTTGTCTTAAAGCCATCCACCCAAGTGATAACTATTGAACTGTACAATACAAGATTTGTCTCCTGAAGCTGACACTATAAACAAGACTCACTGAAGTACAAGGGACAGCGTGCTTTTTATTTTTCTTTATTGCTGTATTTTTATTTTTACAAAATACAGTAACTTCTCATTCTTTGGTTATTGTAAGTACATTTCTTTGTAATTATTTTACTAGTTATTTGTTATTTTTGATTTATCTTGTAAGGTTAAATCATTTGTCTCATTTCATGGGTTAAGTTTGTAGTTTTTTTTTTTTTTTTATATACATGTCTGCCCGTTTAGTTTAGGTGCTACCAAACATGTCTTGAAGAAAACCAACATACCTTTCCCTACATGATTATTTTTTTATTTCAGTGGTGCAGCAGATCCTGCAGTTAACCAGCATAAAGATCCATTATGTATAGTGATAGAGGAATTTTATGATTGATAGAGGAATTTTATGATTGAAAATCAATATGCAACATCTGGTATAAAAAGTGTTTGTATTCAAGATATACACAATCCAAGAATACCATCACTTTTGTGTGTTTGATTTGTGTTACAGCCATTTACTGTTATTCAAACCCACATGAATTGTGGTGTTTTTATTTTAAAAGCCCTTGTGCTTTTATTTTGTTTTCATCCCAATCTACCACTTTTATCTCACTTGTCAAATCCTTGACCCTATTTTGCCTTAATCCCAGATAAATTTGCACATTGCATTAATTGGCTGACAGTGTGCCAAGCTAGCAATTTGTGTGACTATAAAGCATGAAATTACACCAAAAAGTGTAATAAAGCTACCTCTATGTAAGAGCGAGCCATTGCTTCTTTAGATACTTGTTGGCAAAAACCTATAAGAACTTTGAAGTATTGTTTATGTAACCCATCTTCGGTTCTGTTTTAGCGATTTATAAACTAAAATTAATGATGGTGTTTTTATTTTTGTCACGTGCATGTCGATTTTTTTTTTTTTTCCTCATTTTGAAATTCGTATCGGTTTGCGGTTGGTCAGGTGTGTATGTCGTCATCACTTTGCGGTCTGACTGACACATCCAATGACCAATAGCTTCGCGTTCCCGACGCAGGACCGTCCTATCTCTATTTCTATTGGTCAGTCGCCGTGGTATTAACTTGATGACTACAGCTGCTGGCTATTTAGTTAGCGCTGTGAAATTTTCCGAGGCGGCGCGTTCAAAACAGAGGATGGACTCGGCTCGCAGCGGGACTATTTGTAGGTAAGAAAACGAGCTAACAGCGGGCAGCGTGTTGAAAAGTAACGCGCAGTTATGTGGCTGCGTGTTACTTTTGAATTCGACCATTACGACGACGAAAAAGCTAATGAAGAGGCTAAATAAAACAAATTTAACATTTTGAGCTGTTTGTTGGGCACGCTGGGAACCACGTGATAAACTAAGGTTGAATAAAAGGACAACGAGGGCTAGTAGCAAGTAAAACGTCACTGGGTTAAGGTGAACTGAATACGATGCTGCTAACTAGATTTTTAGCACATTTTAGAATTTTATCAAACGGTCGACCGACCAACCGCCGCCTGAGTAGCATTTTAGCACCATTCTGCTAAAACAGTCAGGCCTACACTACACTTCTCCACAAGGTAACCAAAACAACTTTAAAACGACTGTTTGTAGGAAAGCAAACATGGCAAATCAAACCATAAGTGACCATTCAAATTAGTAAAAGAGCTCTAACAAGGTTAAGTCAGGTCATCTGGACGGATTCTTCGTTGAAACGTTTCACCACACTTTTTTGTTTTGTTTTCGTTTTCATTCAACCTTTAGGCTAACCTCATTGAGCCACGAGGACTGATTTACAAGAGGGACCTGTTCCAGACAGAACATGTAAAGTGCATATGACAATAACAGTTAACACTGACAATAAACTACAGTAAAAAATGCTGTTAAGAGTAGTGTAAAAATAAATAAATAAATAAATCAGGGTGCCGTAAAACTGTGAAATACTACTAAAAACAAAACGTATTTGCTTTGATTTTTCTATTGACATTATCAAATGTTTGAAACCCCTTTAAAAGAAATCAAGGTGGACAATTTCAGTTCCTGTTGCAAGGTGTTGCAGGAGCTGAGTAGGAAAAGGTCTAGGTAATGATGACCTGGGAGCGCACGTTGTAACTGCACTGACCAAGTAGGTATCTCTGCAGACAAATTTGGAAGGTGTATCTGGGGGGGGGGTGGGGGGGGCACATGCATTGGATGAGGGGTATCTGGGGGGGCCACATGTGATTGGATGAGGC
>JARVGS010000127.1:22060876-22071290 GCA_031762315.1 Hypsolebias antenori
ATATATTTTTTTTCAGGAATATTTTTTATTTAAAGGCTTTTATTCCAGTTTAACTACAATATTTTAAGTCCATGTTACATTGTCAGTGAGATATTTATTGCCTGAAAGGCAGATAATGTTTTTTTTTTTTGCCCTTGTCTGTAAGTGTGTTTTCCTGTCTCTACAAACTACTTCATGAATCTGTGGATGGATTTAAAAGAAACTCAGAAAGTAATCATTAGAGGTACAGCTACAACTAATTAACTTTTGAAGTCATTTTAAATCAAGATGGCCACCATAGCTAACTCAGGTTAGTATACACAAAAATGATGAGAGCTCAGTCAGTTTTACTTATATTGAGCTAAAATTTGGTGTGGTAGTAGCTGAGACTCATCCCTACTTGGTACATAAGATCTTTGATAACGTTATTTGCAAGGTTTGACCAAAACAGCTGTAACTCCATCAATACTCAACATAGCATGACGTAAGCCATTCTACTTTTTCACCGTAGGTTGGATTCACTGTGTTTTTATGAATACTCTCATTA
This sequence comes from Hypsolebias antenori, assembly GCA_031762315.1. Classification (NCBI taxonomy): domain Eukaryota; kingdom Metazoa; phylum Chordata; class Actinopteri; order Cyprinodontiformes; family Rivulidae; genus Hypsolebias; species Hypsolebias antenori. Next base: position 22,061,403 of record JARVGS010000127.1, read on the forward strand.
AGATGAGCTTGTTGCGTTTCAGACCACTGCTATCAAAGAGGCCTCACTCAAGTGCAAACAGAAACAAGATCAACTGGATCGAAAAAACAAAGAGGTGGGGCTGATCGATCAGAGAGGAGGAGAAAAATGCACACCCGTCTGCGCTCAAATTACTTGAACCACGTTCATGATGTAAGATTATTTGTGGCTGCCAGAAGTTCACGATGAATGACGACCAGTTCTCTACAGATTGACGACATTAAACAGACACTGAGGCTGAAGCAGATGGAGGAGGAAGACCACCAGAAGCGAATCACCAACACCAGACGAACCATTGAAGACCTGAAGGCAGAGCTGGACAAAATTAGCGACCAGCCGGATGTGACTCCACAGATTAATGCTGTTAATGTGGAGCTCAGGGGAATTCAGCAGGAGAGAGCAAAGATGGAGGGGGAGAGGGCTGACCTGCGCCGGGAGAAGGACAATGCCACCGCTGAATCTACGAGTTAGTTTTATCCATTTTGCCACCAACAAAACTCAGCATAGATAATAATTTAAAATACTGTCAGGTGTTCTAAATTCATTTTTTTTTTTTTTTAATTTTCAGTGTTGAAGAAGAAGCTCAGTGACATGAACAACATGATGAATGCCAAAGAGGAGAGGCTTCGAGGACGCCACAGAGACACACACACTGCCCTCCAGTGGCTCAGAGACAACAGACAACTCTTTATAGGGAACGTCCACGAGCCCATGATGCTGGTGGTGAGTCCCACTGATGGACAAGTCTGAAAAAAATGGTCAGCCATATTAAAACAAATGTTAAATATGTCATTCTAGAAGCTGTAACTGTTGAAAACGACCATGCTTTGACTTTTGCAGCCATTTAAAAACAATTAATGGTATATAAATGCTAAAATAGATTAAATAAAACCCAACTAAGTACATATTTACATCACAAGACGGTGAAATAAAGAATCTTCCTTCTTTATTTTTATATATATATTTTTTAATTAGAGAGAATTCATGTCTCAGGACTGATTGTTGATGAAACACCTGAACACATTTATTTTCCCCCTAAATGTAAATTGTCCTAACGGTAGCTCTGCCTTTATGCCACAGATTAATGTGAAGGATCATCGTTTTGCCAAGTATGTGGAGAACCACATCTCTTTCCATGACCTGCGAGCGTTTGTCTTCCAGAGGAAAGACGACATGGAGAAGTTCATGACTGAGGTCAGGGTGGTGTCCATCTTTTTGGAGGACGGACAGTTGACATTATATTTACATTATACAAACTGTTTAAGTTAAATAAAGATATCGTGTCTTTTTGTGCTTAGGTTCGTGACAAGATGAACTTAAAAGTCAACTCCATCTCTGCTCCGGCGGAGTCGTGTTCCCAACGAGCGCCTTCAAGAAATATTGAATCCCTGAGGTGAGATAAAATACATTTCTGTATCTGGAAACTAGTTAAGAATATTTTATACATGCAACAACTTCTACTAAAAAGTTTTTATTATTGTATACAGTATTAGTTTTCTGCATGTTTTTCCCGTTCATTTTAAAAAAAAATCAGATGGCTTGTTTGAGCTCAGAGATAGAAGCTGACTTTTCCGTCCTTCTGACAAAACATGACGGTATCTCTTGCAGAAAAACTGTCTTGCTCTTGAACATTTCAGTCTGATTTAAAACACTTAACGCTGATTTTATCCCTAAAGTTGTCTTAAGCGCAACCAGGTATGTCTGTGACTGGCACACTAATGACCCGTGTGTGGCAGCTTCTTTCTCTCCCTCAAGCTTTCAAACACAACGTTGCATCTTACCACTTGGCTGAACATGGTGTATACCAGGGCTATTCAACTGGCGGCCCGGGGGCCAAATTAGGCCCACGGATGAACTCAGTTCGGCCCACCAATGGGTTCATTTTAAATAAACTGGATATAAAAACATGAAACAAACTAACTTAATGACAATAACTGCTGGATGTCTGGCCCCTGAGCTCATGCTTGTCAGTAACTGTGGCCCCCCTGAGCAATGTAGTTGAACAGCCCTGGTGTATACAGTATATTATAAAGTCTGATAAGATTTATCTTTTGTCCTGTTCTGTAAATGAAAAGCTTTAACACGCAAAAGACCGAGCAAAATGGTGGCTGATTCAGTGGTGTTATTGTGTTGGTCTTATTGTTCAGATCAGCCGTTAACATCTTAGTCTGAATTTTGTCCTTTTTAATGCACCATTCTGTTCAGTAAGATGAACGAACAACCAGTAAGAAAAACAAGTTGATGTTGGTGAACTTGATCCCTTTAGTTTTCCTTAAATTAATGCTTCCTGTTACATTTTTGTCCTTTTTTTTTCCTGCAGTCGTTTCGGGTTCTTCTCTTACCTCCGGGAGATGTTTGATGCTCCTGAGGAGGTGATGAGTTACCTCTGTTTTCAGTACAGGGTGCACGATGTACCGGTGGGCAATGACCAAACCAAAGCCTTGATTAAAACGGTACGTTCCTGTTGTTGTGTGCATTAAATTTCTATAGAGAAACAAGAAGATGCTCTTTGAAAAAATTTTTTTTTTCAGTAGTAGATGACACCAGATATATCAGCCTGATTTATGAATAGTCACTGAATGTGATTAAACAATTCCTAAATTTAAGATATTTTCCATAATTTATTAAAGCTAAAATTGCAAGAGTGTGTCTTATTTTTTTTAAAGGAAGAGTTTTTTTTATTTTTTTTTTAAGTTTATTTTTACTTGTCAGCTGATGTTTCTCTCTTTCCCCCAGGTGATTGAGGAACCCTACATCAAGGTGTTATACACAACAGATGAGAAGTATCAAGTAAAACGGTCCTTTTATTCCAACAAAATAAGCACCAGTAACTCTGCGGTGCTTCAGTCTCAGTACCTCACAATCACTGTGGATGCTGAGAAGAAACGGCAGCTGGAGCAGCAGCTGCAGGTAATCAAACAAATCTAGAAGCAAAATCAAAGCAACTTTTCTTTAGCTTCTGTCATTAATTTGAACACATGGGACCTTGGTATGTTTAGGCATGTATAGTAATTTAGGTTTTCTAGAGTTTAGTTGAGGTGAGAGTCAAGTTGCCTATTTTTTGCTGCAACCAGGCCTGCGAGGTAAAGCTGCGAGACATCAGCGAACGGATGAAGGCCCTGCAGAAAGAAGCCACTGCACTGGACCGCCGTGAAAATGAACTATTATCAGAGAAGAAGAGACTTTCTGAAATAAAGGGGAAAAAGAGACAACTGGAGCAGAAGATCAGCACTAAACAAGACAGGTAAGCCTTTGGTACAACATCAGAAAGTCTCATAGGTAGATTTTTTTTAATCTACTGGTACATTTACCTACTTAAATATTAGATCAGGGATCTGCAACCTGCGGCTCGGGAGCCACATACGGCTCTTTGGTTCCTCCGAAGCAGCTCTTTCAAGCTTTGACCAAAAACTAATATAAAACTGAATTTTATTGGTTGTTATACAAACGACAAAAATGACTAGTTTTAGCAGTTTTCCATGTGAATATTGGAACATGTACAAGGAGTAAACATACTCACTTTAACTTTATGCTTTATTTCTATACTTAATTTTTCCACAATTAAAAACAGTACATATGTCTTCATAATTCATTGTTTTATTCATTAGGAACCCCCCCCCCCCCACACACACACACACACACCACATGCTCACACAAGAATCTGGTCTTTTCATTTGTCTTAAATTGTAAAAATTTAAATTATTAGATATTTTTTAGCTTTGTAATGTCACCCCTAATGGCCACAAACGTCTCCTCCAACAAACCTAAAGTGGCCCATTGCAGACCCCTGTATTAGATGATCTATTGAAGTTTGGTTAACTCAGACTTTATAAAATGACCCAAGCCTTTCTTCTCATGTGTTTAGTTTGAGGCAGATGGAGCACAGCGTCATAGACCTGAAGAAGATTGAAGAGGAAACTAAAGAGAAAATTAAAGCTGTCAATTTCCAGAAGGTGACCATAGTCACTGCATTCGTGGCTCAGATGAAGGTATGAACATAAAACTTCAAACTAAAACCTGAGCATGAGTTCTCTGCATTTATTGCATTAAAAACAATAAAAAATACTCTTTAGGAGCAGTTTTTTCCCTTTATATTACAATCTATTTCTATGTGAAATGTTTCATTGTTGTCCTGCTATCTTTGTGCTGTACTCTTTGTTGTTTTGTCTCATCATCTGCAGCTGAGAGCCAACCTGACAATGGAGAAGGTGTATCTGGCTTTGGAGACAGTGGGGTTAACAGCAGAGAAGACCAAGCTTGAGAATGACTGTAGAGAAGGCGCCTCTGAGCTGAAGATGCTTGATGTAAGAATTTTGCATACAAACAGTCATACGACAGCTGAGACAGGGTTGAATTCGTAGCTCTCAGGCCTTCATTGTTTTTTTTTTTTAACACTTCCTGTGTTATTACAGCAAAAGTGCAGCCGTCTGGAGCAAAAGAAGGTGCAGTTGACAGAACATTGCAAAGGCCTGCTGAAGAAGGCGAAGTCCATCTGCAAGATGCAGTCAGATGCGGTGTTACCTGAGGACCTCCGTAATGTCAGTGTTCACTCTCCCTTTTTTACATCTCTGGCCACAGATTTAAGATAATTGTTGCTGAGGAGGCCTTTTGAGTTTCACAGTTCTTGATTTATTCACGCAGGCCTTCACCAAACTACCTGACACACTAGACGATGTTGATGCCATGCTAAATGAGGAGCGGTCCAGAGCCGAGTGCTTCACTGGTCTCAGCGAAAATGTAAGCCTTTTTTCCTCCAGGACAATAAATAACTTTAAACTAGAAAAAAAAATCAGCTTTTGTTGTAACTGGTTCAGTAATCTTAAAAAAGTTCCCTTTTTTCCCCCTGCAAATTTCCCAAGTATTTGTCCTGTTTATGGTCTTTACCTTGCAGGTTGTTGAAGAGTACAACAGGAGAGAGCAGGAAATCAAGCATCTTGAGAATGAGCATAAGAAAAAGACTGACACTCTGAACACCTACAGACAGAACATGTCAGAGGTGCGCGCTTATTTTACTGTGGTAGTTCTTCTGCAGTGTTTCTGTCACTGTCTTCGTGCTAAATTGTCTGCTGTGTAGAAAAGTGTGTGTTTTGTCTTTGTTGTGTCTGTCGCAGGCTAAAGAACGTTGGCTGAACCCTCTGAAGCAGCTGATTGAACAGATCAATGACAAGTTCAGTGATTTCTTTCGCTCCATGCAGTGTGTAGGAGAGGTCGACTTGCACTCAGAGAATGAGGTACATCCAGGCGCACGGTTGTTTCATCATTAATAACTCGTGACTCCTTTTTTTTTTTTAACTATAAATTCTTTGGCAAATCTAAAATAAGACCAAACAGGTAAACAGTTCTGTGCTTCTATGCCTGGTTTTAAATAACTGATTTGATTGTTCTGATTATAAGTATTTTATAAAACAACATTTCAGATCTATCATCCACCATCGTTGTGGACTTTTAAGTAGTCTCCGAATCAGTTTTTAATTTGTTGCAAACGTGTGCTCGTCATGGCCCTGCTGCCTTTCAGGAGGAGTATGACAAGTATGGGATCCGCATTCGAGTGAAGTTTCACAGCAGCACTCAGCTCCACGAGCTGAATGCGCACCATCAGAGCGGAGGAGAGCGCAGCGTTTCCACCATGCTTTACCTGATGGCCTTACAGGAGCTCAATCGCTGTCCCTTTAGAGTGGTGGACGAGATCAACCAGGTATGAAAGCTTAATGAAGCCATTATTTATGCTTTTCTTTAAAACTGGGACAAATCTTTTGATTAAGTCTGAAACTGGCATTAGAGGCGGCGTGTGGCATGCAGTCTTTTAAGGAAGGGCAGGCTTTTAATTAAAAATATATTAATTTTTCTACCTACATATCTCCAAGCATTAATACACCAACAACTGCCCACATACCGTGTTTCCCACCGTAAATGTTGCTCCACCTTATAAGTCACATCAGTCCAAATATGTCTAATAAAGTGGAAAAATCCATAAATATGTTGCTTCGCCATATACGTCGCATCTATTCTGCGTCATCGCTGACAACCCAGAAATGTGGGCTGGTACTGTGCTAAAAATCAATTGGTTGCCAAATAGTGGCTGCTGGGACGTGCACAGGAGGACTTTAACAAGAATGTAACAAGATAAACACCTAAAATCAATTATTTTTTTGCTCAACTTTATAGTAAAGGTGTGTCTCAGTCTAACGTTTGCTTAATAAAAGGACTTTAACGGTCAAATGAGCTGTATTTCAAAAGTATTCGGTGGTCCGAGAGCACACAGACGGAGGAAAAAAGGAAAGAGGAAAGCTCCGCGTTTCTTCAAAATTCAACAATGAAAGCACCTAAAACAGTTATTTGTTTGCTCGAAATTATAGCAAAGAAATGTCTCAGTTCAACTTTTACTTAATAAATGCACTTTAATGGTTAGCTGCATTTTGCCGGGGCGGTGCAGCAAAATGCTGATTTGACGATTACTCCAAGCAGCGAGCAGAACGAAGGTGGCAGGCTTTGGCAAGCTGGTTGAGTCATTAATAGCTGGTGAAGATTCTCAGTCATCCAGGACATGGTAAATTCAAAAAAGTACAAGACAAAAACAATAAAGTATAAAGTAAAATATAATAAATAAAGTCTAGTTGTTTTTGTCTTGAACTTTTTTGAATTTGTCGTTATAGCCACTTTTACCAACTACATGATACAACGGCATGCCCTACTACTCTGGTGCTGTCTAGTGGCTGAAAAACGGTAGTGCTAAATTTTTTTCTGTCCGAATGAATGAAAACGGTCATATCTCAGCCAAAAATTGATTTATAAATATGGAAAAAAAAAAATAAAAAATCCACAAATAAGTTGCTTTGGCATATAAATTGAAGGGGAAGTAAATTTGCAAAAAAAACCCTGCAACTTATACAGAGAAAAATACGGTAATTAGATAACTCCGCTGTGGTCTTCTTCTTTATTTTTCTCCCAGGGAATGGATCCTGTAAACGAGAGGAGAGTTTTTGACATTGTGGTCCGCACAGCCTGCAAAGAAACTACTTCTCAGTACTTTTTCATCACACCTAAAGTAAGTGTCATGTCTGATGAGAGTGTTGAGATGATATCAAAGCATGGCAGAGTTTTATAGTGTTGCTTCTTGTTTCTGTGAGCTGTTTATGTTAGAGACAGAAGCTAAACAAGTGGACGTGTTACTAAACACGTTTAGAGTAACTAAACAAGTGTTTAGTACCTTTTTTTTTTTTTTTTTTTTTTTTACTATAAGGCACATTTAAAATTCTAGTTTTCTCAAAAATGGACAGTGAGCCTTGTAATCAGATGAGCCTTATGTATGAATTCTGGTTGTGCTTACTGACCTGGAACCAATTGTATGTGGTTATTGTGAATGAAATGAATAAAGTTCAACTTATCTCTTTTGTTTCACTTAATGTGCTTTATAATCCGGTGCGCCTTATAGTCCAAAACATACTGTATGTGTTTTATGGCTAGCAATGTAATGTATCTTCTTGTTAATGTTGTGCTTTTCCCCTCTAAACTTGCTGTTTTTTTCTTTTCTTTGCAGCTTCTGCAGAATCTTCAGTACGCTGAGAAGATGACCATTCTTTTTGTCCATAACGGTTCTTACATGCTTCATCCCAACCAATGGGATGGGGACGCTTTCTTCCGACGTTGTCTCCAGAGAAAAGCCAGAGCATAAACTCATAAATTTAAATATCAATACAGTACATAACTGAACAAAATAGGGGGTAAAGACACCAGCAGAACAATAACAACTTAAAACAGTTTTTTTTTCTTCTGCAGGACTTAATAAGGTTGGCAGCAGTTACATCAGGTTCAAGAAGCTGAAGCATTTTGAAGAAGCAGCTTTAGTTTGGAAAGACGTGTGGAGGAAACATATTTAAACTGGACATGACTCACTCCAGGTGTTATCTCCCATAGACAGTGACAGTGTTATCTCCCATAGACACCTTTGGTGCTCTCAGACGGTTTCCTTCTGGCACAGCATTTGGTTCTTGATACAGAAGGCATCTTTTTTTGGTGGTCGTAGAGTAGACGGTCGTCAGCTGAAAGTCGAGACTAGTTTTGAATCTGAGACTGAGGACAGAACAACAGATGTTCTGACAGTGGTCTTTCTGTGGTCTCTAAAGTGGATGCTGACAACGCTGCCTGATGGGGTCGGGTGCTGGCTGCAGTGGCTGTGTCATGGAGGTGTCTCCAGGGTTCCTCTTTTTGGGTCATGTGACTTGTTTTTAATTTTATTTTTTTTTACATGCTTTGCACATTCCCTGAAAAATTATACACACAGCTATAAATTTACAAGACTAATTAATTGCATTACATGTAATAAACACGCAGTAGGCCTATGTCCCCCCTCGCTAAAGGATTTGAATAGAACTTTTTTTTTTTTTTTTTATTGGAATTGAACAGGGAATGCAAGTAAACTTTAATATTTTTGGTGCGAGGTATTAATGTGGGTAGGAACAATATGTGTAGAAGTGGGGTAGTTTATTATTATTTTTTTTGTATGAGTTGGCACAGAGTCACAGAACCTGGTGAGCGCAGGGTACAATTTTATCTGTCACCATGTGCAATGGCAGAGCCAGGGGGTGGCCAGTGGTGGCCTTGGCTACCATAGTTTAATCTTGGGTCACCACAGCCATTTGAGGAACTACTTTTAAATAAAAACAAAAGCATAATTTCCTTCTATTTCTAAATGCAGCTACACACACAAGAAAAAGTTGGCCCATTGCTTATTTTTCAAGTTATTGAGCTCACAGGGTTTTTATATGTGTGGCGGTGGCAATCTTAGATCTTGACGTGTCAACCAAGTTTTCACAAGGAACCTTTTTTATGTCTTGATGCAGCCACACCAAAATGGAAGTCAGTACCCGACTTTTTTCCTAAGTTATCGAGCTAACAACATGCACAGATGGAGAGTATTTCCAATCCCCCTTTTTTGCTTTGTGATAGGGGAGAAATATATTAGGAACAGGACGGTAAATGTAAACTTGAGCACAAATCATAACTTGTTTTAAAATTCTGAAGTTTTCTGATTGAAATTTTACAAGTGTTACGAAACATATACGCAAAATTTATTTTAATGTGTTTTTTAGTATATTTTATATTTTCAACAGAGTTTTAAGGATGCTGCGTAACGCTAGAATACACAGCTCAAACCTGATGTTGCCATGTTCGTAAGTACATATACTTTAAAATTTTCTGTCAATCCACTTATTGTCCAACATACGTTTACCTACATTTACGAACAAAACATTTATTTAGAGGAAAGTTAAAGTTTCGTTATCACATTAAATTTGTAGCAAAACTGAATTGAATTGTTGATTTTACAAATATATTCAGTTTTGTTTCTATCTGAAGTTTTAAATGGCCGCAGAGACCTCGGCTTTCTTCGTTTGAGACTGAACTGTCAAAAAGGTGAAGCCTCCAAAAGCTCCAGTTTCTTTGTTGAAACTGGTTTGTTGTATTTGCACTGAAACTTTGGAAATAGTAAGACACAGCATCAAGTTACAGGATTAAGTTTTAGACAAGGGTTTTGTTTAAAATTCAAAGTTATGCATTTTAAACTTGTATGTATATTGCACTGTTTTGTTACATAATTCTGTTAACTTGGACCATCAAAATATGCTATCTGGCTTTTAATAAATAAAGTGTTAAAAAATAAACCTATAAATCCACTCTTCTCTTTGTGTTAATACAGTTTATGTGACTGTCAGGAAAAAAAAAACCTTGATTTCAACAGCAACACAGACATATGTATAAAACTGCTCAGAGCTGTTCATATGTCCAGTTGTTCTTGTATTTATTTATTTATTCATTCATTTCATATAAAAAACAATGACAATTTTATACACAGAAGAAAACTGAAAAACATAA
>JARVGS010000127.1:22071335-22081822 GCA_031762315.1 Hypsolebias antenori
ATCATAAATTTGGTTTTATCAATATTCAATGACAGCTTATTTAGATTAAACCAATTTTGTATTTTTTTAAACTCGGTATTTATCAATACAAACATCTGTTCCAAGTCTTCACCTAAGCAAAAAAAAGTGGTATCATCAGCAAACAAAATACATTTGAGGATATCAGACACCTCAACAAGATCATTCACATATAAAATAAACAACTTGGGTATTGAGATTGTGGTCAAACTTTACCAAAGCCCTCAAAGTAACTGTAACCTAAAAAGGGGGAAAAGTGAAGAGTTGTGTGATTATGTTCTGCTCGACCCCTTCCATCACTTCAGGAGGCAAGCAATAAATGTTGCTTTCTATTCACCTCAATACCAATCACAGTTAAACTCAATTCAGATACAGTACTTTTATTCTATCTCAAGGGGCAATTCGCTGGCATAAAAAATAACTACCGGTACACACACTTATAAAACATTATCGCAGGTACTGGTAACCATTGTTAAAAAATTAGCATTTTACAAATATTAAATACTAGAAAAAAATGCATTTCCTACAAAAATGCAGTGTGAATGCTTATTGCAGAAGAACTTGCTAAAAGCTGAAATGAGCTAAAACATGCTGAAATAACAAGCCTCAATAGCAGAAGAAAGCGGAGGAACACACATTTGCTTAATGAGCAGAAATTAGCACAAAAATTAAGAAATTAGCTACAAAATATTAAATTAGAACAAAAAATAGCTAAAAAGGCAGAAGGAAGTTTTAAATTGCTAGAAGGAAATGGAAGCTGAATGTGGAGTTAGCTGAAAAGTCTAAATAGTAGCTGGAATAGCAGAAAAATGCTGAAAGAACCATAACAAGCTGAAATTAACAAAGAAGTTAGAAGAAGCACAACAATGTAGTTAGCAGAAAAAAATCAGAGAGGAGCACAAAACAGCTGTAAAAACAGCTGAAAGTAGCTGAAAACATGTTTACATGTGCACAAGGAAGCTGAAAGAAGCTGAACCAGAACAAAATGTGAAAGAAGCAGTAAAAGGTTGTAAACAGATGTAAAGATTTAAAGGATGTAAAATGAGCTCAATTCATTTTCTATGAGAAAAAAGTCGTAGAAAAGTATTTCAAAAAGCTAAAGTTGCACAATACCAAAAGTTATAGGATTGTCCTGAAAGAGCTGAATGTTTTGATTTATGATTTGTTGAAAGGGCACAAAAATTGTGGAACGAGAAAGATGCAGACAAACGTACAGAATAATTTAGAAGTGGCAAAAGGATCACAATGGTGTGATTGCTTAGTAAGATAAGTAAGCGTTCACACAATTATACCTTTTTCTTCCTTATACGGGTATTTCAAATTTATGTCTTAACATCTGATAATCATGCAATACTATTTTATAATCCTAACTTAGCATTTTATAGATGTGCACTAGTGCTATGACTGAACATCCACATCATGAGATAAAACTTTATTTTCTGCTGCTCCTTTCTTTAGGGGTCACAGCGAGCAAACTCGCATAAAAGATTTGGCAATTGTTTTACTCCTGATGCCCTTCCTGATGCAACACGGACTTGAACCCACAACCTCAGGATTACATGCCCGCCACACTGACCACAGAGCTACAAAATTATGATCAGCACCTCATAAGTAAAACTAAAATATGGCTGAAATGTGTTTTCATGATTTGTTCTTCCCCAAGTCTAAACACTGATTACAATCTTAAGTAGCGGCAGCAAGAGTTAGTCAGGCAGATAAATAATAAAAAAGGCAGTCAGACCAATAAAACAACTAATAGCCTGCCAGGATTTTGCTCACAGTTGAGGGATAAGCTCCGCCCTCTGCAGCACCTGAGGGCTCAGGTCAGCTCTCTGCTCCTCTGCCTCCATCATTTCAGCACCAGCAGAGCTCTGTGATGCATGGAGGCCTGAGACACCTGAGCCTGGGTGCTCCCTGCACTCTTCTACTCTGGCTGCTTTTTGCACGCACATCTGCAGATCTTCCCATGTGCAAGGAGGTGAGAAGATTTATGTGATTGTCAAACACTGCTATCATTAGAAATACTAACCGTAGTTAGGCTCCTTTTTAGTCCGGACCCCACTGTGGGAAACAGGCTAAATGCACATGAACAATTTGCTGTAACTGTTAAAATGAATTAAAACAATAGGTGTAAGTGGATTTAAAACTGTTGTGGAGGCTTTGAGTTATCTTGCTCTTGTTTCTACGACAATCGTTTGGTGGAACAGAAGCTGAAAAGTTGTGCATGAGTCGCAAATGGCTTACTGTATGCGCTTGTGGTTGAAATGCCAGCAGACACAAACACTATTAAATATCACGCAAAGTGTTTAACTTTCCAACTGAGACAGCATTTGCTGGTGTTTGCTCACAGTATTTGCTCATGCGTTTTCATGGAAGAATATAGTAATTATGACGTTTAAGAAATGTTTGTCAAGAGACCTGTTCAAGCTGTGAGCGTGGCAAAGAATAACGATCAAAATGTTACATTTATTACCATCTTCACAAGCCTTTCGATTCGGAAACGTTTGAATTGAGTTCCAGCGTTGATGTCACGGTTATCAGACCCTTACACCTCCATATGCTCACCTCACCCACCCATATCTGCTTTCACTTTGCATAACAGCAGTCCTGTTTGATAAAAACCTCAAACCGTTGTTTCTATCTGCTCACTTTTACTTTGGAACACGTAGTGCGAGGAGCTGTGAGATTAGCTGAGCTGAGGTGGCGTTCCCAGCAGGTGATTCTGTTTCCATGCGAGCGTTTCTGACCATGAGGGCCCAGCTGTCGGGATGTCCCGTTGCCTTGGTTTCCACATGTTTGTTTAAAGACGGTGATGAGGCTTAGGTGCATCTCCAATTCACTGCATTTTTACATCAGACTCAAACTGGCATTCATCTCTCGGCTCCGGTGATCTTTCTGTTTTTCCCACAGGAGTGCTGCGTTTCTGTTAACTATTAATCCCACCAGGCTGTGCGTGGGCCTGGATTAGACATATTACGTCTTGCTGTTGACTGCAAAACTAAATCACAAGCTTATGGGAAGCATATAAATATTAGAATGTTTCAAACTGGATCAACACTTTTATTATGTCATTTTTTTTCTAGTTGCACCACAGCAAGCGCGTCACGCACATGTTCTCCTGCAGTCTGTGATGGCACTGAAATTAAATGTTTACTGAAGGTCTGAGCAGGTCAGCGTTTCTTTCCCGGGCTTAGTAAATATCCCCCGGAGGCTGCAGAGGAGCCGCAGCATATCCTTGATAAGTGCGAACAGTTGAAAAGGCTTCCTTGGCAAACACTAGCCTCACCTTTTGTTTACTAAAGAGGCTGGCCTGGTTAGGAGCTGGTATGCCACAACTGTAAAATGACCCAGTGATCTATATTTCCACAGTGTTTCAGTTTTTTTTTTAATTGGCTTTCAAGTTGTCTGTTCTTTTTGAATGCATGCTGATTATATTTGCATGACATCACTTTGCAAACTTAATTATTTCCATGTTTGTTTTTTGTTTTAGTTCATTCCACTTTGTCTAACATGTTTGCATACTCCAGTACATGCACTTTACTCCGCCCGTGTGACACTCACAGCTGCGTTTTGCTCCTGCAGTCCGATTATCACTTTGAGTACACTGAGTGTGACGTACTCGAGTCAAGATGGAGAGTGGCAGTTCCCAACAAGGCCGACACGTGCACAGGCCTCCCAGACCCAGTCAGAGGGACTCAGTGCAGTAAGTGTCCTGTTGTTCCATCTTATTACCCTCTGCTGTAGTTATCTTGAAACTCAAATGTGAGGCTTTCAATCAAGAATGTCAGCTGCACTCTCTAGAACAGGGGTTTGCAACCTTTATCATCAAAAGAGGCATTTCTGCCTCTTTGCACACTAAATAAAATATTTATGGAGCCGCACAACCTGCTAAAACTGATTATCAACTGGTGGCCCATGGCCCACTTCATGGCCTGCTGGAGGGGGCTTTTTCAGCCAGTAGGTGTATTATAAAACTAAAATATCAAATTATCATTAATATTTATTGATATTTTTATATTTTAGGACAAAAGAAAATACTGGATTTATGTAAAGAAGAAAAAATATACTATATAATATTTTACCAGTTTTATAACAACTTAAATACCAGTGTGCAGGCTTATGTTAGTTTTCCTTTTAATTGTGGAAACAATTCATAATGTATCTTATTCCATCCATCCATTATCTTTTACCCGCTTCTTCCTTTTTGGGTCACGGGGGTCCCCGGTGCCCATGTCCAGCAGTCACTGTGCGAGGGGCAGGGGACACCCTGGACAGGTCTCCAGTCCATCACAGGGGCACATAAAGACAAATGAGACAAACAACCATTCACTTTCTCACTCACACCTAGAGACAATTTAGATGATCAGTCTAACATGCATGTTTTTGGTCTGCGCAAACTCCACCCAGAAGGGCCCCTGGACTGGGATTTGAACCAGGGACAGGCTTGCTGAGAGGCAGCAGCTCTACCAGTTGTACCACCTTGCTGCCCCAATGTATCTTATTATGAAATAATAAAGCATAGAAAAAAATAGGGCAAATTGTTGGATATGTAATTTAATTGTTTAATGAAAATAAATACCTCCATTTACTTTGACTTTGTTTTTTTCTTTCATTTTTATTGTCATCAAGTTGACTCACCAAATTTCTTCTCAGCAACTTGCCTTAAAGGCTCCCCCCACCCCCAAAACATTTGGTGGATTTGATTTAAAGATCACACCGTAAGACCTGAAGTAAGCTAAAAGACGCGGCTAACAAACTACCGGTTACTAGCATGATGTAGTCAAGTGTTACTCCTTGTGTTAGTTTCATTCCCATGTTGGCAAAGGAAATGACAGGAAACCGCTAACGCTAGCCATTTCTTGTTGGTGCAACAACCAATAAACCAGTTTTATGTTAGCTTTGGTTAAAACTCAGAGCCGCTGCAGAGGAACCAACGAGCCGCATGTGGCTCCAGAGCCGCAGGTTGCAGACCCCAGCTCTAGGGTAACCCTTCCTGAAGCTTTAATGGTTTTGGCTCTTGCTTCCCTCTCGTGTTTAGCCTTCTCCTGCGGTGAGGGCGAGTTCCTCAACATGCAGACGCAGCAGTGCCAGAACTGTGCAGCGGGCACCTACTCTTTGGGCACCAGCGTGGCCTTTGACGAGTGGTACAATCTGCCAACTGGTTTTGTCACTCATGGGAAGATGACAAGAGAGGGCAAGGCCATTTCAGACTGCTCTAAGTTAGTGCAAAGTAAAACACAGCAGTTTCACCCTTTCAAGAGGCTCATTAAAGTGTTTTTACAATGTTTCTGCAGCTCCACCTGGACACCAAAAGGCGACTACGTAGCTTCAAACACAGACGAGTGCACCGCGACGCTGTCTTATGCTGTGAACCTGAAAAAAACTGGAGCTGTGGCATTTGAGTATTTCTACCCTGACAACAGCATCTACTTTGAATTCTTTGTACGTGCAATAATTGTGTGGCTGTTGCCGGCAAACACTGGAGGATTAGTCAGTAAACTTATGTATTCCCCTTCTTGTAGGCTCAGAATGACCAGTGCCAGTCAACGGACTCTGAGAGCCGCTGGATGAGGATTTCAGAAAACAGCTGGAGCCAACACAAAGTTTGTCCTTCAGTGTTTCAGTACATGTCATTAGGCCATTCAGTGGAAAGGTTGGATGGAGAGCAGTCATTTGGTTCACGTTGCCTCTGTGCAGGTGCAGCTGAGAAAAGGCAACAATGTTCTGTACTGGAGAACCACAGCGTATGATCTGGGCAGTGTTGCCAAACCAGTGCTGCTAAGAAACGTTCAGGTCTCAGGTACAGTAAAGCCTGCAGCGTATGTCGGTCCCAAAACATGAAACTCCCTGCGTCTGTAATTTGAATGTTGATTCATGTTATTTTCCCCTTGTGTTTTTATATTCTCTGCATAATTTCTGCAGTCTAACTACTTCTGCAGCATTAGAGCTGTTTTTGTCGTTCATACATAAAAACATTCAGCTCAGTCAGGAAATGGGTGTTATGGTTTGTGGCACCCATTTCCTGGTTTTGTCACTTTCATAGATTTTTTTTAAACTACGGTATTCAGTTTTATTTGTTTTTTCCTCCTAGACATGCATCAAGATTTCTTAGTCCTTCAAAAACATTGTTGTCATTGAAATCTGCTTTATCGAACCGGTTATTTTATAGTTTGTAGGTTTTTGTTATTGTTCTGCTACTTTTAAGGAACCTTTTGCTAATTCTGGCTAAACTTTTTAGCCTTTTGATACTTTTATGTTTTAATTTGCATTTTGCTTTCTTTGACTTTAAGTTACCGGTAGTGTGTTGCAACTTTTAGGTTTCAGTTAGTCTACTGTCACGTTTATCTTTTAGCCTTTACTACGGTATGACCAGATTTTTGTAAAAAGAGAGTGGGGGGTAGTTTTTTAAATTAATAAAAACTACTGATTTAAACTATGCAGACGTGTATTTTTTTAAAATTGTGTAAAAATTAGAAGCATAAAGTTAAAGCAAGTACATTTTACTCCTTGTACATGTTCCAGTATTCACATATTTGCAAACAAAACAACAGGAAACCAGCTAATACTAGTTTTTTGTTGTTGTTTGTATAACAACCAATAACATTCAGTTTTATGTTAGTTTTGTTCAAAGCTTGAACGAGCTGCTGTAGAGGGACCAAAGAGCCCCATGTGGCTCCAGAGCTGCAGGTTGCAGACCCCTGATCTTTTTGCTACTTTTGACTTCTAGCTAACTTTGGATACTTTTAGCTTGTAGGTTTTAGCTAGGCTTTTTCTCCTTTTAGCTTTAAGCTAGTTTTAGGTCCAACTTCTCAGTTTCTGGTTTTTAAGCGACACCTTTCAGCCCTCAGCATTCACACTGTATGTTTGAAGACAAAGCATTTTTCTCCAGTCATTAAATGCTGATTGTTGAGCTTCTTGCAGGGGTGTCCTACACATCTGAGTGTTTCCACTGTAAACCCGGCACTCACAGCGTAAAGCCAGGATCTCCCCGCTGCACCCCCTGTCCTGCTGACACCTACTCCAACAAGGGTGCCACTGTTTGCCACGAGTGTGAAAAAGACAAATACGCTGGTATGCCCACCTGCATTTCCTTGCAAGCCTTCAGTCACGTTTGAGTGTAGCAGCTGCACGCATGTACAGGGCAGTCATGTGCAAAGCAGGACATTTAGTAACAAAGTGGTTATCGCTAAATCTTAATGTGTTCTCCCTCACATCTGTTCTTGTTTTTCTGCGTCACCAGTACCCGGTTCAGGGATCTGCGAACCAAGGCCTGCATGTACACACAGTGACTACTTTTACACCCACACGCCCTGCGACTCTGAGGGAAAGGTACTGAAAAAAAGAGCTGTTTAAAAGAGAAAAACAACCAGTAAAAAGTTTTTTCACAGTCTTGCAGTCACTGTTTGTAACTATTAAGATTCTGAGTGTGGATTATCTGACTGATTGGGTTAGAGTGACTAACTCGTGTGTCTCAGACTCAACTCATGTACAAGTGGATCCAACCTAAGATCTGCAGTGAAACCATTGAAGGGGCAGTGAAGCTTCCAGCCTCAGGGGAGAAGCAGTCCTGCTCGCCCTGTAACCCCGGCTTCTTTGCTAACAGCACCTCAGCCTGTGAGCCTTGCAGTAACGATTCCTACTCAAACGGCACAGGTACAGAATCATCACTGCTCTTTTCCTCTGTTCATCTCTCTGATAAACTTTATTGAGAAACAAACAGACATGAAGCTTTTCTAAATTATGGGACTCTACATATTAAATCATGTCAAAGTAGATAACTGTGGATGTCGAGAGATGAGTGAATTTGCTGAAATTAGATGAAAAATGAAACTGAATTAGTAAAACAAGCAGAACAGAAGCTAAAATCCTGTAAAACAGTTGCTAAAATTAGCTAAAATTGCAGTTAAAAGGTACACTCAACTAAACAGCTATATTTTAAAATTAAAATTTTTAAATCAGCAAAACAGTACTTTAAAACTAAAATTGGGAAAAATGTAGCAAAAGCTACAATTACAGTAGCAAAGCATTAGTTAAAAGTGTATATCTTAGATCTTTTAATACGCTGAACTTTATCGTATTGTTTATCGTATTGTTTAGTGTTCATTTAGCATATATCTTAGATCCTTATACATGTACTGTATACTGTTCCTTTTTATATTTTATGTTTTTGCTATTTTTGGATGTAACTGGGACCCTGTGTGCATAATTTTGTTCTACCTCATGTATCACGTGAGATGTGAATGACAATAAAGAAACTTGAACTTGAAAAGTTAAAATATCATCAACAACAACAACAACAACAAAAAGAAAACAGCTAAACGCCAAAATAAGCAAGACAGTAGCTGAAAGCTTAAGAACATATGAAAACAATTACAGGATGAATGTGCTGAGGAAGATAAAACTGCATTTTTAACATATCTAAATATTTTTCTTTGAGACTTTTTTAAATTGAATAAAATTCAATGTCTAAAAGTTTCAAATGCTAAAATTTACAAGACACAGAACAGCACCGAGTATACTGAAATATTTTGATTGAAATAAAAATATGGAAGAACCAAGGAACATGCAACAGCTTGAACACTAAGTCAACTTTCACACAATCAATTTAAAGTTGTAGTTTTGCACCAGAAGAACTCAAATTAAATGATTTGAAAGAAAAATGCATTGTTGCAATAGATAAAAAAAATCGTCTTCAAGTCATTTTAACGGCAAACCCACAAAAGCTATTGGACACAATTGTGTGCATTTTTAAAGAAAATAAGATTTTATTTTTTTAAACAAGCACATACATTTATATCCTGATCATCATATTGTGCACAGGTCTTGTGAAGGAAATGGAGAAAGTTTGGTGTTAACTTTGTTTTACTCTAGATTTAAACAAAAGGAAACATTTAAAAAGAGTGAAATATTTACATTTGCTAGAGTCTTGAAATTAAACAATTCTTGCACGTTTCTTCTGTGTTTGTTTGCATGAATATTGTCACATAATAAAACCAACAGCATCTAGTAACGTGTCCTAACAATGTCCACACATGTAACATAACATTTGTTTGCACAGTATAGTCCAACAGTGTAGCATTGTTCACTCACAGTTTGTGCTACGTGCCCTGTTGGCACCGAACCGATGCTGGGCTTTGAGTACAAATGGTGGAACACGATGCCGTCCAACATGAAGAGCTTCATTATCCATCACGAGTTCAGCAACTACGACCGACGCACAGGTGAGAGACCATGGAACAGGCAGCAGAGTTCAGTCGATTGGCTTTTCTCCAAAAAGAAACACAGTAGAGCCACAAAACACATTTCAACATGCAAAAATATGTTGGAAAGGATTAGGTGTCTCTTGTCTTTATTAATAATATTATTATTATTATTGTAATGACAGCATGGGAGGTGGCTGGAGAATATGTCTACACGCCCCCAGGGGATCTGGATACTGACTACCAGACGCTCACACTCACTGTTCCTGGATACAGGTGAAGATTTTCCTGAACACACTTAAATTTTTGTTCATTGTCTCCCCAGAAGTAACGGCTGTATATCTAAGATGAAAGTTGAATAAAGTGTCTTTTGGTTGCTTAAGGGCTGAGTCCACGGTCAAAGATACAGAAGTGAGGGAACTCTCCCGCATCACCTTTGTCTTTGAGACTGTGTGTTCAGCCGACTGCAAGTTTTATTTCATAGCAGTAAGAGAATTTTTATTTTTTTTTCACTTTATGGTCATAAATAAGATGTGTATGTTGCAGATCTTCATTGTGAGTTTGATTTGGTAGAGAATACTGTACTGAGGTGAGAGTATTTTTTTTTCAGGGTTATAATAGCTGGTTTGGCGATGTGGTGGAGGAGTGGAAGGCCACCAACAGGAAGCAGTCGTACTCGTACCTGATCCAAAACAACTACACAGTCAGCTTCAGCTGGCAGTTTCAACGGACTGAGAAATACAACACGGTGAGGAACGTCACACATTCACCACCACAGATGATTTGTCACTTTAAAACAATTTCAGTCAGATTTACTTGTCTTCTTCTGTAACTTAGGACAAAACTTGTTGTCAGTGGTCCATGGTGTGGTTTACATTGTTTTTCTTCATCATTCTAATAATTATTTTCATGTTCAGTGCATTTTTTTGTGGCATACATCATCAATTTAATTTTACACAAAAACTCTAAAAACTAAATTAAATTTTTTTGGAGTGGGCAAATATGAGAAATACTGTATATCTTATTTTATTTTGGAGCTTTTTCTCCCTTTTTAATATAAAACTATACTAGAGTAAACTTTGATTCATAGTTTATGCAAAAAGTCTCCTTTTTTGTTCATATGTAATGGAGTTCAAGGAAGATGCAATGAAGTTAAAACTTGTGTAGAGAGATGAATATTAGGTTTTCAAAGAAGGCAAAAACTGTAGCCATTAAATTTTCATTCAACCTTTATTTAGGCAGGTTAATCTCATTGAGCCTCGAGGACTC
>JARVGS010000127.1:22082436-22099816 GCA_031762315.1 Hypsolebias antenori
ATGGAATACCCAATGGCCGATATTTAACTTTATCGCTAATATCAGCCAATACTGAAACCATGCAGATAATATCGTGCATCCCTAATAATTATAATTACTACATAAAGTGATACTGTAATCCTAATGTTTATGCTTAAACTGGTTTATAAAACAACTCTGGACACAAAGTAGTTTATAAAAATCCAAGAAGACAAAACAAATTTATAGTGTTGTCTATTTTTATCTCATCGTAATAAATTTAAACTGTTATTAAAACTACTGTTTTGCTAGTGTTTCTGTTGTACAGTTGTGATTTTGACTCTCTGAATAAGCCCTGCACTCTAGATGGCAATCTTGAGCTGTGTGGACACTGAGCACTCTGCTTCCTGCCCCTCTGTCAGACGAGGAGATACAGCGCTGATGCTGCAAAGATCTACTCCATCCACATCACTAATGTGGTCGGAGGTGTGGCTTCGCAGTGCCGCCGCTGCGCCCTGACGTCCGCTAAGGCTGATTCCGCCTGCGTTCCCTGCCCTCCAGGACACTACATGGTCGAAGCCACAGGAGTGTGTAAAAGCTGCCCTCCAAACACCTACGTCCAGGCCAGTCAGCCAGTTGGAAAGTCTGCTTGCATCCAGTGTGGCCCCAACACAAAAAGAAACAAAGTAAGAAGCTGAATTTGACAAAAAAACAAATAAAGCTCTCATTGAAAGGTCATTTAGGTTTCACCTTTGTTGTTTTTGCCAGTTTGTGGTTTTGAAACTTTTTGATAAGTTATATTTAGAATGTTGCAAATGAACATAGATGCAGCATTTAAGAACACAACATACATTTCATAGCACATGGAGAAGTAATTTTTAAATTATGAATTTAATCTTATATTAAATGATTGCTCTGGTAGTTCAGTGGTCAGTGCTGCTGTCTCTTAATCTGCAGATTCGAGCCCAGGTTCATTATCCCCAAGGGGTAATTTGTTTCACAGCCAGTAGTCACACAAAACATCCATACTAGACAAGACATTAAGACGTTAACATAACAATACATGAAATCATTGTTCGTTGAAAAGCCTGATCACTACAGGGATAAATGAGGCAGCAGGTACCTGCGTCCAGATGGAAGCAGCCTGAACTCATCACGGAGCGGATGATCAGGATCTGCCAGAATCAGCCTGGCCTCGTTCACTGACCTCTCCTTGTGTGGGTCAGTGAGGGCCGACGTACAACTGCTAAATCTTTTGTGTGTTTGTGCACTGTGGCGCCCGCTGCAGACGAGCGCAGCTGATAGAAAAACATCTTATGTCGTGTCACCATTCTGAACCAAAGTCCTACCATCTTAAAAAAAGTCCACCTGTTTTAAAGACGCTCACTTTTGTTAAGATTTCTCACCGTGAGACAGCAGGCTCACTTCCATCGCAGGAGAGAGAAACTGACGAGCATGTAAATGATGAAACTCTGACCTTTGACCTGCAGGCCTACACATCTTGTCTCAGTGACTGTAAAGTGGACGTTCAGACGAAGGGAGGGGTCCTGCTCAGCTACGATTTCTCTCCCCTGTCCAATGTCACCGGCTTCCGCAGCAGCCCTCGCTTCACCAACAAAGGCCTGCGGTATTTTCATCACTTTAATTTGGGTCTGTGTGGGACGGAGGTGAGAAAGGGATCCTGAGGATGTTCCTTTGTTTGTAACATTATGTTTCATGTGCGAGTCCCCCTCACCGTGTCCCCCTTACAGAGACACATGTCAGCCTCCTGTGTGGACAACGTGACAGAGAATGGAAAAGTGGTGAAAGGTTACATCTGCCAGTCTGTGGTGGTACCTTCTGACATCAGGAGTCAGAGCATGGTGTCCTCCCAGCCTTTTGTCATCGGGGACTCACTCATAGGTAAACCGAATCTGCAGCTAAATGTTGTTGGAGGAAACAGACATTCGTTCAATATTTTGCGTTCTAGTAAAAAATGACCACATTTGATAAACATTCTGTAGCCTGGATTAAAATGTTTTAATTCGAGGCACAACATTTCCTCAAATTTCAATATTTTATTTTTTGTCTGCATGTGAATAAAACAAACAAAAACATATTTATTCAGTTTTTGAGTCAGCAGCATCACTGTGTTTGAGTAATGGGTCAGTAGGTCGTGATAAGGTGCTGATGGAAACAAGAAGCCACCAAATATCTCACCTGATATTTGACGTTTTTGTGTCAGTGTAATCTCCAGTCTCTAGTCATTCTGTTGATAATATTGTATTTTCTTAAACAGAGATATCTCAAAACAAGAAAACATATTCTTCTTTCTTCTTATGCCAGTGCTTCGGTCTTCGGCGCCATATTTACGAAAGGGTTTGAGTTCAAAATGTTGCAGGCTCAAAAACCTGCTGGCATCAAAGGGTTAAACTTCAGTTTTGACCTTATGTTTCTGTAGATGTCTGTAAAAAACTATAAACATTTAGAAAAGGTGTCGGTGGTGGGGGGAGGATTATGTTTGGATGAACTAAAATTTCCATAGATAATATCATTCCATAGCAAAGCACCCAATCAACATAACTAGTCATTAAAATAGATTGTTGTATTAACGTTGTGCGTCTTTTTCTCTAAAGGTGTGACCACTGACACCACTCTGGAAGGTGTAACATCTCCATCATGGCTGTTCCCTCCATCTTCCCCTCAGCTGCCAGATGTTATATTCTATTACAGGTAAATAAGACAGCTGTTATTCGTTTACTTTATTGAGACGTTAAGATTTCTACATGTTTCTAAAACGCACATTTGAAGCTTATTGTTTGACACAGGTTCAATCACTGATTCAATGTCTTGAGAATTAAAAATAAAATAAACATGTGAGAAGACTTTTCACTGTGACATGTAATGTTTTTAATGTAACGTGTTTTAGGTCAAATGATGCAACTCAAGCTTGTAAACAAGGCAGGTCGGCCACCATCAGACTAAGATGCGACCCCACAGTCACGGCTAAAGATTACATCACACATCCAAGGTACTGCACTCAGTAACTAAACTCCCCGCTGTCGATCTTTTATTTATATGCACCAATTGTGTGAAACAGCCATGTTGTTTACCAACACATATCACGTTAAGGTCACGGAAGCTGAGCTACAGTAAAACAGAGCTCAGTGGAAATGAACTTTCAGCGTGCGATCGTCTCTCTGACCTTGTTTTTCTTGACAGCAACTGTTCTGAGGGGACATGCGATGGCTGTGGTTTCCACTTCCTGTGGCAGAGCCAGCATGCATGTCCACTCTGCACCAAAGATCACTACAGAGAGATCGTCAGTGCTTGCATCCAGGGAATACAGGTGCGCAGCCAGAAGCAAACTGACAAGTACTATTTAACCCCCTGACCTCCATGAATCTATCATGTTTAACTCATGTTAAATAAAATGAAAGCACACAATTAAAAAAAAACAACAACAAAAAGCATTCTTATTCTGTGCAGCAGTTTAGCCACAAGGAATATGCTTTATGTACATGAAGTGTGATATGAAACCCATGTGGGTCTTCTTATTTGTGTCACTCAGAGAACCACCTATGTGTGGCAGCAGCCTCTTCAGTGTTACGGAGGAGAACCACTACCAGCACAAACAGTCAGTGCATGCGTGACTCTGGATTTTTGGCTCAAGTTTGGCGTCTCCATCGGCACATTCGCTGCTCTGCTGCTCATCAGCATCAGCTGTTACTTTTGGAAAAGGACACGCAAGTGAGACCAAGAATCTTTACGTTTTCTTCAATGTTTATCAAAGCACTGTTGGGTTTAGGGATCTCAGCTGATGTGGTTCATGACCAAGTCTTGTCATCCCTTTGTTAGACTGGAGTATAAGTACTCCAGATTGATGATGAGCTCTGGAGGCAAAGAGTGTGAGCTACCCACGGCAGACAGCTGTGCAATAATGGAGGGAGAGGATGCAGAGGATGACCTCATGGATCTCACCCATAAGTCCTTCTTCAAGAAAATTAAGTCTTTCTCTCGAGAGGTTAGTCACCCTTTCAGTCTGCATCTTGTTGAGGTGCTTCACTTCATAACATTATGATTGTGTTTGCAGAGAACATCAGATGGATTTGACTCGGTTCCCCTCAAGTCGTCTTCACGCCACCAACACGAGGAAGAAGACTGCTGATGCTCCAATCAGACAATCACCCAATCTGAGCGGAGAGGAAGTCTTTAGTTTTATAGTTTTAAATGTCTGCTCAGGTCTGGCAATCTTTCATGAGCCTGAATATAGAGATAGAGCAGACTTCATTTTTTAAACGATTGCTTTACAGAGGCAGTTCAAACAAACACTGGACATTTCATTTGTAGTATTATTTGTCCCGTACCAGACTGCCAAATTTGCAAATAGACTGCAAAGTGTCTTCATGGGGGATTTGCTGTGGGGGAAGGGATGAGTGGGATTGAAAATAATCCAAGTATGAACCGAGTTACATTTTTTATGTATGAAACCGTGTGCATTTTCATAACAAAAGTCATGATATTCCCCCGCCCCATCTTATTTTATTTATTTTGTTTTAGCAAGCACCTCTGCTTGTTAATCCAACGTTACAATTCAGGCTATCATGCTTTAACATTATGTGAACTACATTTGTCTTGTGTTTTGTTTTGTTTTTTGCTGAGCCTTACATGAATTTAAGAGCGTATGCTTTATTGTGAGTTAAAAACCTTTTCAATTAAAAAAAAAAAATCATGACAAAATGTACAACACAACGATGCGTTCAGGGACTCTTTGTAAGATCTAAAATTTAACATTTGTAATTCCAAATACATGTACTGTCATGTTTACTTATTTACTAATTTTGTTATACAATTTACACATTTAAATATTGTAAAACGGTAAAACAGTTTATGTCTCTATAACGTTTTGTGATTTTTACTTATAATGATAATTTTTATTTTTTGTAGATGCAAGTTGCAACTTGTTCTCGATTTCATTCTTTATATCCGGTTGTATTTGAATGCAGCAGTTTTCTTTTCTCGCCACTCAGCGACTTCTTGTTCTCGCGAGACTTCAACAAGCGTCGGCGGCGAACTTTCGGGACCCGAGGAGGAACAAGTAACGTGAGGAGTCGAAAGTTAGGCACGCAGCTGGTGGTGATTCTGCAACTTTTTTTCGTTCCCGAGAAAACAGCCCGAAGAAGAAATCATTGCGTGAAGTTCTCCAGCGAACGACACACCTTAAGCGTTCTCCCTCTGTGTTCGGGAGGAGAAAAATAGTGCTCGGGGCGGATAGTCTTGGTGGTGGTCGACGGTTGGTTCTGCAAGAAAATGTCGCAGAAAGAAAGACCCAAGTTTTACCGACGGGAGGTCAACAAGACGATATGGGAAGTTCCGGAGCGGTACCAAAAGCTGTCCCCGGTGGGCTCTGGCGCATACGGAACCGTTTGGTAAATAAAATAACTTAAAAGTAAAGTTATGTACGTGTGTCCTAACTTCACCTCCATTCATTGAGGCGAGGCCTGGTGCTGCAGAGAAGCTAAACTTAGGTTAGCTCGACGGTTGAGTGCAATCGTGTTACCCAACTGTTCAAAGTGTCTGATTTCTGTTTTTGATTTAGCTTGCAAGCATCTTGTATTTACTGGAAGTAAATTAAACTTAAGTGAGTTTCAAGCAGTTAAAAAGTACGTTAGTTTTCTGCTTCATTCAAGCCTTTTTGTGCACTTTAAAATGGATAAATCCAAAACTGCTGGTTACTTAAGGACCTCCACAGTGAGTTTAATTACTCAGCAAATGTGTAGCACACATTTATTTGCTTTTACAAAGTGAGAGAGAAAAGGACTATGTTCCTGATTTATATTCCTTTGTTAACAAGACTTTTCGTGAAAGGGTAGAAAAAAAAAACGATTTCAGCCCTTTTTTGTCTTTTCGATGACTAAATACTTTGTGCTGATAAGATCTAGACAAAACATCTCCGGAAGACAAGGTAGCAGATGTTTGTTTTGCAAATGGAAGCAAGCAGATGTGCTGTAACCAGGCAGCAGGATAATCTGTTTATGGTCAGATTAGTTATTTATAGATTTTTTTTTCTCTCTCTAAGCAAATTAAAAATTTGCATATTGTTGCCTGAAAATTGCCTGTAAAAGGTACATCATACATGATGTTTTGAAATCCATTGATTTTGAATAGATAAAAATCGTTCTGGTAAATTGCCATCAGAAAGCATGGCATATACATTTGAATGTAAAATTGCCAATTCTTATAACTAATTTGCACTGTTAAGTTTTAGTCATAAGACGCCCCATCAAAGCAGTTCCTAAACCCACACCATCTTTCTCAGAAGTCGTGTTTTACTAGTTTGACACGATTGGCTGAACATTACTCAAGTGGCACCTTTGAAGCAAAGATGCATTTCATATTTCTGTACAGAGAAAAAAAGACTCAGGCAGAAAGTACGATGCCAAAACTGCTTGTAAAAGGAATTTCCGAGAAGGAAAAAAAGTTTTAAATTTATAACTGATAGAAAAATATTGAATCATTAGAACGTAACTTGATAAAATAATCTGGAAGTTTCTAAAGCAGCAGTTCACTTTGAGCTGATTGAGTTTATGAAGAGGTGCATAAGTTAGTGTCATATAACTTCTAGCCAGAGAAGATAACATCACTATGATTTTCTACAGCAGAAACATAAAAAAACACTTCATCAGTCCATTTACATCTGACTTGTACTGTATGTTAATTTATCCTAGTTTGTCATTGGTTCACATTAATATGATGTAATGAATAATTAGCAAAAATTTTTCTCTTAGAGACGAGTTTATAAATGTGAACAACTCTGTAATAAATGTAGTTTTAATTAAACTGCAGTCATAACAAACAAGTTTGCAGATGTATCAACAGAAACATTCCTCATGAAATGGTGATGATGCATTCTCAAAGACTGAATCCTAATGAATTTTGCTTAGCCACTTTGTGATGACAGTGTCTGCTGAGTTTAAAGGGAAATGTTCAGAAATAATTTAGGACTGTCAACATGGAGATGTGTGTTGATCCTGGTATACATTGGTTTCTGATCCCAGCAGCAGTAAGTTGTCCATCAGCTGTGACAGGTGAGCTGCTCAGCAGGAAGTAAAAAGTACGAGGCTGCTCCCACTCTGCTGAGAGATGACTTTTTCTGCTGATATCGCCCTGTCACCGCATTTAGTTTGCCTTGCCATGTCTGGTTTTGTTTTGAGAGCAGACTCAGCCTTTTCTAAGCAAATAAAATGCTTGAATTTTAATCAACACAAGGGACAAAAGCCTGTTTAAAAAAACAAACAAAAAAACTTTTTCCAGTCATACACCACTTGTAGGTTTTGATGTTTATCAAGTACAAGCTGGATCACAGCATGTTTGCATATACCAGTGAGTAATGTTTACTCTTTTTGCAGTTCTGCATATGACAACATGATGGGCTGTCAGGTGGCTGTAAAGAAGCTCTCTCGTCCATTTCAGTCCTTCATCCATGCCAAAAGAACATATCGAGAGCTGCGGTTGCTTAAACACATGAAGCATGAAAATGTGCGTGAGCTCATTTCGCTTGTTTGTTTTTCCTGAATGTAAACGAGCTTAAAAACAAATATTCAGTCCTAATGTTTGATTTTAAATCTTCACATTTTCGTTTAATGTGACTGTTTTCTGTGTTTTTGCAGGTCATTGGCCTCTTAGATGTTTTCACCCCTGCTACTTCTCTGAAGGAATTCAAAGACGTGTGAGTTGAGTTTGTTTGAAAATAATCACTTTAATTTCTTTTGAGCTGCAGTACACCATCACTTGAAAACAGTAATGGTGACGTAGCGTCTAGTTTATCAGCAGCAGATGGTCCAAACTGGACTGGAAAACACCTGGAGCTGGGCCAGCAGTTCTTACACACTGGTACATTTTTAAAGAGTCCACTCTGTTATTCATTTACTGTGACAGCTAATAGAGTTGTTTTTATCACCAGCTTCCTTCCTCATGTTTCTTAAATTCTGTCTTTGTGAAACATATTGTCGCTCCTGCAGTTGATAATTGTTGATGTTGAAAGTTGTTAAAAGAGGATGTGAGCAGTTGATGGCAACTTAATCCTCAGATGTAATATCCTCCTGTGCAAACTGAAATGTAAGACTTTCTTTTCTATGCATAATGATCAATTTGTCATTTTCACAGGACACTTGACAAATATGTTTTAAGCCACTCGCAGTTAAAAATGGACTAATTCTAGCTCTTCTGGCTCATAATGTGCGACACTGTATTGATATTTTCTGGTAAAAACTGTCAAAGCAACTTTTGCAAGTGCAATTCAGCTAAAACTTCTTGTTCTATCTAGAGCTTGATTTCTCTTGTGTACTTTCTGGAGTTTGCAGGCAGTTTGTGTGCGTTTTTTAATTTCCCAAGGAGCGTTTTTGATCTGGCAATGCTTCAGAACCTGACATGCTTGTCTCTTGGATCATTTTAATTTGTTTTATGGAAGAATAAACAGTAATGTAAATTTATCAAAATTGGCATTTTCTGTGTAGAATATGAAGTTAGAGACGATAGATAAGAAGACAAGCCCTCTTGTGAGGTTACTGGTTGTGACCAAAACACAAATATCTTGGGACAGTCGGCAGCATCCGTCACTGGCAGCTACAGAAACATTTTAAGTGTGATGCACCCGTTTGTTGAGCGGTGGTGTGGTCACGCATCATTTGTCTTGTTTGGCTTAAGTACACTAAAACCCTCTGGTGAGTCAATTCATGCAAGTTTATGATTATAATGTACATCATACATCTTGCATGAAAGAAGCAAGTTAGTCTAATTATAAATTTGTGTAGTTTTGTGATTATTTCTCACACATTGTTTTGATGCATAAAAACTGAAAAAGCATACAGGTATTTGTATTCACTGACGTCTGTCCAGGGTCCATAGATAAGTGTTGTAGGTTCCAGATATGGCTTCCTGGTGGTTTCCAGTGGTTCACTGACACTGATGGGCTTGCATGCAGACCTCCAAAAAGGAATTTAACTTTGCAGAGCCATCAAATGTGATGCTACTCAAATATGTAATACTGAGCTGACAAACTGTGAAAAAAGTTGGTCATCATCATCAGTGAACTAACTTGTTTTATCACTTAGTTCCACTCCAGTTATCCAGCAGACGCCTGACTTCCACATCAAAGCAAAGCTTCAGAACAAACAAAACCTGTAACACACTAATAGCCCACCTATCAAATTGTTCCACAAATTTCTGATATTGCTAAAAAAAAAAAAAAAATTAGGGAAAGCAAAATCATGTTCAAGTCTTGATGTGTTTGCAGCACTCCTGTAAAAAATAATCAGCCAAAATAATATTTGTAAACCAACTTTGATAAAAGTCCCTGCCGGTAACAGCTGGAGCTGCTGTTCAGAACATTGTGTTGAAGATTTTCTCGTCATTCTCACTCATATCCTGGACAATATTCATGCTTAAAAATTCATTTAGGCAAAGAGAATAACATTTAAACTCTTACTGGGTGCTTGAAACACTGCTTTCTGCACATTTTAAATATTAAAGAACAAACGCTTGCCTTTATCCACTTTCAACTGTCTGTTTATGTTTAAGATTTTTCTTGTGCAGCAGCGTTGTAGTCTGGTTATTTTTGCAGAGTTGTTGGCTCGCCTCACCTTCCACCAAGATTAGCTTGCCTGACTGAAGGCAAATACAAGGTCACACATGTGGTCTCTTATGGGAAGTAAAAGAGAGGGAGTACGACTGAATAAACAAATTAGAGGGATTTGCACTGTTATATAAAAGCCACTTTAAATATTAGGTGCTTGAATTCTTTTCCACTATGCTGCTGCCATGAACCTGTTTCTACAGGAGAGTGAAAACAGGGGTCACTAGATGTCTTTTTTTTCCAAGGCGGGTGAACTTTTCAGTGTCTGTTGTGTGCGCTGCTGAGAACAAGTTGAAGCATGGAAAAGTCCTATTTTAAGCCCTTGTTCTCTGCACTCTGCGAGAACAGAGTATATTCATGAATTGGGTATTTGTTGAGCAACAGATCGACGAAGCAGCACATGGCTGTGTGAGTTTTGGCTCGGATATCGCCTCTCCGGCATCGTGCTCCTGCTGCCTTCTGGAAGTGCTGTTTGGGCATTTTAAACAGCTCTGGGATTAGGGTTGATTTATTCACTGATGCAGTAACATTAAGCTTGTTTATCTGGTGTGTTTGTTAAATGACATTCCATTTGTGAAGGGTTTGACCTTTTTAGCGTCTCCAGTGGGAAGCTAAAATAAAAGAGAAGTGGCTGCAAAACCGGTTTAAGCTTTCACAGCCATAAGGGAAATAAGCTGCAGGCTGCAAACAATCTTAGCAAATTAATTTTAAAGAGCAAATATGTTTATTTTAAGCCCACCTGACTTCATGAATTGGGGAATTATTGCATTTTCCTGTGATTTTTGCCTGTTTAAACTCTGATGTCAGTGTTTTATGGTTGATAGATATCTTGTGACTCACCTAATGGGAGCAGATCTCAACAACATTGTGAAATGTCAGAAACTTACAGATGACCACGTGCAGTTCCTCATATATCAAATCCTTAGAGGATTAAAGGTAAGGTTATTTTTTAGCACATTTTATAACAAATGCACTTCATAATATTTTTGTATACAGCTGCATTCAAAGATTATCATTGTCATATATCAATAATGAAGAAGAAGAAAAAAAGAATACTGAAGTCTCTTCTGTCTTGCTGGTAACCTCGCAGAAAAAAAAAACCTGGCAAAGTTCACTATGCTCAATCATGTCATAAATATTTTATTTCTTATATTTCTCTAAGACAATGACTGTTTCCTTGTGGGCAAGGTCCAAGTCCGCATGGAAATGTAAAAAAAAAAAAAAAAAAAAAAAAGTAGTTAAGCTAACTAATATTGTATTATTTCATGTATCATATATTAATTATATGTAAAAGGCCCTAATTTCTACTTTTTTGGGAGGGATACCAGAGGTTTGGCTTTTTTTGTTTTTTGTTTGTTTTACAGAATTTGGAATACTGTACTGTATAAGTACAGTATATTAATTGAGCTATTTATATTTTTTATGGTCCTATTTTTTTAAACTTCCAGGCACACGACCTGACAGCTTACTAATAAACCTTACAGTGTTTCTGGTACCTTCTGTGTTTGCAGCAGGACCAACCAGTCCCTCAGGTTCTAACGTTTTATGCTCACTGTACTTCTATAACCTCTGAACATCTTTGTAGCTGAGAGTTCAGTTTCACTTCTTTGTTTTATGTGCAAATTCCAATGTGCGTCTTCTTTCACTGTTTACTGACCGACTTTATGTTGTGTGAAGTTTCAGTTGATGTTTACCAAAGCTGCTGCTTCTGTTCCTCCTCCTCTCTTCACAGTGAAACGATAATATGACACACTTCTGTGGGTCAATAAGTTAGGACATTATGATTCTAAAAAAAGGTTTTTTAGTGTTGTATAAAACTTGAATGGAAAATGTTTTTGCTGCAACAAAATGGACTTCATACAAATAAAACTGGATTTTCTAAAAGAACAAAATAATTGCACTAAAATAGGACATAAGGTAAAAGATTTAACTGTGTAACTTTCAAAATTTTGTACAAACGTAGGGCATGTACTCTTCTACATAGTTATCTGATTTTCTTACAGTCCTTAGGCATTTTTAGTTTTAGACAGAGCCTTTTTTACCAGCTGTGAACCACCATGAAAATATTATCAGATTATTTTTTTATTAGTTTAAAAAACAAAATTGAAAATCCTTTCCTTCTGTCCTAATATTCAAGTGAGACAAATTAGTTTTGATGTATGACTTTTGTTGTTATTAATCCAAACTAATAGAATATTTTTTTGCAGTACATCCACTCTGCAGAAATCATTCATAGAGTAAGTGTTTGAAAATTGTTTGACAAATTTTATTTTGTTTTTGATCCTCATCCAGGGGAAGTTTGCATCATGATTATTAAGCTTTCTCTTTGACTGACTCAGGCTTGTGCAAATATTAAGCTGCAAGTAAGATAAGATAGAACTTTATTGATCCTGCAGGAAAGTGATTTACACTTCACAAAATGTTAATTGATTATTTTAATTTGGGCTAAAGAAAATATTTGTTTCCATTCGTATGCTTTGTAAGAATAAATTGAAACGCTTACTGCCTCACCAGCTGCTGTGTCTCACCCAATCCTTTCCTCCTGGCAGGATTTGAAACCGAGCAACCTGGCAGTGAATGAAGACTGTGAACTGAAGGTCAGTGAACTGAGAAGTTTAAAGCCCAATTTTAATCTTAAATTGTTACAGTATTCAGTTTTTAATATTTTTGTAACAGTGTTGCTTTTTTAAAAAACAAATCCCACCCAGATTTTGGACTTTGGCTTGGCACGACACACTGATGACGAGATGACTGGCTATGTGGCAACTCGCTGGTATCGTGCCCCAGAAATCATGTTGAACTGGATGCATTACAACATGACAGGTAGGTGGCATAATTCTTTGTTTTTTAGGAGAAAACTTTGAAAAGTTTCATGTTTGTGTCCTGCTTCTTTGTTTCAGTGGATATCTGGTCAGTGGGCTGTATCATGGCAGAACTTCTAACTGGAAGACCTCTGTTTCCTGGCACAGACCGTATCCTTTCCATTGAGAGTTCAGAATCTGCACAGACTCAAAAGCTTGTGAGGTATCTTGCACAAATTGGACTACAAATGGAGCAGATGGAGCAGATATTCACATTGTTGGATAAGTGCTGGTGTGTGATGTTTCTGCCAGCACAAAGGCATCTTCATTTGAAATGAAACAGTGATGGGACATGTTTCTAATCTTTTCCAGACTGACTCATAACCTATACAATAACATTTCCACTTCTGTCTGTTATCACTGGTTCAGGTCCATTTTCTCTTTGCACTTCTGTGGTGGTTTTTATGAGACAGTGCCCCTCTATGTCTGAACTTAGCCGTTTCTTTTTTCCTCTTGGCAGTGTTTTTAGATTAATGTCTGAACTTGTTTCTCATCTGCTTTTCTTGTGAAAGTCACTATAATTTTTTCTTCTTCTCTGCTGGCTGTATTTCAGATTTTTTTTGTCCCCCCTGAGTGATGTGTAAACTTAATGTAGCTGAATGTCGAACATGTTAGTTTTTTTTTTTTTTAAGTGATGCAGGTTTAAAAATGAGGTCAGTTTAAATTTTCTGTTATCCGACATCTGGTCTTCCTTTACCGGCTGCTGGTAGACATTGATCAGTTGAAGTTAATCATGAGGCTCATCGGAACTCCAGGGCCAGAGCTTGTGGCGAAAATCTCTTCAGAGTCTGTGAGTTCACAAATCCATGCAAGGTTTTTCCCTTCTGCTCCAAACTTTCCACTTTGCTGTGCATCGACTTGGCGGGTCTGTGTGAATGCTGGCATGCTTTCCCACATTTCAGCCCTGTGGGTTTAAGACTTGCTCGCTGCCTCTTTGAGTGAATGAAGGGTTTGCTGTGAGATTCTTTTGACACATGGACTGTTTTTCTGTGTTCCAAATCTCACAATACCTTTCACTTTTAACACATTTTCTTCCAAGCTTACTTTATTTCTCATCACAACATTGTAATGCACCAAAGATTTGGTCACATAATGTTAGGTTGAGAAAAAAACAACAACTTCTTAACCAAATTTGCACTGTTGCTATACTCCCCTTGACACCAGCTTTGTAGATATAAACCAGCTTCAGCAGATAATGCGTCTAACAGGAACACCCCCTGCAACTCTAATTAACAGGATGCCTAGCCATGAGGTGAGAATGACCCACAGCTGCTTTCTTTGGAAGGATCAAGAAGATGGCGATGTCAGACACTTTGCTGCCCTGTTCTTTGCCATCAGTATTTTTATTTTCACTATTGTTGAGTGGGCAGACGGCACGGTGGCACAGTTGAGAAAGAGCTACCGCCTCTCAGCAAGAAAGTTGTCAAATCAAATCCTGGGTGGGGACCTTTCTGGGTGGAGTTTGCATGTTTTCTCCATGCATGTGCGGGTTTTGTCTGGGTACTCTTTTTTTTTCCTCCCACAGACCAAAAACATGCATGTTAGGCTTATTGGTAACTCTAAATTGTCTCTAGGTGTGAATGACGGAGTGAATGTTTGTTTGTCTCCTTGAGTCCCTATGATGGACTGGAGACCTGTTCAGGGTGTCCCCTGCCTCTCACACAGTGACTGCTGGATATGGGCACCAGTGGCCCCCATGACCTGAAAAGAAAGAAGCTGTTAAAGATGATGGATGGATGTTGACAGTATTTCAACGGTAAAAACAGTTTAATGAAAAATCCATTTTTATCATGAACAACTGATTGACTTGCTGATGCTCGAGTTTCTTCTTTCACAAACTAAAATAGTTTGAAGGAAAAGGTGATCCAGCATCAGCAAGAGTATTTTCATCCTTTGAGTAACAAAATCAGTATTTGAACCAAGACTGGACCAAAGTGAATTTAACTTTGTATTCTGTGAACAATTAAAGGGTTAATGTCATGGTAAGCAAAGAACACAAATCATGTTATACCCACAGGCATGAGCTCCAGATTAACTACTGCAGTGATGTCTCACATGCTTTTGCAGCACACTATCGAAACATTTTCTTTCTTCCTTTTTCTTTTTGGAAGTACAGCACTCAATTTGTGGCTTAAAATAAAAATATCCACTTCCCAGTTGGCTTGATTATTTTGTTCTGTAGTTTACCAACAAGGTTTTCCATTTGAAGATTATTTCCTCTGTGGGTTTCTTTCTGCTTTGTACATGCTTCTGATTATTATTTTTATACATGCAAATTTATTTTCATACTTTAAATTTATTAGAAAAAATGACCACAGCTTTTATCAAAGAATATTTTTTTTGTTTTGTTTTTTGCATAGTAACCGATTTTAATTGTTTTGAGGTTTCCAGTAGTTTTGTCATTAGGGGTTTTGTTTCCGGAGGGGTTCTTTATGGTCTCTGCACTACTCAGATATATTTTCACAGCAGCAATGGTTTTATGTTGGTAATAAAATAAGTATGTTGTTGCATGTCTGTGCTAGTTTTGCTCTAACATTTTATTTTATGTCTTGGTGTATTTTTCTAGGCCAGGACTTATATCAACTCTTTACCACGCACGCCCAAGAGGAACTTTTCAGATGTATTTGTTGGTGCCAACCCAATAGGTACTACAAAGATAAAACAATTTGATCAGAAAATAGACTGTGATTAATAGACTGACATGCTGGCCTTTTCATTTTCAGCTGTGGATCTTCTGGAGAAGATGCTGGTTCTGGATACAGACAAGAGGATAACGGCTGCTCAGGCTCTGACTCATCCATACTTTGCTCAGTATCACGACCCAGACGATGAGCCTGTGTGCAAGCCACTGGACCAGAGCTTTGAGAGCCGAGAGCTAGAGATTGAAGAGTGGAAACGTATGTCGTTTGTACTTTAATTTTAAATTTTTTTAATTTAATACTAGATTCCTTTGTTAGCAAAGTAGTCCTGTTTCAATATCATACATATTTTTTCTTGCAGGTCTAACCTATGAGGAGATGTGTAGTTTTGAGCCGCCCGTCTTTTATGAAGATGAGATAGAGTAGTGAGACGAGGCCACCTGCGTCACCCACAGCCTTTTACCATGTGCATTAGAGTCCGAATTTTCAGGCACCCATCATACTGCCTGTCAAACACTGTTTTTATTACAGAAACATGGCCAGTGATCAACTGTAAGGAGATGAATTTCCAGCACAGGAAAAACAACTGGACCAGCTTTATGTACTTTTTATTTATAAACCACTATTGATGGTCTATTGCTGGAGAATGTCACTTTCTGCCAAATGCCTACAATGATTTTTATATTTTTCAGATTTCTAAACCGAGTAGAATTTGACTTATCACTGTGATGCTGAACCACCTGGACCTATAGTTGTGCTCGTGTGTGTGTGTGTGTGTGTGTGTGATTTTTAATTTTTTGTTTAGTAATTTATAAATACACTTTTGTTTATGAATATGCTAGTTTGTCAGCCTCCTGGCTAAATTGTCACATACAGCATTCATTCATTTTCTTTTTTCTTTATTTTTTGAAGCCTGTTTTCTTGATTTAAAAACATTTTCATGGTTTTAAATGGTCAGCAGTGAGTTAAAAACAATTTAAAAGCTATTTGACAGATTTGAGACATGTCTGTTCTTTACTATGAATTTATGAACCCATCAACTAAATTTGAATAAACTTCCACACATGTATAAATTTAAATGTATTGTTAAACTCTGTAAATTCTGAGCCTCTGCCAGTTAAAGATGCTTTGGAGAAAAAAGGGAAACATTTACGAACACATGCTCTGCTCATATTTTAAACACTTGTGCCTTTAAAAAAACTTTTTTTGGTTAGGAAATAAATCTTGTACATTTGTTTTCACTTGTGTGATGATAGTTTACAGAGATTTTAAGTGTTATGCTACAATTTATAAGAGACAAACTGTTTTACTGTGTCCAAGATGGATTTGTATTTGTACTGTTTGAAAGTGTCATTTATGAGCAACAGCCAGAAGATCCCTTCAGCTATTTTTGGTCCTGCAGGTTAACTGCAATCCCCAATCTTTAACTAAATAAAGACCCATTTTTAAGAGAAATCTATGCTTTGTTTCCTGATTATTTAAAGGTTTTCTTTAATAGTAAATACTGATTAGTGGTAGTTTTTGATTTACTGGTATTTAGCTCTGAGTATGTTTTGACAGTTGCAACATATAGCCAATATCCACAGCTAATCAGTGGTCCTGAACAAGTGTTTTTAGAACCACAGTTAGTATAGCAAGCAACTCCTTAAAATAAATAATGAAAAATTAAGGAACAACCTTGGGGCTTTTTTGCACAATGTAGTATATTTTTTACCTTTCTGTGACGTCATTTAAATGTTCAGTAGGCAAATTCAGTTTCTGCAGCTTCATGAGTCAGTCCGTAAAGGTGGCTTGATGCTCGGATAATGGTGTTAAATTATTTTTTGTATGAATTTTTCTGTTAACATTTTTATATATGAATATTTCTGTTCAGTGCCCTTAGACGAGTTCTGTTGTGACTTGACGCTGTATAAATAAAACCGAATTGAAACGATGCTCGGCATAAACGTCACTGAAGCACCACTTTGGCTCGATAATCCAATGCGCATGCGTTGAGCATTCGATCACTGGCGGAGTAGCTAACCGCTAGGCTACGAATCCGGCCGACATGGAGAGAAAAGGTAAATTTTTACGCGACACCCAGCAGACAGTAATGTTTGTTCACGTGTGGTTGATGTCCCCTCACTGTCACGAACGTTAACATTTAGCCAAGCTGCAGTTATTGAGCTGTAAAGATTTATCCGGCGATAATGTCACGCACTGCGGCGCTAGAACGAGCTGTTAGCTCTGCAAGACATTAGCTTATTAGCATTAGCCTCTGTCAGGATTAACGCAATACGTTCAGCTCTCTAGCTCTTTCTATTTTTAAA
>JARVGS010000127.1:22108656-22121231 GCA_031762315.1 Hypsolebias antenori
ATTTTGTTAGCTAACTGCTTGGAAACACATTAAAACGGTGTTCTAAGTACGCTGTTGTTGTTTTACATTGAAAAAAAAAGGGTTTAAAAAGACGTAACGGTCGCCATGTGGCCGGCGCTCCGAGTTACGGCAAAAGCGGGTTACGAACGGGCCATAGGAACGGAACCCGTTCGTAACTCGGGGACCACCTGTATTTAGAAATTCAACAAGTCTATCTTTGTAATGAGAGGCTGCATCAGCATTATGTGAATGTTTTAATTATTATTATTATTTTTTGTGTGTTTTAAAAATGTTCTTAAAACTGACTTACTTTTTTCATTTATTTGTTTTTGAGGTTCTCCAAGGCCTGGACTACCTGCACACAAAGTGTGAGATCATCCACACGGATATTAAACCAGAAAACATCCTGATGAGCGTTGATGAGCCTTACGTTCGAAAACTTGCAGCTGAGGCCACCGAGTGGCAGCGGGCTGGGGCGCCACCTCCTTCTGGTTCAGCAAGTATGACTGCGACACACACGCACAAATCTCATGTAAATACCTATTGTGAAAAGTTTTTCCTAATTTATTCTTCCTTTAACAGTAAGCACAGCACCAGCTCCAAAACAGGTTTGTTTTTCACCTATTGCACGTGTCCGACATTTACCGGTACTTGTAAAGCAAATATTCAACTTACCACTTTCTCTTTTTTCACTTTCTCCTCTGTTGCATCTCTTTTAGACTGTGAAAATGTCAAAAAACAAGAAGAAGAAGTTAAAAAAGAAACAGAAGCGTCAAGCAGAGCTGCTTGAAAAGTGCATTATGGACTTGGAAGAGATGGAAAAGACTGCAGAGACTCGAGAGGACGATGAGGAAGAAAATGACCCACAGTCTCCAAAGGGGCGAGCTTGTGCTCCTCTCAGACAGGTGTCTCTTCAGGAGCTAGAAAACAAGGAAACCGTAGGTAAGAACATCTCAGGGTTTATGGGTAAAGATGAAAAGTATTTGGTTTTCATTGGACTGCTTTGTATTCACACATCTATTTACGGCAGATCACGTTTTGTGACGTTAGTACTGAAAGCTTGTAAGCAAACCTCAGTCACTTGTCTAAAATCTAAAAAAGTTAAGTCTGGTCCTCTGGACATAAAACAAACAAACAAACAAAAACCCCACAAAACAAAACAAAACAAAATTTGTAGAAACGTTTAGTCTTTCCTCAAAAAAACCTTTAAAGGTTTTTCTACCTGGATTATTGAGCATGCATCAGGATACTCAGTCACTAGTGTAATATTTATCAACAATATCGCTGATTGTCCTGGAGCTTATTAAGTGGTTAATGTTTAATAATGCCATTTCTTGAATATCCATGGCCGTTTGTTAAAGGGCTGCCACAGAAGTAAGACAGCAGTAAGAGTCTTATGTATTCACCCTTTCCCAAACATTTCAGATGGTGTAAATGAAAATTACATGAGACTGGGACCAGACGAGCTGTCAGAGACCAACTGTAACGGCAACGCAGAGGTGGAGCAGAGGCAGCCCAAGTTTAGGAATGAAGACCAACACAATGGCAACGCAGAGTCTCCAGAGGAACAATACAAAGAGTCCCTCATCTACCCTCTTTGCAACGGCGTGGACTCTACGTATTTCAATGGGCCAGACCCCGAGACTGAAGGCAGGGGGGCTCACAGCAGTGATGTTACTGAAAGACGTCTTCCTGATGGGCTGGAGGACGGAGAGCTGGAGCAAAGTATTTTGCAGGAGGAGGAGGAAGATGAGACTGAGTTTCATGGAATCCCGGAGAACCTGAGAAACGGTCAGTTTTTAAAAATCAGTATATGTGAAAAATGTTGTCTGCTTCATTTGTGCCCCTTTAAAATGAAGTCATCAGCTGTGTGGCTGAAATAATGAAAGGTTTGTGCCTTTTTATTAATGTTTTTTCTCTTACCCGTTTTTCTTTTCTGATGTAGGCAAGTTAACTGCAGGATCTCTGCTGGTTAACCCTCTCGACCCAATAAATTCAGATAAGATCAAGGTCAAGATTGCAGATTTGGGAAATGCATGCTGGGTGGTGAGTAGCTAATGACTTGTGGGATTTCCCAGCCTTGCAGCTATAAACATTATCTGAATACTAAAATCAATAAACAGCTTAAGCATTTAGTTTGTTTATGCTGCATTGGTTTTAGCTCAGCGTTTAATAAACCTGTGAGAATAATCAGCTCCAAAATATATTTCTCATTCTTTTTTTTGTTTCTCCTTCTTCTCTTGCATAAAATAATTTTTACAGCGGAAAAAGTAAATTTTGTTGTTAAGACTTGTTATCTTTCGCTTTTTTCCCTTCATTTTAAGCACAAGCACTTCACTGAAGACATCCAGACGCGACAGTACCGATCTTTAGAGGTTCTCATTGGTTCTGGATACAACACACCAGCCGACATATGGAGCACAGCCTGCATGGTGAGACTCTGCACTGATAACTGCTCAAGTGTTAACATTATTGTAACGCTACCAGAGTGCATCCATAAGAAGCCCAAACACTTTCTGTAAGAGAGGAAACTGAAAATGTTGTTGAATTTCCTATTAACTTTCAATTTACAAAGAACTGATGCAACTTGGGTAGAAAGTGTCTCTAGTTTTTGATGGGTTATGTAACAGAACATCAAATTATTGTTTAGGTGCCTGTGATACAATTGAGACAGTAAAAAAAATGGTCACCGTTGTAAAACTAATATTTAAAATTAGTTACTGCCGGTAATTAATTCACATCGGCATAAAAACCAAATAGAAATAAATAAAAATGTGCAAACCACTGAATGCTTTTGAGTGGCATTTTTCTTATTTCTGCCTCAGGATGAATACCAAAATGTTCTTTTATTTTATTTAGTTTTACGTCAAAATTTTCTGATAAAATTTATATTCCAAATAGCATTTTTCCCCTTCAAATTAATAATAATACAAAAAAATCAGCAAATTTGAAAACATCAGCTATTTAAAATATGCTTAAAGCTTTATTTAAAAGTCAAGTTGCAATTTTTAAAAATTATTTTAATCACATAGGGCTTTATTTAATTTATTTAGATTTTCTTAACAGACTGCAAATTGCATTTTACAAGTTTTTGTCTGTTGTAGTTAGTAACTCTTATATCACAAATACTGCTATCAGTATTTCTAATACGTATGAGGTATAAGAATAACTTCAAACTTGTTTTGAGCTTGTTATTTATACTTTTCTTGCCACTGTAGACCCCAGAATTGACCTGAGTTGCTGACTTAAGACAGTTTACACACATTTAATTCAGTGAAATGGTTCAGTCTTTCACTCTGTTGTGCAAACACAACGTGACTGGTGGAGAATTTCAGGCAGTGTAGACACAAGTCTCTAGATGGGAGTAATAATTTAGTAAAATGTCCATAATATCATGAAAATTTCGTGCTCAGTTGTAGTCCAAATACAGTATTTACAATGAAATGAAGCCGCAGGAAGAGGAACACACTGGGCTTCAGCATAGTGTATTTTACGAGTTTGTCCCAATTTATTTTTAACAAATGTTTCAACATGGCTCTATTAGTACCATTGTCACTTTCTTTAAATTAGAACAAACTGTTTAAAATGACCAGTGGTTGGACTGCTTTACTTGCATAGAGTTGATGTCTCCTGATGTAGTTTATTATTTTTCTAAAGGCCTTTGAACTCTCTACTGGTGACTACTTGTTTGAGCCACATTCTGGAGAAGATTATTCCAGGGATGAAGGTATTGTCGGCTCATTTTCTTCCTATCCCTCTGCTTTTTGATTTGTTCGTTTACACAGGATTGTTGGTAGTTGCTACATTTGTCTGCACTTGAAATATGTGCTTCACCCCAGAGATATTTAGTCTTGGTAATGGACTTTAATAGTAATTGCTTCTGTTAAAACTTTCACTGTGTTTATTTGGCGTGTACTGTATTTGTTTTTATTCTTGTGAATTAACTTTTCACCTGTTCAGTGTGTCACTGTCGTGCAGCTTCAACAGTAGCTCTGCACTGTACATAGATGTTCACAGTATTAACCTTTAAATGAGGCAGGTCATTACAGTGATTTCAGATGGTCTCTAATTTAAAACAAATGTTTTTTAATCCTGTGATGAAGCGTGCAAACATTCCTGGGTTTATTTCCTAACAAATCAAATCACTTTTTTACTTCCCTGGAAATGGGGCCATCTTTTCACTTCCTCACTGGTCTTTCCTCATGTCCTCATCACTAACGCTCCATGTTTCCTCTCTCGTGTCTTGGTCCTAACGTAAATGTCAGCGTGCTGCTTTGCTTGAACATTGTTTACTGATTTGATTCTGCTCGTACGTCAGGTATGTACTTATTTATATTCAGGCTTCAGGCAGCTGAGAATTGGCCTTTTCTTAACAGAACATTACCTCATTCATGTGCTGGTGTTTTTAGATTAATGCTTTATCTGTTGTCTGACACGTTTACTACAGCTTATCTCAGAATAGGCCGTGTAACGCTTTTGAAGGCTGTGTTTGAGTCATTTTTCCTTTCCCATATCTAAAATTTTATGACCTGTACTTGTCTAATGGAATAGTTTTTGACATTCTAAACATAAACTGGCTTTTCATAACTTTGCTTCACATCATACAAGACTATCATCATCCATTGTTTCTAATAAGATTTGTTGCACCACCCTTATCTCATCTCCTCTCCAAACTGTTTCCCTGTTGCTTCCTGTCTCTTCCTTCTTCCTGTGATGTGCCTCATTTCCAGACCATCTTGCTCTCGTGATTGAGTTGCTTGGCAAAATTCCTCGGCACTATGCGCTGTGTGGGAAATACTCTCAGGAATACTTCAATAAGAGAGGTATGCCACCCCTCTGTGTGTGGCTCACCCTGGGAGAGGTGGATGGGAAGATGAAGGGTCCTGACAGCCTGAGGCTTTGTGTGCAGGTCACTTGGCATCATAAAAACACTGATGGCTCTAAATGCAGACATTGATTCAGTAGTGCCTAAACTCTATGGAAGGCTCATGATCTTTGTGCTTTAAACTTGTTTGATCCTTTTAAGGTGACTCTCGTGATCTTTTTGCTCCATAGAATTTAACAAATAATTTACCAAAAAATGTTGCATTTTACAAATTAACTAATTAAAAAATATTATTCCAATGTATTTGGCAGTCTAACAGTAGTTTTCCCAACTTCTTAGCATCTGACCCGCAAAATGAACGTCAGACTCGTGACTGGTTATTTCAGGTTGAATGCAGACTTTACTAATTAGCCAACAAATCTTTTTCACCTTCATTTATAATAAAGTTTATCTATTGTAAATATGCTACAAAAATAAACCTGATAAATTGTTTTTAATTAAAGGTTTGCGTTCATTGAAAGGTCTGCCGCCTTTCATCCCATAGTTTTAAACTAAGATCATCTTATGACGAGAAACGATGAGTACTTTGGGCAAACCTTTAAAATAATGGTTTGCTCAGTCTCATGCAGTATAGTTAGATAACACACTCAAGGTGTTGTTGTGAATGACTCTCGGCTACTACCATATCAAAATTATGGGCCAATATCCATAAAATTAACTGAGTTAAAGCTTTTTTGTGTTGACTTTTTTGATTAGTTGTGATGACCGTCTTGAAATGGGTTGACCCCCAAATGTTCAAGGTTGACTTGTTCTTCCAGTGCATTTAACCCATCACACAGGAGATACACCTGAGTGGAGCAGCGGGCAGCTGTTTAAGTGCCTGGGGAGCTGGTAGGAAATGGGTGTCTTGCTCATGGACAACACAACGTATGAGCATGGCAAGGAATCAAACTTAAGACCTTCCCTGAGTCAGCTGCCCTAACACAGCACCACACCCTCCCAGCTGCCCCCATTTGCTCAGTGGTTCATATTTTTAAGAACCACTAGATGCTACATATAAACGAATACACACACAGGCAGATACATTGCTCTTTGTCTTTGGCGACAATGATTCAGTCTTTTGAATGAAAACGTTTTTCCAAGGCTGATATTTTTGCTAAAACTCATGTTCACAATTCAAGTTCCTGTCAAAATATTGAGGTTGCAGTTTAAACAACTTCACTCAAACAGTTAAACATAATTTCTCATTTAAATTTATTTGCGAAAACGAATGTTTATATTTGATCTTTGAACTTTCCTGAGACAATGACTCTTACATACTGAAATGTAGAAACTGACTATACGGTAGTCCCTCGTTTATCGTAGGAGATCCGTACCCTGAAGCCCAGCGATACGTGAAACATCACGAAGTAGGAATACCTCGGCTGCTCCTCCAGTGCTCTTGACCATGTCTGCTTCTCTGCAGCAGAGCGGAGTTCATCACATGCTGCAGGAGGAAGCTTCTCCTTCAGCTGTGGGCTGCACACAGGTGCAGCAGGTGCTAAATAATTTAAAATGATTGGTCTCAAATAAAAATTCCATACTGATTTTGCTGCTCATCCATCAATCAGCCAGTTGTTATGTCCAATCTTACTTTGAAAACCCGGGATGGAGTGAGTCTGCGAAAAACGAACCGCAAAGTAGCGAGGGACTACTGTACTGCAAATTTGGAGGGGAGATAAAAGAGGAACAATTGATGCTTTATGAGCTCCGATTAGGAAAAAACTGATCACTCTGCTGTGAGTGAAGAAACTTTTTGTTGAAAATGATGTATTCCCCTAGCTGTTCAAATAGCTCACCACTAATATGGCAGTTTTGTGCCTCATTGGTTGCTGTGAAAAATGGTGCCTTGTAACTCTTTATTCAGAGCAGGAAACAGTTTTTATGTCTGATGGTCCTGTTTATAACGCTTCTGTCTACAACTAAATGTGCTGTCAGCTCCACCTTTATCCTTCCATCCACACGCCCAGAGTGGGCCTGTGTCTGGGTCACGTCTGATCAATATGTTGTCTTCTTTTCCCTGCAACCCACTGCTGTGTAGACCACATAGCGCTGATCATTGAGCTGCTGGGGAGTGTCCCACGCAAACTCATAATGAACGGCAAATATTCCAAGGATTTTTTCACCAAGAAAGGTAAAAACAGAAGTCAAGACTAGAGATTTTTG
The DNA here is from genome assembly GCA_031762315.1 of Hypsolebias antenori. Classification (NCBI taxonomy): domain Eukaryota; kingdom Metazoa; phylum Chordata; class Actinopteri; order Cyprinodontiformes; family Rivulidae; genus Hypsolebias; species Hypsolebias antenori. The sequence goes on from JARVGS010000127.1 coordinate 22,115,687, forward strand.
CCAGCTCACATTCTAATACAATTACAGTCATTTTAGAAGCAGGTACATGTAAAATGAATGTAATAGTAATAAAAATAATAATAATAGCATGCATGCCATGTTTTGTGATATTTATCTCCTGTGTGGCTCTGAGGCAGGGTTGTTTGGTTTGTGTTGCAGGTGATTTGAAACACATCACCAAGCTGAAGCCGTGGGGCTTGCTCGAGGTGCTGGTCGAGAAGTACGAGTGGTCCCGTGAAGAGGCGGAGTGCTTCACAGACTTCCTCCTTCCCATGCTGGAGCTGGTTCCTGAGAAAAGAGCCACTGCTGCGGAGTGCTTGCGCCACCCCTGGCTCTCCCTCTAGTGGACACCTCCCGCCATTGCACCTCCCCCTTCCCTTTTATTTCCTCAAGACTGCAACAGATCACTTTTCCACTTTGGGCATATCAGATTAATATTTATTTCTTTTTGACTCTTGTTTATGTTCCAGTTATTGAGCTGTTGCTTCTGTGTACGTTTGCTTTTGGTTTATTTGTTCTTCCCTCGGTGTAATTGCATCATAAATCCAGTGGATTTGTATGATTTGTGGTCATGTCCAGCTGCTGTTCCCTCGTCACCCCAAAAGGAAACTTGTCACTTAGCTGCTGGAGACTCATCCTTGTTTGTTACACTCCTGCACTAAAACTACAATTCAAGGATATATGTAGCCTCTTAATTTTCGTCCCTTAAAAAGACACCTTTTTCCACCAATATTTTCATTAGTATTGTTTCTTTTTATGCATTATTTCATATCACATGTAAGGTTTTGTACTTGTAAAGTAGGCTTAGGAAGTTGCACACTGGGCTGACATTTACACTGACTGGTAACTCATAGCATTTCTCTCTAGAGTCGTACTGACACAGTCATGAAGTAGGTCATATTTAGGCTAACGAACCCATCGTCACCTGGTATTTAGTAGGTAGTTAATAATAAATGAAATATTTCATGGGAGGCTGGCATTCTCATACACCTATTACAATTCAGGTATGTAGTGGTAAAATGTTTCAACGAGACAAAATGTTAAGAAGCCCAACAGAAAGGAGGAAAAAAAATAAACTGTATATATCTGTACCAAAGAGTTTGCCTTTATGTATATTACAGGTATGTACAGTTTTTAACAAATCTTATATCTTAGCTAAAATAAAAATAAAAAAATTAGCTGGGTTAGCTGTGTTTTAATAAAGCGTATGAAAGATGTTTGAGCTCAGTTGTATGTATGGCCACCTGTTCAATAATAATGTCTGTTTTTAACCATAGAGTTGGTGAGATCTGATGTTAATATAATGGTGTACCAAACTGATCATATTAAAGTAAGCTATGTTGTCTGTCCAGACCTAAAGATGAAAACAAAACTTTACATTAGTGTCACATTGAAGGAAAAAAGTAAAAAGGTAGACATTGTGTGGGGTAATAAAGACCTGTACGACACCATACAATAAAACAGATCATTCAGAACATGATCACGGCTGTGAGTTTATTTATTCAGAGGCGCATGGAGAAAGCTGCTTGTGAGAACAAAAAAATAGATCCAACTTTGGGAAAATGTGGAAAATTTTCATCCGCTTAAATTGGTGCTGCGTCTTCATCATGAATCTGTGCTGTTGAAGTCCATGTGTTCATCAGTTTTCTGGGGGAAGATGGAAAAAATGAGCAGATAAAACTACTTTTCTGGACAGTAGGACTTTTAAGAGTTTCTGTTCGACTCTGTTAATCAGTACGAGCATAAAATGAGAAATGCACTGCCTGACCAAAAAAGAAGTCGCCACCTGGATTTAACTAACCAAATGGGTACGAGCCTCCTCTTGAATAATTACTGCATGGGCGATTATCTTTCAGCTGGCAACAAGTTATTTAACCCAACTGGTGCAATGAGTTGCTTCTTATTTCTTAGACAACCATGTTGAAAGACACATGATGGTCATGGAAAAGATGTCAGTCTGTTTGAGTAGGGTCAAATCATTGACATCAAGCAGAGAAAACATCTAAGTATTGCTGAAACTACTAAAATTGGGTTAAGAACTATCCAAACAAATTATTAAAAACTGGAAGGATAGTGGGGACTCATAGTCTTCGAGGGAGAAATGTGGGGAAAAAAATTCTGAATGATCGTGATCGGCGATCACTTAAACATTTGGTGAAATCACATCGAAGACAAACAACAGTAGCACTCAGGGCTATGTTTAATAGTGAAAGTAAGAACATTTCCACATGCACAATGTGAAGGGAACTTAAGGGATTGGACCTGTGGCTGTGTAACCTTAAGAAAACCACTAATCAGTGAGGCTTAACTGAAAAAAGGCTTCAATTTGCTAGGGAGCATAAAGATCGGACTCTGGAGCAATGGAAGAAGGTCATGTGGTCTGATGAGTCCAGATATACCCTGTTCCAGAGTGATGGGTGCATCAGGGTAAGAAGAGAGGCAGGTGAAGTGATGCACCCATCATGCGTAGTCATCAATACAAGATCTTGGTGAAAAACTAATGCAACACTGAATGGAAATAGATCTTGTGACATTGCAGAAGCTTATTGAAACAATGCCACAGAGAATACATACTGTAATCAAAGCTAAAGACGGTCCAATGAAATATTGTGACCCTTTTTTTTATTTTATTTTATTTTATTTTTTTGGCCAGGCAGTGTAAAACTAAAGCCCAACCGATATATCGGTAGGGCCTATATTTTTAGGTCGATAAGGGAGTTTGGGGACCTATCAGTATCTGTGATAATTGTCCCATTATGTGCAGATACAAACACTTGGAAAAGTGTGTCAAAAAGTGCAATTGTACAATATATCCAGCAGAGAGTGCATGCAGACTTCTTTCAAGTCATGGCCATTCACTTTAACTTCACTTTCAGCACAGCTGAAGCAGGGAGCAATACTACTGTGTAGCGTATTTTGCTGAACAGAGCATGATAAGTTTATTGTAACTGATCTGCAAAATAAAATAAAAAAATCAGTAATAATGAATTCCCTTCAATCCTCCAACCCCCTTGTCATTAGCTGCGTGCCTCTCAAGTTAGTAAGCTAATGTTTAGATAACATAGCATAGGCTATTGCCTTGAAAAACTTTATTCAGCAGAACAAATCTAGAGTAGATGTAATATATATATATATATATATATATATATATATATATATATATATCAGTGTTAGTAACGTTATTTTGTCATCCTCACTGAAATGCATTGTTTGTCTGAAATCTTTACTTTTCTGCGAAGCAAAAAAAAAAATGCTGCTGCAGTCAATACTAATTAGACCTTCACCATAAGTGACTGTGCAAACAATGAGCACTTCTTTGTTTATTTATATTTTTTCGAACACGACTGATAACTTTATGGTGAATAGTGGAGGATAGAAAAGGTGAATGCACGTTTTTACGACCAGTGCATCACTTGTAAACCTAGTGCAAACTTCATGGTTGCTGCACTAAATTCAATTCAGTTAATTCAGTTTATTTACAGAACCAAGTCACAACATAAGTTATCTCAGGACACTGAACAAAAACATTCACATACATTACAAATGCCAATTAGTAAAGTTATCTATCTAAGGAAGGAAGGATGTCAGCAGATTGCATAAATAAACAAGCCCTGCTCAACTCACTGTTTACTTACATTCTTGGGGATGGAGAAAGCTAAAAAGATTTTGGCTACTACCGGTATATCAGTTATCGGTGGTTGCCTTCCCCTTCCAATATTGGTATCAGCAATAATCAAAATTTCCATATCGTCGGTTCTACTTTAAACATTTAACAATTTTGCTGCCATCAGCCTTGCTGAACTTTCATCACAATGTGGCTAATCCAGCCATGGTGCTTTCATTATATGCACTATTCGCATTACACAGAAAGCTTAACATTGTTTTTATTTTTTATGGCAAATTTAGTTTGGTTTTCATCACACAAGAATGTGATCATTTAAGTTTAACATTGAAGTAAAATATGGTCATTCAAATGGTCATTCTGCTTATTTCTATTGCACCAACTCAAAACAAAAGTCAGTGCATATAAACACACACTAAATGTAAATGGAACTACAATAAAGAAAGATTTTAGTACTATGACATCATTTTATGAGTATAGTTGTAAACTTAAGAATATGATAACCCGGCATGCTGTACCTGAACTTTAAACTGTAAAGTTGAAATAGGTGGTTTGATCCTGAAGAATGAAATAAAAACACCATCTCAGCCAGGCCTGATTATATCATGTGTCAGATTTGTTTTTTATTATTTATTTTCTATTTCAAAATACGAGCACACACACATACACACACAAAAATACTCATTCTTAGGGGGGAAAAAAAAAAAATATATATATATATAATATATATATAAATTAGTGAAGATAATATCAAATACAGTATGTACTTGCCATACTTTGACTATGATAACAGTGATGCTAAATCAAAATTGTTCAGATGTTACAGATTTTGAAATTTAATGTTTGGATTACAGTATATCCACCAACGCTTTTCATAAAACATTTCCTGTTCAAGAATAATTTCCTCAATTTTTGCCAGCCTCTTTAATTTATTTCTTTTGGGAAAAAAAAACAACACAATATGCTGCCAATACATTCATCCATCCATCCATTATCTTTTAACTGCTTCTTCCTTTTTGAGTCTCTGTTTATAGAATTTTTTTAACAAAAAAAAATGTAAAAGGATTAAAAATAAATAAATAACAGAAATGTCGATTAAAACTGATACGATTGACCTGAATCTGTTCTATTAACAAAAATAAAGAAAACTTTTTTTGTTGTTGGGCTTTGAGCTCAATAAATTATCATCATGGCTAACTTTTCAGTGTGAATTTTTCCGACATGACTTCTGAATGGCTGAGGTAATCCTGTCTGAACAGATATACGCCTTTAAAACATCTTAATACTGTATTCCATAAGTGAACGTCCTGGTAAAATTCGGTGATCTACAGTAGCGCTGTGCTAACGACAAGCTTTGCTCGGAATTTCATCATAAAACAGGTTGTTTTGTTGAAAAAGCTAAACGCTCTCTTTAGAAAAAAAAGGCATTATGATTTGTTAAAATGTTGTTTAAAAAAGAACTCACCAGATTTTTAACCCTACAGGTTTGAGGGTTTAAACTCTGCCGATAGCTTCTCGTTAGTTGTTGTTGTTAGCTGTACCAAACAACGGCGCAGAGTTATGACATCACGGCTCGTCGTTTGTTATGACGTCATTCAAAGCTTCATATTTGAAGATCTGCTTTTTAGCTGTTGTATTTTACGCAGCTTTTTTGAATTTGTATTGTGTAATAATCATGTTTTCCTTTCTTAAGTGTATTTTTAGGGTCAGTGGTGTTCCTCAAGGATCTGTACTTGGTCCAAAGTTGTTCATTTTGTATGTAAATGATTTGGTCAAGGTGTCGGGTCTCCTTAAATGCATTCTTTTTGCTGACGACACAACATTTTTTTGTTCTGGTAAGAATATTGAACAGTTATTGGAGTCAATGATGAAGGAGTTTGTTAAAATTCAGAATTGGTTCAGACTTAACAAATTATCGTTAAA
>JARVGS010000127.1:22123406-22133842 GCA_031762315.1 Hypsolebias antenori
TTATCTACTTTAAAGTATTGTACCAATGCAAAAGCCCTAAAAACTAAAACACTCTGTAACGAATTTCTGTTGTAAGCAGCCCAAAACATACTTTCATGTAATTATTTGCCTTTTTTCTTTTTTTGTTACGCCTGCCTTAAGTCTCGAGCCATGTTTGTCATTGCTGGATTTTGTTTTGTACTTATTTTGTATTAAAAAAAAAAAGACTCTCAGCTACTCCCACTCCATGTTTGAGCTCAACATCTGTACATTTGAGTTAAAGGTTTGTTGTTTGTTAATGTTGATCAGCTGCTGTGGCCATCTTGATTTGAACTGACTCCAAATGTTAATCCATCCAGAGGTTCTGGAGATATTTTGATGAACAAGTTTTTCTGTAAGGTTCAGAGCCATCAGGCTCAAACCTTCCTCCTGTTTTGCAGACGACCGCTCCTCAGATTTTCTTTTCCACGCTGAGAGCTGGTAAGCAACAAAACAACAAACCTCTGTTTCATTTGTCACTACTGCTGCCATGTCTGGTTTGTGGTGAGGATTTTGGCTGACAGGAGCAGCCGGACAGAGCGTGTCACGGTGTGTGCTCCTCATCCTGCAGTCAGAGCTGTAGCAAGCAGCTTCAGGACCGCTGCTCCTGATGAAGTCCAACAGGGATCATCTGATGGCTCTGCAGCTCAGGAGCTGCTGATGATGGAGAGAAGCACAAAAGGAAAGCAGCACTGGATGGAGAGAAGATGGTGTCGTGTAGATAAAAAAGCTGTCAAAGTTCATTTGAAAAGGAGAAACGTCTTGTTTCTGCTCGTCTGAGATGGAATGTCTGAAAGATCTGACATTTTCCTCTGGAGGCAGAGGAAATGTCAAGAAATAACTTGTTATTTTAGATTTATGGTTTTACACTTTTTTTGTTTGCTAACAACTTCTGCAGACTGTTTTATTTCAGCTCATTCATGGGACAGGTGCCACAACTTGTGATGAGTTTTTATATTTTTAAAAATATGTATCTTTATTTACAAATATTTCCCACATCAAAATACACTGGAGCTCTTCAAATCCTTCAAAAACTCTCTTTGGGTCTGCTTCAACATCATACAGATTTCAGCTGTGGCTCTGGTTTAGCTTTTAGCAGTAATTCTGCTACTTCTACCTAATCTTTTAATTACTTATAGCTAGTGTTTTGCTACTTTTGACATTTGCTACAATTGGACTGTTTTTTCATTTGCTATTTTTAGCTTTAAGTTAGCTTTCTGCTACATTTAGCTAGTCTTTTGGTACTTTTAGATAGCATTTTTTATGCTTTTATCTTTTGTTACTCTTTTGATATTTTTAACATTTTCATGCCTTTTTGCTACTTTTGCTTTTCATTAGCCTTGTGCTACCTTTAGCTTGTTTTGATCATTTAGCTTTTAGTTAGCTGTTTTATGCTCTTAGCTAATCTTTCGCTACTTTTAGCTTTAATTTAGCCTTTTGTTACTATTAGCTACCTTTTGGATACGTTTTGCTAGCCTTTTACTAATTTTCGCTAACCTTTTGCTACTTTTAGGTTCGACTTTTGTTACTTTTAGCTGCATTTTGGCTATACTTTTCCCTAGCCTTTTGCTAATTTTAGCTAACCTTTTGATACTTTTAGCTTTACGGTAATTTAGCCTTTTGTTACGTTTAGCTGCATTTTGGCTACTTTTCCCTAGCCTTTTGCTAAGTTTAGCTAACCTTTTGCTACTTTTAGGTTTAATTTAGACTTTTAACTACTTTTTGACTACTTTTCACTAACCTTTTGCTAATTTTAACTAACATTTTGCTTCTTTTAGCTATCATTTTGCTATATTTAGCTTTAAAGTAGTTTAGCTTCAACAATTCAAATTCAGCTTCTTCGAGAAATTTCAGCAATTATTCAGCACTCAGCAATCACGCTGCACTTTCAAGGTTGCGGTGCAGTTTTTCTTGTCTGAAGTAGATTTCATTATAGCAGAAAAAAGCCTAAAATTGTGCATAAAAGCAGCTTTAGAAACAAAGGTGCACAGATGTACGTGCTTTATGGATTTAGAAAACGACACAACTTCAATCAGACAGGTTGAGATAATTCCAGAGTCGAGGTTCTCACCTCAGCGTGCAGCATTTCTTTTTGCCTGTCACAATGTTTGCCCTGTCCCTTAGCAGAGTGTCATGCTGAGGGATTCTTATAGCTCTTTTTTTTTTGTTGCTCCAAACCACAGAAGGATGTGTTTTTTGTTCAAACAAATGATTCTCTCTCCTCAGCAAACGTCTGGCAGCAGAGCTGAGGTTAATGACAAACCGTGTACTGAAAGTCGGACACGGTCCAATCAGCAGCGACCAGCAGGTAAGACACAACAAGCCAGGATGATCTGAAACATGCTCCAGAATTCCTAAAGGAAATATACATAATCAAATATTTTACTGGATGTGAGCTCTGCTGCCTGGCTCAGTTAGTTTTGAAAAAGCTGAGGCCCTGGAGCATTCTGGGAGTAAAACTTCAGTAAAATTGTTTTTAATTAAATTTTATTGTTTTTATGAACTAATCCAGACCTCTGAGGGCTTCTTTCTCTGTATTAGGCTATTCTGCTTTTCTCACCGGAATAAGATAACTTCATATTTTTCACTTGTTCAACCTTAAACACGTACAGTTCTTTATATTCAAGCTTAAGGTCATAAATAAGCACCCTAATGGCCAATTATTATTAACATTCACCCGTATTACATACAGAAGGCTAACAGAAAGTTTTGGACTGAAAACAGGTTTTGTGTTCAAATGCACAAATGGGTTGTCAAGTCTTGATTTATGATGCAATATATCTATAGAAAAGCTCATATTTGTTCATCAAATTATACTCTGAAAATGATACAGTTGCAAGAACATCAGAATATATTGTAAGTAAACCTATACTGTGACCAAAAGGAGAAAAAATAGTTTAGATGGTCATGGAGGACTCAGATTGAGTTTACTTGTTTGCTCTTTGACCTCTTACAGGCAACATGTGGCTACAGAGAGTCCGAGCGAAGCAGCTTTTAAATGATGTCTGATGATAGTCTCAGGTCCAGAGAAATGCTGCAGCTTGTCATAGTTGCAGGAATTAATGTGGATAAATGAACTCAGTCACAAGCCATTAAGCATCCCATGGTCTTTTGTAAATGGGCCCTTCCTTGCTTCATCATATTTCTTTCCATAAAATCCAATCTGAGCTGTGCGAGCCTCGACAAAATGGCCTGTGGCGCTTCTAATAACCTTGTCAACTTTATTACATTTATTGCCGGCTTTCATCAAATGAGCGACATGCTTATTCCTTGATGTGATTACAAAGTGCTGCAGAGATGAGGACCAGTGTATAATGTTTTCTAAAAATCAGATAGGCTTCCTCACTTATTTTAGCTGAGGGGTGCTTCTTGTCTTTCCCTCCCACCAGAGTGTTTTTAAAACACGCCGCTCAACAAACAAGTTTTCACATTATTTGAGGTGAAGTCCACCATTCCTTTTGACTCAGGAGCTAATTTCTTTGGAGAATGGCTCAGAGGAAAGCAACCATTGATGAGGGGAATAATAAGATTTTAAGATTTAGCTGGTGCTCCACTTGGTATTCCGTTTAATAAACCTCTCCAATCAGTATGCAGGAGCGCTGTTACAGGAGGGCAAGCTGTCTGTGAGAGCATTTTTCACCCTCTCCTAATTATTTGTCATTTTATTTTCTCTGGGGTCATGCATATTGTAATATCCCTCTAAACGCACCTCGAGTTACGTCAGAAGGCTCAGCCCCGCCGTACTGTGCTTTAGTCTCCCTGCAGGAACAATGTATGACGATAATGAGCTCTCTGAGCTCAGGGCAGGTGTTTTAATGCTTCAGCGCTGGAAAAATCAAAACGAGCATCCAATTTTTTATTCTCTTCTTACAGGAATGAAGCAACCAAACCCTCCAGTTCTCTAACAAACACCTTTTTTTCTAAATTGTAAAAGCAAAGGCAAACAATCGTGTTTATGCCTGTAGATGTTTTTGTTTGTTTGTATGTTTGTTAGCAAAATACCTCACGAACTGCTGGTCAAATTTTACATACATTTTTGGAAAGTAATCAATGAATGTCCATCTACAACTGATTTGCGTTTGGAGTCAACCCAATTCAAGATGGCTGCCAAAGCCAAATGGTCTTAGAGAACACAAGAAAGGCTGCGATTCACTTAATGTGACAGATACTGAGCTGATGTTTGGTGTGTTTATAGCTGGGAGACATTCAATACTCTCCTTGTTGGGCTTAAAACTGTAGCATTAACTGTTGGAGTCAACCCTGCTTGTCTGTTAGCAAAACATCATATGAACCATAAGAAAAACTTAAATGAAACTTTTGTAAAATAACCATTGGAGTCAGTCTAATTTAAGATGCTAATCCACCTTAGCCTGCACAAAAAGGTAATAACTTAATCAGGTTTACAGATGCTGAGCTAACATTTGATGTGGTAGTAGCTGAGAGTCCTTACTCTGAAACTTCTTGCAGATTGGCTCTGAGGTCAGTTTTCTCTTTTGGAGCAGCGTGGTTTACTTTGCAAACATTTTCTCCAGAGCCCGGTTAGATACTGCTTGTTATTTCAGACAGGAAAGAAGAAATGGAGGAGATGCCATTTTCCTGAGCTTCTACAGTTACAAATCTTGGATCATGAGTCACTGAGATGAGACTTTCTGCTTTATTAAAAAAAAAATAAAAAAAATACAGAGGAAGGATTACAAACAGTGAGCCTCATAGTGATGAAATTACCTTTTATGATCTAATACTGTCCAAGAGGGGGCAGTATGTCCTTGGGGTGCTCCCAGTCAGCTCTCCTGTTGCATCTCGAGCCCAGAGGATGGATGGAGCGTGTTCACCTCCGTGCTTCAACTCAAACAATCACCCAAACAAGAAACAGACTCTTGTGCATTTGCATATTTATTTTTACACTAACTCGCTCACAGAAGACTGCAGCTCTGTCTGGAAACCACGTGGAATGAACCTTCTGAGAGTCCTCTCCTGCTTTTTATTTCTGTTTGGTCTTTTTGATGTGGAAACAGAACCCAAGTGTAGCCTATTCCACATACGTCGTTGGAGGTTGGATGTTCTTTGAAGAGCTCTGGTCTCTCCATACACATAAGTTTGTTTTTCTATCTTTACAGGGACTTTGCATTGACTTCCATTCATTTTTCATTAATTTCTTTAGCTTAAACTTGACCCTTAAGCCTAATCCTCCAACGTTACTTTATAGGGCCTGGGCTTTGGGCCCCATAAGGAACAGTTGGTCCTCACAATGTAGTATTAATAGGAAAAACTGGCCTTACAAGGTAACAAAAAACAAAGCCACACAAACACACACACGCAAAATGACTTCCTCACTGTCGATGGGCCTCATTTAGCTCAAAATTTATGCCCGGAGCTTCACACAGATGCCTCTTTTTGTTTCTGCGATTGAAGCCTCGTGTGGGAATGGGATTTCAAACATGTGTGGGGGGTCATCATTCAGCGTTCCTGACAGACTGAACCCCCTGTGACAACACTGCCATGCCTGTCTCTTCCAGCACAGCTGTTACTGGTGCTGCAGCACCTCTGAGCTCACACACACACACACACACACACACACTGCATGTGCTATCAGGTAAGGGTGAAATTATGCAAGGGCATGCGTGACACAAAGGAAGCATCTTTACTTGAGGGGTGAATCTCATCATTATTCTCCCCCTTTCCTTCGCTCCTCTGGCTAACTCGATGGGGTGCAAAGGCTCTGACCTAACTGCGCCTGTGCTGTCTCTTGTATATATATTAAGTCAATGATGAATGAAAACACAGCTATCATTTCAGCCAGGAGGTGTGGTGCCCTTTCGAAATGCCTCCGTCAATACGTTGATGGACGACGGGGCACCTGTGCCAAGCAGAAGGATCTGTCATCTTCTCCATAGGCGCTCGTTAAGTTGATCATTTTCTTGGTCACAGCAAATCAGTGGCTCTCAGCTGCTTGTGCCTGAGTGTCTCCACTTGTGTGTGAGTGATGCTCCAGTTGTTATATAACCTCGTGGCAGAAGCCGTAGAAGGGCGGATCCACCCCCTTGACATTACATTTTAGCCTTAAGAGCTGTGGGATAGATTTTAAATTATAATTGGACTGTGATGATATTATTTCTTATTTTAATGTTGCTGCAGATTCATCCCACTCCGTGCCGCTTACTTCCTCTGCTCCAGTTCTCTCCCCCCCCAAGATCATTAAATCCTCAGCAATTTATAGCACGTTTTTCATTTGTTGTTTCCCTCTGGATGCAAAAGCAAGAAAGGAAAAAATCACAGCGTGCAGGTTTTACTGTCAAAACACAATATTGTTGCAAATCAATAGAAGAAAATGATGCAAAGCGTGTCAGTTGAAAGGGGAATTTGATGTCTGCAGTGAAATGAATACACTTAGAGATGTCAAATATTGAGCTTGGAGGCAGATTGTTGACAATGGATGAAGAAACATGATCTTTAATCAAAATCTCATCTGTGCAGATATAGAGATTTTTATTAGTTTTATTCCTAATAAACAACTTTCTACTCTCGTTTAATTGTTGAAAATTAGACTTTAGAAGTGAGAGTGTGGTTTGGCTCATACATCTCTGTGATAAACTGCTAATCTGCTCAGTGAATGTAAACTAAATGAGCCGGGCCTCTGACGGGTTCTGGCTCTACCGGACAGCAGATATGAAAAATAAAAACAAAGACAACATATAAACCTCAAACCAGCAGGACATCCGCTTCTTACACCAGGAAGACTCGATTCAGAGAGTCAGAGTCAGAGAGTCTTCATTGTCATTTGCACCACATGTGGTACATGTGATGAAACAAAATTATGTACACAGGGTCCCAGTTACATCCAACAATAAAATGCAAAATAAAACATTACTAAAATCTAAGATGTGAACTAAGAAAAACACCAACTAAAAATACACTAAGCACTAATGTCATAGAATAACATTACCGGTACTCCAAACAGCAGCACAAAGAAGAACAAAGAAACAAACATCTGGTTCTGTCCAGCAGCATCTCGATTTAAACTCACCAATAAACTTTTAGTCCTTTTTGGTTCTGCTCTTTACATTATGGGCTTTAGCTGTTGTCATATGTGTCTGACATTTTTGATGATTTGTTTTAAAGGAAAACCTGTTCTTGTGAGATCCTGTTTGAGTTTTATTATTGTCAGAACGTGAGAAAATCTTTGACCTTTGGATGAATGACTTCAAGGGTGAAGGATTAGTTCGGCTTGTTTAGGAGCTTTGGCATTTCGATTTCAACGTTCAGCTTGAAGTAAAAGGTGCAATGCACGTCTTGGAATAAACTGCATGTGTGTGTATGCGTGTGCACATGAGTGTTCGAACATGTTTCGTGTTTCTCAGCCTTCCAGATGTGAAATGAGTACAAGCTCTGATCAAACACAACGTTGTGCTGAAAACAACAGAATGCTGCCTGCCTCTCGGTCTTTACTGGGATGAAAACTGGGATTCGTCCCACCTCATGACAACACACAGCTGCTTAAATTAAACAATACGCTGCTGCTAAGTTAGCTCAAACTAACATCCTCCCTCAAGTTAAACCAACTAGTTTTGGTACATAACTGGCTGAAAGGGAGAAAATCACAGCCAGTTGCTAAATAATAATAATAATAATAATAAAAATAATAATAATAAATGTGAGTAATATTAATCCTTACACATTTCCTTGTCGTTCTGATGTTCATTGGTTGTGAGAACAAAGAAGCTGTGGTAATTGTTTTTTCCCAGTAGCTTTTGGAGTGTGCAACAGATTCCTTTAATGGTGGTTTGAGATTTGAGCTCAAGGTGAGGATTAGACATTTAGTGAAGATGATTGAGGTCAGGATCTAAAGTCTTTTTCTTTATGGGTTCAAACCACAGGGAGTGGTCTTCTTTTAGAACAAGTGATAAAACACTTTAAAGCACATTTAATCTATCAACTCAGGCCTAAAAAACAAAAGGCTAACTCAGGTTTCATGTTGTTGGTTGAACTGGTTTAAATCCAGATGATATGGGAAAATGAAAACAACTAAACATTAATTAAAAACACCCAAATGTAAATTCAGCAAATCATCATAACTTGATCAGCGACATCTTAAAGGGAGGTTATTGTTCAAATTATAAACCTGTCATAAATGAGACATGTTTATAACAACTTATTAGTTGATTTTGTGAGGTATACTCAAATAAAGAAACAAAGTTGAAAGCCAAAATATGTTTTTAACTATTTTTAGCTGTCCCATTTTATTATATAGAGCTGACAAAGTGGAGAATTAAGGTTTTGGCTATTATTTTTTTTTTCTCAACAGGATAAAACATCTTCAGAAGCTTTCTAAAGATGTGCAGAGCTGCAATATAACCAAAGTTAAAGTGTTCAGTTCTGCTTTAATGCTCTGCATTTTTATGAAAATTAACTTAGGTTATACCAAGAGATAACTTTAACTAAATAATGACATAAACAATGTGTTCATCCAGATATTGTTAGCAGCTTTTTTTCAGTTCATTTTTTAAAGATTTAATGAAAATTTGTGCATGTTTGATGTTATTCTAAAGTATTTTACACATAAAGAAAAAACATTTTATGTATTTGCTCAAAGTTGTTGTTAATAAATGCACATCACTGTCCTGTTCTTTGCCTTGAATTTGACCTAAAATAATAATAATAATAACAATTAAAAAAATCTAAACAAATGTGTTATAATTTGAACTACATAAAGGTTTATTTTATTACAGATACAAGTGTCCCTCATCACAGTGACCTCTCTCTAATGGCCAAACAAATATAGTTTTACTTTTTTAGCACAAAGACACAAAAATATTTGGCATGTAGCTTAATATTTTTATCATTTTTTGTTGTTGTTCTGCAGACAGAAAACATCTGGGAAATTTCAGAAAGAGCTAGCTCAAATTTATATATTTTTTAATAGACAGGTATTTAAATAAGCTGTGAAAGTCCAAATGCAGCAACAACAACAGTAACAACAAAATATAGATTTATGCAAGTTTTCCTAAATTTGCAGCAAATCAATGAAGACCACTGCTCTGTCACACATTCTTACATCAGCAATCTAAAATGAGCTTTTCAAGCTGACACAACAAACCGACCATCTTGGTTCTCCCCGTTTCATCATCTCAATAATCTCTTAGAGCAGACGTCCCCTGGTCCTCATAGCCCATTGTCCTGCATGTTGTAGCTGTTCCCTGTTTTAACATACCTCATTCTGATAATTGAATTACCCACTCAGAATGTCATCAAGTTGAGCCGAAGCCTTCCATGACTCATTGATTTCAATCAGGTGCACTGAAGCGGGGAAACATCTAAACCATGCAGGACGGTGCCAGATCAGGGTTGGAGATCTCTGTCTGAGAGCATCAACCATTCTCATGCTGCTGGTTTGGATCTGAAATGTGGAAAGTGAGGAGCTCAGCTGAGATACAGGTTTGCATCAAATTTGTAAATCCACGCCACTGTCAAAGGTGTGTTTGGAAATCTCGTGGAACCTGCACAGTTGGTAATAAATTATTCAATTCAGTTTATTTATGTAGCACCAAATCACAACATGAGTCATCTCAGGCACAGAAACATTCACCTATATATATAAAGTCAGTTAATAACCAAGGAACCAACAGACTGCTTTGAGTTTAACTTCATCACAGTCTCCCATCCTAAGCAAGCACAGAGGCAGCAGTGGAAAGGAAAAACGCGCTCCTGAGGATCCAAGCTCTGGACAAGCGGCCATCTGCTTCGACCGGCTGAGTTTGAGAGGACAGGAAAGAGGAACAAACACACAATGACAGGTCCAAGATGGAGGCCATCAGATTTTCTCTAGGAGGAAAAACAAAAAGTCAGAAATCACATGTTAAGAAAGAATAATTACAAATACAGTACAAACTATCCATTTACTGTAAGTCAGAGTCAGAGATATTTACTTTTCATACACACCACATGTGGTACATGAGGTGGGATGAAACTATGTACATAGGGTCCCAGTTACATCCAACAAAAACACAAATTGTAAAGAATCACATTAGTAAGATCCAATCATGAACCAAGAATATACTACATTCACTAAACTAATACACTAAGCACTAATAGTACAACAACAATGTGCCAAAACAACAGCACATATCAACAACCGAGTGGCATCACAGTGATTTTCAGCTTTTTTCCACAGTAATTTTCACATGGATTTTTCTGGTTAGAGATTCATGAGTCTAACAGCCTCAGGGTAGAAGCTGTTCCTCAGCCTGGTGGTTCTGCATTCAATGCTCTACAAACTTCTGCCTGAGTGGAGTGGGGCATGAAGTGTGTGTGCTGGGTGAGTGGGGTCCTTCATGATGCAGGTGTCTCTCTTCCTGCATCTGGAGGTGTAGATGTTTGTGATGGTGGGGAGACTGACTCCAACATCTTCTGTGCAGCCTTCA
>JARVGS010000127.1:22169240-22181315 GCA_031762315.1 Hypsolebias antenori
CATCCATCCATCCATCCATCCATCCATCCATCCATCCATCCATCCATCCATCCATCCATCCATCCATCCATCCTTCTGTCCATCATCTTTACCTGCGTCTTCAGACAACCATTCACTCTCTCACTCACACCTTGAGACAATTTAGAGTTACCAGTCATTCTAACATACATGTTTTTGGACTATGGACTCGGAGTAAACCCACGCATGCACAGAGAGAACATGCAAACTCCACCCAGAAAGGCCCCCAGCCGGGATTTGACCTGCTCGTTGAGAGGCGGCAGCTCCACCAACTGCGCCACCGTGCTACACGTGAACCAGCAGAAGATATTTCAGAAGAAATAATAAAAAATATGACTCATTGAAGCGAAGCGCTGAAAGAGAGTTATGACTACTGAAGCAGTGATTTGACATAAAACATCGATGAGCCTATAAATCTATAAAGTCAAACCATAGCTACACGATGAGGGAGGATTTTTAAACTGATTTACAAACAACTCTGAGCTCTGACCCTAAACTGATCAAACATGTAATCATGGAGAAAGTGATAGGTCTGATAGCTGCTGTTTATTCATGTCCTGAAACTCTAAACTAAATAAAGAATAGCAAACTACTTTGTAGTTAAAGATTAAAAAAATATATATTACTTTACATATGCTAATTTTTTTGTATAAATTAACTAAAACATTTTAAAGCACATATGTCATACTCAAGGCCCAAGGGCCAAATGTGGTCCTTGTTAACAATTTCTCTGGCCCCCAAGATGATATGTTAAATGTAAAATACTTTTATCACTGAATTATTTTAGTAATCTTTGATCATGATGCGGAAAGTGCAACATTGAACGTCTAATGAGACCAATCAAACTCTTGTTGAGGAGCATGTGACCAAGATGTCGAGTATCTGACCTGAGCTAATGTCGTTTTTGAAACTGGCTCTTAGTTAGAAAAACCAGAGGAGTTGTTGCAGTTGAGTAAACATTCGTTTGCCGTTTGGATTGTTTGTTTTTGTTTAGAAAATGGTGCAAATTATCCGTCTTCTCTGAAGGAGCTTTTAATGTCGTAGTAAGAAATCAGAGTCCAAAGAAAGACAAAATAAAGACGTGGAAAGACTTTGGCTAATCACAGTGAGAGGTTCTGCATTACATATTTGAACCATGGCGGCGATTCTGACGCGTGAGAACACCCTAAAATGTTTCTGAAGAATACTTGAGCTATAATCTCGATTGTCTTTAAAACAGTGACACCCTTTTTTCCACAAAATATCAAAATATAGTGTGCAGGCATTCTTAAACAGGGGCATGTTTGCAGATTATGATGCAAATGTGGACGAGCATAAAGGGAAGAGGGGCTTCCCACACCTGTCACTGCTGGTTACTGTGCTGCACCGCTGCTCAGAAACTGTGGGTGCAGCCTAAATGTCTGTCTCGGACAGAGATACGGTGTTTTCAGTGCAGATGTCAGCTGGCGGAGCAGCAGAGCCAAGCTGTGCAGCATTGATAAAGCTAAGCACCTCTTTCGCCCCTCTGTGTGGTAATGTGTTTTGGCTGTCCTGGGAGTGGATATGGCTGGTTGAAGCACCTTTCACTGCAACCAGCCCATCTGAAATCCTTTTACTCTTTCATGGTCTTAACTCCCACCCTGGCTCCTGATCAGTCAAGTTCCTCACGGGCTGAGGGATATCTTAACAAGAGAGTTTGTGTTTGCGCTGTCAGTCGAAGATTTTGTGTATCCCCATGACACATTTTCTGTTTAATACATAAAGCTGCGGTAGCACCTCATTACTCTGTTAGAGCATGGTTTTAAAGTCCTAAATTGCAGCTTCCTCCTCTGTAATTTTCTCTCAGTTAGAGATGATTCCCTCTGCCTACCACTTTCACTTACCGAGGCGTTGACACCATCTACCCTCTGCATGAATTCAAGCAAACCTCGGTCTTTTCCACTTCAAACTCATAGATGGTAATCTTTTTTACCAAGATTGATTCCTTGACACTTCTGCTCACAATTTTTCTTGTCGCGTTTATCAGAGGGGAAGGAGTGCACGCCGCATCGGATGGCTGATCAGTGCGGATGTCTTCTACTTTTGCTATAAGGATGGGGACAAAAGTGAAAGTACCGTACACCCCCCACCCACTCCCCTCGCTGTCACACTCAGCCTCTGTCACTGAAATAGGCTCTCGTTTCCTTCAGTGGAAATTTCACCTCCCTGGCATTAGCTGCAGAGCTCTTCCTGACAAAAGCAGCAAGAAGAGACGTAGAGCCACACAGCGCTTAATCTTTTATAGTTTTAGACACGTTTTTGATGGCGGGATGCGCTTCCACCAACACACAAGCTGACTGTCAAACCTAATCCAACCCTATATATTATCTTTTTATATGACTATAGGCGTTGGAAGTATTCTGCTGCTTTATTGTTAGCTCGTCCGTCCCCTCTTTGCTCTTAGTTTTATCCCTGCTGGATGCAGTCAGTCAGAAACCAAAAAATTCTGTTATTTCATGTCCTCTCACGCCTTAAAAGTGCTGCAATTAATTCACCCTGGCAGTTTATGGTGGTGTTTTAACTTTGAATGTTTTATTTATGCAGCTCCACATCAGTTCCCTGACTTTAAAACATTAGTTTTGGATACAATACATGTGCGCGCTCGTGCCGGATTCGTTGGATGAAACATTATCTGTGGGTTTATTCGTCAGCACTTAACCTCATCTGAAGGCTTTGCTCTGCAGTTCTGCCAGTTTCTTTTCATTGTCTGCATTTATGACTTCATCTATTTCTTTTAACAGAAAAGATTAAATAAAACAAATGAGCATTTACTAAACGAACAGCCTTGTTATAAATAATTTTTGTTCCTTCTAAATTATTATTGTAATGATAATATTGCTTTTTTGTGTTGCTAACTAATTTACTACATTTGTTTTTTCAGTTTTTAAAAAGTTATTTTTACATAAAGTGGCAGATAGACAGGACTGATGGTCTCGTATCAGATTCTGATGAACATTGAACAATGACGCCTTGATTTTAAGGTAATGACATTTAAATAAATACCCTATAGCCAGTTTTATTTAAAAACAATGTGCTAAAATTATATCACAAGTTGCTGAAATTAGAGTTAGGGTACAGTGTATAGTACTACAGTATTACGGACATTAAAGAGGTTTTGCCTATGACCACGTCCATGAATAACCAAAGGAGGAGCTGTGTCAGCGTGAACTCTAGCTCATTCCTGGGGTGGGTTAGATTCTCTCAGGGGGCTGCCCCTCGTCTTCAGTCCTCATGGTTTTCATGTACAGGATCTCAAGGTGCAGTCACCGAGTGCAGGGTGTGTGTAGTTTGGAAACCTCCAGGTGTGGTTCTGTTGGTGTTTACACGTCATGACCTTCAGGTCTCATGGTGGCAGCTCACAGCCGAGTGCAAGGTGGCCGAGGTGAGAGTCTTTTAATGTGAGACCATGCTCCTCAGCTGGAAACAGCTCCTCTGGGTTTGGGATGAGTTTTCCTTCAAGATTTTTTCTTTTTTTTGGGGGGGGGGGGTGGTCTTGTTAACACGAGAACGATGGAATGAGAGATGGATTGACGAATCAGGGCCTTGTTTACAGCAACGAGGGTGCTGAAGGTTGAGTTATGGACTCACTGTTGGTTTCAGTGGCGAGCTCAACGCATGCTGCTTTTCATCTGACATCTCCTGATTAACGAGAACAAAGAAAACAGCAAGTGTTGAATCGCTGATCCCTCCTAATAAAATACGAGCTCATCAGAATCCATACAGTCACACAGTAGGAGGGGGTGATGGGGGATGGGGTGGACTGATGCACTGCACATGAATGTCTGCTCGGTGTTCACATTCCTTGCCCTTTTTTCTCCTTTTCTTTTGGTTCTGATCCAGTTTGGGAGAACAGAGGTGATAGACAACACACTAAACCCAGACTTTGTCAGGAAGTACATCCTGGACTACTTCTTTGAGGAGAAGCAGAACCTGCGCTTTGACGTGTGAGTGTTCTTCTGTTTGATCCAACCCTCTGAGGACGCATACCAAGCAGGTTTTGAATGTTCTGTTCTTTTCAGTCCTCCCATTGGTTCCTTTTTCACACGAGGTTAACATTTTCTTTTCTCAAGAATCTCTTCTATCCCTTTATATCTCTTCACCTCTATCTTTTTCCTGTCTCTTGCTCTCTGTAAATCACTCATTTCCCTCTTTTCTTCTTGTCAGTTGCTCAGCTCTCCTGGGGTACAATTTATTTGTTCGACGTCTCAGTAGTCGTTAATTTAGAGAAGATTGGTATAAATGTCATAAATATTTCACACTGAGCCTCATTCCTCATCTCCCTGATCCAAAGCAAAGCAAATGCTCAAATCCAAGTCCTTTAAAACTCACAAAGACTCCTGTCCTCCTTTTGTTCTGCCTTTTCTCTTCTGAAAAGGCTAGAATATGAGCGGGTCAGAGAGGTACGGCTTCATTTCAAAGTCTCCCAGAACAGATTCGGGATCACTCACTCTTCTCATTCTGATGCTTCATGTTGGAGAGGAGATATGCACCAAAAAAAAAAAAAAAACCTCTCAAGCATGAAGTCCCTGATGGCCTTAGCGGATGTATCGAGGACTGAGCTTCAGGTCTCAGAGGATCTTTAAACTCTTAATGAATTCGCTTGACATGCTTTGATGATGCAATACTTGAATGGGAACGGAGAGAGAGAGAGAGCATCCTCTCACAATTAGTGTTACGAATTTACATCTCTATTTTATCACAGAGGTGGGAGCTTGGGTGCGCTCAGGTTTAATTACTTTTGCATAAAGTTTGACTAGCAGATGCTTGAAACTTTTTTTTTCCTGCAATGATGGGTTGTTTCAAAATGCATCCCTTGGCACAATATGCAAATTACACCCATAAACTATAGAATGATTCACTTGATAACTGTGGGATTACAGCCCATGTATTATTTTTGGTTGCTCCCATTTGCCCCCTGTGTGGACCCAGGTGTGTTCTGAACAGGCAATAATCTTTAGTCAGTATGTCTGAACCATCTTGTGGCATGTTGCCCACACCTTAACCTCAGTGGTTTGTGGTTTCTTTACACTTGCAGGTATGATATTGATTCTAAAAGTCCAGACCTGGCAAAACATGTAAGTGAACAACTTTTTTTTTTTTTTTTTTAGTGGTGGAAGAGGAGCTCAACTTCACTCTCTAACTTTTATCCCACAGTGCACGTTTCTCATGTTTAGGTTTTATGCAAACCAAAGTTTGTGGCATTCGGACGCTCAAATATATTTTGTGATAATGAGTGAAACGTGCTTCATTTGACAAACTGGTGATTCTTCTCTTTACCATTCACCTCCCTTTAAAAAAGATGACGTTAGTCTCTCATAGCAATGGAAATTAGTTTCACTTGCATCTAGTTTTCCTCTTGTCCACCTTATTTTTCCTCTAAAATAAGAAATGAAGCATTGCACATCATTATCAAAGCTATTCAGCCTATTTGCTTCTTTACATGTTTATTTTCAAGGGAAAATAAAGCTTTTTGAAATAACGATTTATCTAAAAAGCGGTCTTTGTCCTAAAAAAATTAAAGCTTTATTTTGGCGTGTGCAGCTAACTGTATGTTGGTTTTATTTTAATGCAGAAACTTTGAATGAAAACGACCCTGTACAATTACCAAATAATATATTTGATAGACTTGGTTTGCATACTACTAACATTTGTGCCATCCGATGTGACTCTCTCATGTAGCTCTTTTTTTGTTGCGTGTTTGCACTGTGTACCATGCTCTGGATGACCGCACAGACCACTTTCCTTCTCGTTGGCTTATTCGTTTACACGTTTTCCTTTTCTCCTCCTCTGAGAATCTGCAGTTCATTCTCTGCCTCTCTGCTTTGCCACACATCCATTTGTGCTCTTCTTTCTCGTGCTGTGACGGCAGTCTGGTTTTTGAGTTGTGTGTCTTTTGTGCCATGATATGCTCTGTTGTGTCACTGCTGCCGCCTGGTCTTTCTCTCTCTTCCTCTTCCTCCTTCTCCACCCTGGAAGCCCAACGACTTTAACGTACGTGTCTGCCTCAGACGTTATCTTATACTGTACAGGCATATAATGATGCTTAACTCCTCACTGGCTTTCCTTGTGACTCTCCCCATGCATCCCCCTGTCCCATATCTCTCTCTATTGCACTTTATTACACCCCCATCCCATGGCAGGACTTCCTGGGACAGGTCTTCTGCACACTGGGAGAAATTGTGGGCTCACCTGCCAGTCGACTGGAGAAACCATTAGTGTGAGTGTCCTTTTAATTTCTGTTTACCCTCCAAAGATTTATTATGTCAACCAGACAAATAGAACAATTTGATGTGAGACAATGAATACTCACCTAACACTTTGCAGCAGAGATGAGGTGAGGAGGAATAAGTCTTCTTCCTGTTGCCCTCTGTGTTGTACATTACAGTCCAAGATTAGACGTGTGTGCTTAGATGGGAATGTGTAATTGAACATGACCGGGAGCTTCCTCTATAGAGCTGCTGTCATTAGGGAGGCAATCTGCCATGAAGCAGTCAAGTCATTGAGATACAATGGGCTGCCAGTTTACCTTTCATGTAAACTGGAGATTAAAACCCTCAAACTAATGGAAAGGCTGGCCATTTTTTGCTCCTAAATATTATAATTTAATAGTTTTTTTTTAGATGCAGTGGTGCATGACAATTTTTTTTCTGTTGTTCAAAAGATATTTGTTGATATATTGATGTTGATATCAGGGTTTTCCAATGAAGTAGGAAAATGTGTGGGATTTGAATGAAGTATATATATGTTGTTACAAACAAAGCGTATTTGTTTCAGTGAGACAACTGCAGCCTATTACCATGAAACTAATGGAGGACACTTCCATTGAAGGAATATGGGAGACAGATGTTGTTGATCAGTACTTACTGTACCTCTTTGCTATCATGTCCTTATTTTAAATGTTAAAGCCTAATTCATATATTTTTAATTGGTCAGATTTTATTGTTGCAATTTTTATTCTGCAAGCAAAACTGCTGATAAAAACAAAATAGTTTCTAAAAAATAAACCCAACCTTTATTTGGTTTATGTTGTAACTTTGTTCTTAGAATAAAATATGTTTTCATTGTGAAAATGTGAGAATATATTGTAAGAATTTTATAGTTTACAGATTTTCAATGGAGAGAAACTAGAAAATAGGAGAAACAAGATGTCTTCTCAACAAAAAAATTGCAGAACACATTTTAATTAGCGCTACTTTTTTTTAAAAGAAAACTTTTCTTGCATCCTAACACTAAAGAAGCAAACTTTTCAGTGCATTTTTGAGTTTTTCTGGACATTGCACTGAGATAAGAATCTCCCATAATCTTGAAGATGCAGCTGAAAGAACGAAGTTTAAGAAACTTGTGCTGTTTGTGAACTAAAATAACCTAAAACGCTGAATTTCAAGGTATCATCTTTATCATGCATCATTTTAAAGAACTGTGCAAATAACATATGCTTTTGTGAATGGCTTTATTAGTATTCAATTCTAAATCAGATAAAAATAAAATGACATTAAAACCATAGGACCAGGTGAACAGTATAACACTAAACTTGTAGTGTTGTTGTTTTTATTTTTTTGGTGTGCGTGTGTGTGATTTCCTTTTAGAATGGAGAAAAATTGAGCATGTGGTACTGAAAAAAGCAAATATTTATCTTAACAGATTAATAATTCTAGAAGATGATTCTCATTCATATTCATTCATTCATTCAACCTTTAGTTATACAGGTTGGCCTCACTGAGCCACGGGGACTCATTTACAAGACGGACCTGTTCCAGACAGAACACATAAAGTACAGACAACAAAACAATGGCAACAACAAACTACAATAAAAATGCAGTTAAAATAAGAGTAGTGTTAAAAAAACAATAAATCAGGGTGCCATAAAACAGGGTGAAATACTAAAAACAAGAACATATTTTCATTGATTTATTTTCTATTTTCTTTCTTCCTCTGGAGTCAAGTTCTCTAAACAACGAAAGAGTCGGGGGGAAATAAACTCACTGACAAACGTCACCTTCTTTCCATGTTTGTTCTAATACTGTCTCAGAACCTGAATTTACAGATCTTTAAAAATGAATCTTGTTTATTACATCGAGAAAAAACAACACTTAAAATGTCCCCTATTTTAACATCTGTCATAGTTGTTTAAAAGTAGTTGATCAAGTTTATTAAGCTAGCTCGAAAGCACTTTGAAGTCTTGGAGGCTTTGGTGTAAAATGCGAATTTTATACTTTATCATGTGGATCCTGATGGCAGGAAGACTTTCTTAACTTTCCAGGAAGTCACCCTTTCAGTTTGTGTTGTGAAATAAGTCAAACTTTTAGCTATGTTGTGGTGGTCTCTTTCTTTTTTACAACTTTAAAGCCAACTTTACTTGTACAGCTCACACCAGGTTACAGCACCTCTGACAGGCTGAGGGAATTTGAGGACAAACATTTGACTCTTTTCAGTGCAGAGCAGCCACGGTTTGTCCCACACGTTGCTACATGCGTGGTGGTTTTTAAAACAACTCCAACGCACTCTTCTTATTGTCTGATTCTCTTTTCTCCTGTAATACAACATGATGTCAGAAGCTGACATGCTGCCCAGCCTCAACTAGAACCGTACGTTGCTCCCTGAGTTATGTCTCTTATTGAGAGTGCGATGAGGCGTTCAACACACTGAAGGGTTTGCGTTCGACTGTGAGACAGTGTGCATTTTTCATGTGAAGTACGAGGCAGTGCCGGCCACGGCGGAGGGGAATTGAGAACAGCGGGGCTCTTGGAGGCAACCACAAACTCTGCCAGGGGCTCCTGGGCTGGATTACAGAGCTCGGTGCCCTTCAGTGCTGAATAAGAGGATGACGAGGATCAAGAGACTGTGCTCACCAGTATGCTGCAAACCAGGCTTCACACCCCACATCAGAGGCAGAAAATAGACTCAGCAGCCCCCAAGCTGACATGATAGAAAATATATTGATTCAACAGCTTCAGCAGGGCACTTTGATCACTGCGGAGATAATGATGATGACGGTTTTGATCTTTTCAGATCATCGTTTATAGTCATTTAACTTATGCATATGACAAAAGCAGTTTAGAAGCACAAAGAAAGCACAAGTTCGTCTTTGATATTCTGTTCCCAGTGGTATTCAGTTCAATGGAAGTGAAGTTTTCCTCCACTTCTGTGACAGCTAATAGCCGAGAAGTTTAATGGAAGGGTGCTCTGTCTCCTCGTCTTGTCTTTTTAGATGACAGTGACTTTTTCTGCACAGTAGCTGAAAGGAATGACACTTGCTGGGACTCAGGAAATCTGTTAGTCATGCTTAAACAAGCCCTCTAAAGGCACGCTGCATCGAATAACCTGCTTAAGAAGCACATCAGCACCCCTTTCCCCATTTTCCACACTTCATCTTTCATTTATTCGTTTTCATTCCATCTGCCAGATTCTTTTTTTTTTTTTTTACTGACTTGACCCCCTTTTCTCCTCATTGTGCTTTGTATTTCTTTTTACTCATCCAAACCTTCTCCTCAGTCTTTTTGTCTTTCACGCTCTTTTTCAGAAATGCAATTGTGCTAAAAATGCTATTGTTTCGGTATCAATGCTACGTTGTACATGACTGCAAAAGTCACGTTCAAAGACACACAATGACAAGAAAGGCAAATGTAATCAATCATGTCATGCTACGGCTTCCCACTGCTAATATCAGTGGATCTCAGTTTTCTTTTTTGTTTTGTAAAAAGACTATAAAATGTAGTTTACTCTGACTTATGTGGGGTTTTTTTTCCCCACAGAGTTCATGCTTTATTCTATTAAATGAAAAGCAGACTTTTGCTGATTAGTATACTGCAGGCTTATCATTTTTACAACAAAATTAATAAATAAAAAGGTAAAACTGCAAAAAAAATAATCTTGTATGACGCAAAAAGTATTTTAATTTTTGACGTTTTGATTCTATCACATCGATACACGTTAGGTGATATGAAATGTTTGTCTTACACATTTCTTACAATGCATAATGCAGAAAAAGTATTTTTATGTCAAATGGCATGAGACTTTCAGAACAGTCTGCAGAGTACATGTTGCTGCTGAGAACAGTTGGTGTGGTTTGCTCATTAGTGGGTTGTAACACACAAGGTGACGCAGTCCAAACGCTTGCCTGACATATGGTTCATTTTACTCTAAACTAGACCCTAATTCAATTTATTTGCTTCATGGAGGAAAACTCAAAGCTAGCAAATGGGATCTATGTCTTTAAAGTAATGAATAAAGTACTTTTCTGACAGGTCATTAGAAAGAACATACATTTAATATACCTCATTATTCATTTAACTTTTTTAATCTGCAGATTATTTTCATCATGTGTTACTTTCAGGTTAAAACAAAGACAATGGAGGATTTTGATGTGCCTATTATACTGTACATGACAAAAATTGTTCAACTATTGAAATAATTAGGGTTCTTTGGAGATGTTATGAGCAGTCAGTGTCTTCCCTGCAGCAGATCAATAATAACTGATCTATAATTTTACAATCAAGGGGGATAGTCAAGCTAACAGTTACTCAGATTCAAGCAAAATAAATTAAATCTCATATATTCACACAGGTTCATGGAAATTATATTTTATTTATTCTTGCACTGCTCTACTTTTCCATTAAATCATTTCTTTATTCTTTCTCTGAAACAGTGACAGCATTAACTGTGGGTGGTCTGAGTATCACAGGCCACCTGTGGGGTTTGGGACTCGTCAGCGTGGTGGAATCCCAGTTTAGTTTAGTGCTTAACTTACAAGTTAAATATTTAGTTAGCAAGCTAAATATTTAGCACCACACTAGAAAATAGTTTACAAATTAAATATTTATGTCTAAAATAAAGGTTTGATTTACAAACACTGCATTAAATATTTAGGTGTAAATTAAATATTTTATTTCCAAGCTAAATATTTATTTTCAAAACTAAATGTTTAATTTTCAAACTAAATATTTATTGTCCAAGCTAAATATTTAATTTCTAAACCAAACATTTAATTTTATGCTCAACATGTAATAGCTAAGCTAAATGTTTAATTTGCTAATTAAATATTTAGCTATGACCTAAATATTTATTTTCCAAGCTAAACGTTCAATTTCCTAAATAAATACAGAATTTGTTAATTAAATATTTAGCTTAGATCTAAACATTTATTTTCCAACCTAAACATTTAATTTCCAAAATAAATATTTAATTTGCTAAATAAATATTTAGTTTGGACCTAAATATTTAACTTGCTAGCCACACATTTAGCTAAATAGTTATTTAGCAAATTAATTTTTTAGTTTAGGAATTAAATGTTTAGCATAGAAATTTGATGTTTAGTTTGTAAACTAAATATTTAGCTTGTAAATTAAATATTTAATTGGGAACTATGACATTTATACATGTATGAATAACATGGTGAAAACATAACTTTGAAAAAAAAATCTTATGAAAAGCTATATAAACCAAAAATACTGATGTTAATTTTTGACTGTGTAACTTTACAAACGGCACCCCATACTGTATTCTCATGACTCAATGAGCCTACCTGTATAAATAAAGGGTAAATAAAAAAACAAGATGCAAGCAGTCTGAGGAGACAAACAAACACAACTTCTTTCATCCAATGAGGGAAGCATCTGAAGCTTCAATTAATTTGAAACTAGACCTGACACATGTGACAAGGCTTCAGTGACAATAATCAATACAGACTTTTCAAGGTCAAGCTTTGAGTGACACAGAGCGTTTGTTAAGTGATGCCGCTCATAGGAGTACAGGATGATCAGCAGTGAACTGGGTGATAGTGACGCTTTTAAACGACTTGTTTCACCCTGCAATGCTTTAATGGACCAGTAAACATCATGAGCTCTCCAAAACAAGTCTCAGATTAAAATACTTTGACTTGTTTATTTTTATTTTTATAACTCAAATGAGGATGGAGATTAAGAATGGCAAACAGTGAAATATGATGCAACAATACCTGACTCAAGAGCAGTGTGATAAATACTTCTCCTGAATATTTCAAACCTTTTCCTGGAGGCAGTCAGAGGTGTTGATTGAGGTGTG
>JARVGS010000127.1:22187464-22200433 GCA_031762315.1 Hypsolebias antenori
CAAGTATAACAGCAACACCACTTGATCGGCTCAAGTCTGCTCAGGACAAATGTTTAAAAGCACGACAACTCAGCTTTCAAGCAGGTAGCCAGCAGAACAACAAAAAAGCCTACATAATCCTTGGTTTTACTATAAATGCAAATGTTATGCCCTTTTCATATCTTCTGATAAGCTGAGCTAAAAGTTCTATACAGTCTTGAAAACGAAAACTGATGAAGTTGACAAGTAGCCAGTTTTTAGGTTTAATACATTTTACTATGTTTGATCTTTTTAAGCTCACTTGCACACCATGCCACAAATCCACATCCCACTGAATCAGTTGCACTTTTTCTCTTTTGAGAATCACACAGACTGAGCAGTCTCGATTAAATGTTATAAGTTGAGTTAATAAATTGAACTTCAATATTGTTTTTATACTTGAAACAATAATAAAAGTTGCAGAAACTTAATATTTAAATCCATCTAATTTTATTAATCAGTTTTGATAACCAGGTATTTGAACACAGAATCCTGGTGCCGGTGCTGTGTACAGGTGAACATTTAAATAGTATCAAGGTGGTATTTTAATTCAGAGGTTTTGGAGGGGTGGAAATGTGTTCCCTAGGGGGGCATGACAGAAAATAATTATCGGTAAGAACCATTATAAGTCAAGATTAATTGAAAAATGCATGTGAACTTTATGTTTTTGTGACCGTTGAGCATGCCCTTAATAAATTATTAAATAAATAAATAAATTGCTGAAAAACTGATACAATAGTCCCTCACTACTTTGCAGTTCATTTATCGTGGACTCGCCCTATCAGGTTTTTCAAAATAAGATTGGACATGACACACAATTGGCTGATTGATGAATGATCCACACAAACGGCATGGAATTTTTATTTAAAATAAATTATTTTAAGTTATTTGGGACCTGCTGCACCTTTGTGCACAGTGTTGCCAGATAGAGTCGAGGTTTTCCAGCCCAAAAGTCTGTTATGAACCGCCCCATCACACAAAATCCCGCCAAATCAAAAATAAAATAAAAAAAACATACATGCACACACACACATAGACACACACAAACAATACCCCCAACTCCTGTAAAGATATAATGGTGTTTTTATGTTCATCAATGTGATTAATCGAAATCAGTTAAATGTGATCATCTTGATTCAGAAAATTAACATGTCATATTTCAGTAACTGATTATTATAGACACAAATTAAATGGTCTATATGAACATTTCTAGATTTATCACCACAGTAATAGTTACACACATTGTAAACACTCGAAATATTGTTGGTTTAGTGTTTACCTATAACCTAAACATTTAAGGAATACACATTTTTAATAATCACTTCAAAAGTTATAAATGTTGTATTTGGTGCCTGTTTGTTTTCCAGATATATTAGTGTGTGTGAATGACAGGCATTAACATAAAACACTTTGTAGAACCGTGTTTTATGACGTTCAGTCCATTTCCTTCTATCAGTTGACTGGCAGTTCTGCCACATCCAATATGGCGGCAGCTCCGACGTACCGCTGCAGCGGGTCAGCCCACTCAACGAGGTGTCCACTAAAACTGCCTCACCAGTTCTCTGTTGTGAACGCCCTGGCAGATGACAATAGCCAATCAGTGATGGAGAAAGGTCAGAGGAGCTTTGCTATGAAATAATGATGAATGATTGTTTGAAATGTGTTTAATAGATTAACTCAAAAACCGCCGGTCTGACTCCAAATCCACCAAAATTATACCCACCCGCCCAAAGTCATTTTTACCCGCAAAATAGAGAATGAAAACTGCCCAATTGGCGGTCCACCGCCCCATCTGGCAACACATGCTGCGTTCCAGTCACCTCGTATTCTGGATAGTGGGAAGTGGTAGTGACGTCATTTCCCAAACTACAGTCTGCCCTGCCCTACTCAGAGAGTGACGTAATGGTTCGCCAGACATGTTTGGACATGTTGTAGGGAATTATGACAGCCATGTTTACCCACGTTCAAATTATGCTTAACAAGACATATTCTATCTTATCTCGTCTTTTTTTTAATCCAGGTCAATAGGGACTTGTTTGTTGGAACTACTGATTAAATTATAACCGATCTTAGCTCCACGCTGAGGAATGTGACGAGAACGCGGAGATCACAAGTTGACTGGATCACATGCTGAATCCAGCTGTATCTAGTGTTTTGTAGTCAACATCAATCAAAGCCATATTTAGAGTATATATATGTATATTTAGAGTATGTATATGTAATCAGGCTAATATATTCAACAATATATTGATGTGCATAAACACAGAGTGTAAATAAAAAGAACATAAGCATTTGATGCTAAAAAAAGTAATGTTTTCTGAGCATTATAACTATAAACTAGCAAACATGGAAGTAAAGTAAGTGGATAATGAGTAAATAACAAAACCAGAGAAATTTGCTAATTGTTATGCTCAGTGACCAGGATACATTGAGCACTACAAATTACAGTGTATGTATTATGTAGTTTGTGTGTGCCATTAGTTTACTGTTGAGCTTGTGGCCCGTAGCAAGAATAAAGCTGGTGACTAAGCCTGAAAGAATCTGTGTTCTTAATTTCTGTCCATGCTGATGTGGGGGAGGTACACAGATTCTGGCAGAGGTGGTGATTCAGCCTGCCAGAGTTTGTGAAATTTAACTGTTTAAACACTGCAGCAACACATTCACTAACACAACAAGTGCAAGGCTAAAATAACAGGGCACAAACTGATTAAGTTGCAAACAAAAAGTATAGTAATGCAGCTTCTTCCACTTTCTTTATGGAAGGCAGTCAAATTGGGTTTTGAGATCAGCGCTAGTGAGAAACTTTTGACTATCCATGTCAGAACTTCAGCTTCAGAGGATTTGTTAGGGATTTTTTTGTTCAAAGGTTATGGATGTTTTTAATACTACAGCTGAGACTGTTAGCTCTGTCCATGAATCATATAGTAGAGGGCTGCATAAGGAGCCGGATGAGGCTGCTGCAGTTGAGGTCACCTCCCAGTTCTGGGAACTCGGCTAAAGAATAAAAGCAAGCTGATAAGGCAGCCCGAGGCAGATTCTTGTGACTAGTCCGTGTGTAGTTCATGTATATTTATGTAACCTGTCCTGAAAATCAGACTTTGCAAGTAAATACCGGTTAAAAATCTTGTCCTGCCGTCGAGTGGCTCTTTTTGAGTAAACAATGTAAGCGAGAATATTTTTTTCCAACAGGATTCTAGTTTAAAATGACCACAAGTCATAAAAAAAGTTTAAAAAAACCTCACTCTGAATTGCACAAAAATACAGATCTACCTTTACATCTCAACTCTTCTTTCACCTGTTATTTTATTTTTAACATTTAATAATTTATTGGTTCAGCATAAACATTTTTTACAATTCTGTAGTTCTTGAAGAAATATGTCAATCACCATAGATTACAAAAATCAGTGACTGATCTAACTGCATAAATAAAATAACATAAAAACCTTGTGCACAGTAAGGATTCTGTTTAGTACATTGACGACTATCAGTAGTATTTAAAATATCAAACATTTAACAAAGTTAACATGTAAATACAGAAACCAGAATACGTCAAAACAGACATCAGTGAATACTTAAGATAAGCTACATGCATTATCTTACTAAAAATAAAGGGAACTGCAGCTTTAGAAACAAATAAGCATGTCAACACAGTAGTCTTTTGTTCCCTGATGTAAATCACGTTTGCCGCATTGTGCTTTGTTTGCTCCACATTGGACCCAAAGGTCATCTTTGCTGTTTGTTGAATGTTTGTTTTAAAAGACCTAACTCCATCGGAGAGGTAAGATTTTTCTTATAACTCTTTATTTCAGCAAATACCTGAAAATGTTGGCTGTTTAAGATGGATTTTCTATCTTTGTTCACAGGCACATCATTTTTTCTAATCATGTCTTCTTGCCTGATCAACATTTGGTCCACAAAGATGTTTGAGCTCTTTAATTTGTGTGCTGTAATGTTTCCTATGAAGGACACTTAAGTTGTTTGTTTTTGCTACACAAACAGAACTTTACCTCCAAGCTGTTTAACAATAGTAAAACTGTAAATTCCATAAAAAAAAATTATGTACAGGTAGTTAAAGACATCGTAAAACTCTTATTTTATCCTAAATGTGTAGTGTTTTTTTTTTTTTTTTAATCTTGTGATTGTTGGTCAGCAGCAGTCGATCCTTTTGAATGTTTCCATGCAAAACCTGGAGCACCATGACAAAAATATAAAAAAAATTAGAAAAAGGAAGACTTTCAGCTCATCCTTCTCAGCTCTTTCCTTCTCCCCGCTCCACATCCTGTTTGATGACCAGTGTTCCTGAAATAAAAATTGAAACAACCAATTACACAGATGTCCAAAACTAACTGCTTGCTCAAAAGCAATAATGTAATTTTTGCTTTTTAATTTCTTGAACCTCTGAATCATTTTCCTTAATGTTTACATTCCTACATTCTTTCCTATGATGTTAGTGCTTAGTGTAGTTTTAGTTGGTGTTTTTCTTAGTTCACATCTTAGATCTTAGTAATGTTTTCTTTTGCATTTTATTGTTGGATGTAGCTGGGACCCTGTGTACATAATCTCGTTTCATCACATATACCACATGTGGTGCAAATGACAATAAAGACACTCTGACTCTGACTCTCTGACAAATAAATAAAACTCTTAATAAGACTCATTGACGCCCAAGAAAACCAAAAACACGATTTATTTTCTGTTTCAAAATGAATACTGTATATGATGTAACTCCAAACACAGATGTTTACAATTTTTGTATTTAACTGCTGAGCTTTACTGCATAAAAAGCCTAACGCTGTATGATTGGAGTCATTCACATATTTAAATGGTAGAACGTAACAAGCTGATTTTATGCCCTCTTATAGCACGTAGACCTTGCTCAATTATAAAAAATAGATCAACTCCATTACATTTCAAACTGTTTCATCATCAGTGATTTCCTACTGCAGAATTAATGCAGAGGGATTGAGGCCTCCTTGCTCAGGACCAGTCATACCAGTAAAATCCAGTTTTCAGTACAAAACCCATAAAAGGAAGTCATGCACCACAGATATCGTACCAGGTGGAAGGTATTTATTCATTCAGCTCGTGTTTCCTCTTCACGTTAACTAGTAAGTGTCCCAGGAAATGCCGTGCTCAATAATGCATGACTAATTTAAAAGAACATTGGCCTTTCGGTACTTGCTCGCTTTATCAGCAGCTGAGATTAGAGCAGGGAGATGCATCTGGAGCTGATAATTAACCAATCACTGGATCTTATTCCCCACTTTGATGGGCGTGCCAGTTGCTGACCTCAAAATGATAATTTGACCTGCAGAGTGGGCGAGGTTTACTGGTTTTATTGGTGAACATTTCACTGCCTCTTTGAGGAATCATTGAGCTGCACGGTGGAGGAGTGGAGTCGAGCATCAATAATTCAGGGACAGTTAATTCACCTTGAGACCAGCCTCCCCGGACCTTAAAGAAAAAGCCTGGGAATTAAGTGTGTCTGCCCTTAGGCTCCATTTTAACTATTGTCCCATTAAACATTATGCAGCAGTTACGGCTGAACGCTATGGTCACTGGACTTGTATTGTGCTATTGATCGAAGATGATGCCCTGGGGGCCACATTTGCTTCTATGGCACATTTCACTACATGCTTTACAGCCATGGGAACTTTGAGTGAACTTGGAACATCTAGTGCTGTAAAAAAGAAAGAAGGCAAAATTTCCTGCTCAAACAAATACAAAAGAGGAACGCACTCTACTTCTTCACTGACCCCCCCCAGGCATAATCCACTCTTTAAAGTTCAGTTGTTGCAATGCTGTGCTTCAGGCTGACTTTGCTAATAATGCAAACCACAGCTACTATAGTTCTAAAGTCTTTTTGCTATATGGGATTCAGTGTGAGTCATAGTCAGATCAGCTGTCACAGCTTGATGAAGATCTGCAACAAGTTTGACCTTCAAACGACTCGATTCCTGCTAAGGCTTCAGCAGGGCTCGCATGCATTTCCTTTCTTGATCTAAAATAATGACAAGCATGTCCACAGCTGGAGTGCCACTGAAAAAAATGGTAAATTGAATTCTGCTTTGGCCTGGAATGAGCTGCACCTTCTCATACGTTACAATGAATGCTTAAAATTTGACGTTACAAATAAAAATACATGTATATTATTTTGCTACTTAAAACTGGAGCAAATATTCTACCAGTTTTTGTTATATTCAGCTAGCTGATTGACTAAAACAGTGCTTTTAAAAACATAAATAAGCAGGAGGCTTTTCCTTTTCTGTGGTGCATTAAATAAATGCAAAATCGCTGAGCTTCAAATTCACCATGGGCTGCAGGCAAAGCTGGGATCAAAGCAGTTCTATATCTCAGAAGTTGTATTTGACATTACTCTAAAGAGAGCATGCATTTATAGATTTTAAAACTTTAATGAATGTAGGAAAGAAACTGCGTTCGTTAGCGTTGTCAAACTGTCACGCTAAAGGAATTCTAGGAATTAAAGGATTCTACATGGGCTTGTTGAATAAAAGCTTTAATGTTTCAGCAAATATATATGAATTATAAACCTTTATATTAGTCTATAAACATTTACAGCACTCAGGGTGGCTGCATGTTGAAGTAGCTGTTACTTTCATTCTGGGATATTGTTTTTGAAAACTTAATTCCTCTTTTTCTGGATGTATATCTGTTTTCGAATGATTATTCCCTCTGGTCTGCTGTGCGGCTGGAAGGATTTTACTGAAACTTTTTCACTTTTGGACATTTGTTGTGATGCGTAACCGTGACAACAAGGGTGTTTTTACAACAGGGAGCAACTGACTAACATCTCAAAAGCAAATAATACCTCAGCTACACCCCCAAATGCCAAATGAGTTGAAAAGGAGGAGCCATAGATGCATTCCTGTCTACCTGGCAGCAGTCAGAGAGTCAGAGTCAGAGAATCTTTATTGTCATTCGCACCACATGTGGTACATGTGATGAAACGGGATTATGTACACAGGGTCCCAGTTACAGCCAACAACAACCAAAAAAAAAATCCAAATGACAACACATGTACTGGACTTGTACCTGACCGCCAAGATCCTGGAGCTGGCAGGAGGCGTGGCTCATGACAATAAGACCGGTATCATCCCCCGACACCTGCAGCTGGCTGTCTGCACTGATGAGTTCAACAAGCTGCTGGGAGGAGTGACCATCGCTCCAGGAGGAGTCCTGCCCAACTTTCAGGTGGTCCTGCTGCCCAAGAAGCCAAGTCCAAGTAGACATTAACATCTGCAAACAGTTTCTTCAGATCTGCTGTAAGACGGACCGCTACAAGAGATCCTTCCTGCCCACAGGCATCAGCATCTATAACAACTCTTCAATGAAACCAGGATGATGAGTTACAGCAACATTTAATTTCCAGTTGGGATTATTAAAGTATATTTGAATTGAATTGAATTGAATTTAGGAACTATATATTTATTGATATGTCTGTTACACAACGCCAAAGTCAAATTTATTTGTGAGCATTTTTAAAAACTACAGATGTTGACAAAAGTGCTGCATCAATAAAACATCTGAAAATATGCAAATAAGTAAAGCAATTAAAAAATATATAAATATAATAAAATGTGATTCAACTCAGAACAGGCTAAAAATGAAAATAATCCATATAAAAACTCAGGCTGTAAATGCCACGGAATAAAAACGTCTTTAAATGAGTTTTAAAAGTGTTTTGTATTGGTGACATCTTAATGTGAAGGGGCAGACTGTTCCTGAGTTAAGGAGCAGCTGCACCAAAAACTCAATCAGCCCGTCTGCTTTAATCTGCTCCTTCTCTGTGCATTCAAGAGCATCTGCTTGTCTGACCCAAATGATCTTTTAGGAGCATACAAGTCAGGAGATATGACAGCTAATAAGGAGCCAGCCTGTTCAATGATTAAAACATAAGCAATAAAGTCTTAAGCGGCATTCTAATGTGCATTTGGAGTTAATGCACAGGAGCCCAACAAGTCAGATGCGGTCTTGCTGAAATTTGCTCGTCAGAACTGGAGCTGCAGCGTTTTGTTTGAGCAAAAGAGCTGACACCAACGTGAAGCCTTAAAATAGTCCAGTCCAGAAGAAATTAAGATGCTTCTTATAAAAGTTGCTTGTTTTTCTTCCCCCACAAATGTCCACAGCTGCCTCTAGAAAGTATCAGCCACAGACAAAACGTTACTGTGAGAAATAATTGTCAAAGTACATAAATGTCTCTTACGACCGAGCCAGAGTTGCTCAGTTGTGTCTGCTCTTGTTACAAGTGTGAATAGCTGTGTTTTGTTTCCACAGGGGCATACCTGGGAAGACGTGTGGAACCATAATCCTGTCAGCAGAGGAGCTGGGAAACTGCAGGGTAAGTCTGGGAAGTTTTCACTAGTTTACTCCTAAATTTGTTTACTTTGTTTCAGAATAAATGTTTTTTTTAATGCTCACTGATGTGATTTATTTTTCAAAGCAAATGGTACTCCAGTTTTATTGGACATTTTAACTGGTGCAAAATGCACGTTTAGCAATGCTCACTTGTCTACTTCGGTAAAGTGGGAGGTTTTATATCCTTCTTGTCAGTGAGATGTATTGAATCATAAACGTCCTCATTAAACGAGCAGGATGTGCCGTGTTACCAAGCAAATGTGTTGTCATTTGGAAATTGTGTACATGGTGAAAAGGCTATGAATGTGAATGTCTATTTAATGAGACCGCCTTCGTTCTAGTCACTGAATCAGGCATTCGCTCTCATGCGTGGTGTTTTAATCTATGAGTCTACATTAATAACCTGTGCCCACTAATGCTCATTGGCTTTCTCTCCACACTGCTAAACAAAGATAGTAAATAATCACGTTACAGTGCCGTCAGTAGACCAGGAGAGAGCAGCAAGACTCACTGGGCAGAATAATTGCCCTTCCTCGAAAGTTTTAGAGTAAACCGTGAAGGATCTGCGTTCCAGCTTAATGTCCACAAACATGTCATGACTTAAAGAGTCAAGGCTTTGTTTAGTCCTTGTGTACTTTTATCATCTAATTTGACAGTAGTCGTTCCTAACCTGACTTTTTTGTTTTAAATAATCAGTCTTAGGCTTAGGCAGATCAGCCATGCTGATAATGAACCTGCCAT
The DNA here is from genome assembly GCA_031762315.1 of Hypsolebias antenori. Classification (NCBI taxonomy): domain Eukaryota; kingdom Metazoa; phylum Chordata; class Actinopteri; order Cyprinodontiformes; family Rivulidae; genus Hypsolebias; species Hypsolebias antenori. The sequence continues at coordinate 22,196,600 of JARVGS010000127.1, forward strand.
GATAACCATTACTGATTCTGTCTTGCTGGACTTAAGTGTCGGTGCTCATGCTCATGAGCGCTGACAGGCTGCTGTGAGTCATCAGGTGCGCTGCTTCCGACTTGATAGGTGTCAGCAACATCGGTGCAAAGCACCACTTCAAGGAGCTATTCAGCAATATAAATGCAAATGATCATTGCTGGTACAAAATGACCATTTCCATGCTTCTAGTCAATTAGAGACAGGAAGACAAGTCACTTCAGACTTAATGTTTGCACAGAATGTTAACCCTAAATGGCAATACCTTAGGCTGGAGTAAATATTGTACAAATAAAAAACAGATGACTGTGAAGACTGTTGCCGGCAGCGTCCCCCGTCTGTAAATTATAAGGGTTTAGAAGCGCTACAGTCCATCTGGACAGTGTTTATCCTGCAATCCACCTGCGACCAATAGTTAGTGGCAGCTCAGGTGCTGCTTCGCCTCAGGGTAAACACTGTATGCCTTGTTTGGGGAAAGTGGGACCAGCAGAGCAGAAATCAACAAGGTAGGTTGTGTAGAATTGACTCTCACCTTCTTGATGGATTTGCCAGGTATTCTTGAACAGAGCAGGAGCCTCCACATGGATCAAAAGCTTCCTCTTGGCTGTCGTTATCTTTGGCACATATGGCTGCTGAACAGGGGTTGGCTTATTTTCAGATTTTACTTCTGGTTTTAACTGCTGCTGTAGCTGGTTTCAGGGTAACAACTTTACAAACAGAAGCACATGGAGTACCAGCACACAATTAAGTCAAATCAAGCCATTTTTACAATTAGAGCCCAAAATCACAGAGCTCTTTGGTATATCTTTAGTTCTTTTGCTCTGAATCTGGAAAAAGATTATGAAAAAAAATATAATTTTTATTATTGTTTTTAGCATTCAGACTATGGAATTCATCTTTGTTGTAATTTCTTTCTCATTTCTTGCACATTCATAAAACAAAGATATAGGCGTACACTGACAGATATTCTCTGCCTCAGTCTTATTATTGTCACAGACAAACACCAGAATAAATAGAGTGATGCCGCGTAAAGCCCACAAAGGAGCTGAGCTAATGTCCGTATAATCCTTTGGCACACGATTCACCGGATGATTCACTAAAGTGTGCAATCCTGAAGATGTCACATAGAGGCTTATGTAACATGAATTCAGGTATTGTGTGGCTTGCTTTGTAGCCCTTTGACAGACCAGACCCCCTTTGTGGAAGTGACAGTGTGCATCGCCCTGCCACTTACCCCCATGCCGCGGTATCTTGATAAAGCAGAGAAAGGATGCAGACTGCACTTTCTATTCCCCTGCTGCTCCTGAACCTCAGTGGCTGCAATGAATGTTCTGCCTTTTCCTCACTTAATGAGACAACACAGCATGGCACCAAAGTGGGTATGTGTTATCTGTGCCTAATGAGGGCTTAAGGCATGATAGTGTAATTGTAGAGGCTGCGTCAGGCTTGTGCAGGGTGGTTATAGAGGATCGTTCTAAAGGGCTTTGATAACTGACATAAGCAAATTCTTCCAACGCGTTGAGTTATTTGTTCAAATCAACCAAGTGGGAACTTGGGAAATTAGGTCTTCTTGTGAAAAGCCATCGAGGGAGAGCTTGAGACACTTTTGGTACGAAATGCTCAGTGGATTTCTCCAGTTAAATCTGTGCTCGTCTGGAAAAAGACAAGTTTCAATTAGCCCACTCCCCACTTTTATTGCAACTGGTTTAAAGCGCAAATAATAATTGAAAATGACACGAGACAATGAAAGTAGATGTGCAGCAGCCCATTTCGACGCCCACGCCGACTGTTTCAATTAGCTTTTTTTCTCCTTATTTCAACATTTCTGCTGTGATGATTAGATAAAACAATAACTATTAGTGAAAGAAAAGAACAAAACAGCAAATCTGATTTTCAGCAACATACGCTTAGTGAAGTTGTACCACAAAGACTTCCATGTTTCTCTGTACAGTTGCCTCTGTCTGGGCCCAAAGCATATGGTGATGTGATGGGGTTAGCAAGAGGTAGGTCACAGGGAGGGCATGCCACACTGATGTGGGTCAAAGCAATCAATAGAGGCCGTGCTTCGGCACATTGCTGATTCAGATCAAATAGTAACACTTCAAACTCTAAAAGCCCTGGGAGGCAGGGTATAAACAACTCCTCTCTCTGCCCTCTTCTTGAATGTCTTCTCTTCATTTCACACTCATCAAACCAACGATTAGACACTTGATTTGCACATGCAGCATGTTTCAAGCTGAAGACATAATACATAAAGCTCATTGACGTGAAGGCTGTTGGTGATGAAGTATACCACATGGATTTTTTTTTTCTGATCTACACACTTACCTGTCCAGTAGCCTCATTTTTATGGAATACAGTCTAACCATAGGGAGCGTGTTTGGGTTCAAAAACATTAAAAGGCCTGGACATAATTCTTGATACACCAGTGAACACTGAAATGCTGCTTTCCTGAGTAGAGCTATAATAATAATGCCAGGTTTTCTAATGTGTTGATGGCTGCAATCTCTTGTTCATAAACCAAACCTGCACACTACCAGGTCTTGTGAGCCATTATTGTCTACTGCAATGTGCCTCACATTGTACTATTATTATATTAAGCACAAATAAGATATTTCCAATGCAGGTGTTGAAAAACAAAAAGTGGTAATGAATGGATTAGCAAATTTTGGAAACTAGTGCCCAGTGGTTGTTGTTGCTCTGCTCTGACTGGGATTCAGTTAGCTCTTTCCCTTTATTTGGTGCTTGGGTGCTTTCATATCTTGGCGAGCAGCGTGTATAAACAAACAACAGGAAGCAAAACAGAGGCAGGCGCAAAGGCTGTGTCTTTTCCTTTTTGGAATTCTCTGTTTTCTGACTCTGTTGTAGGATTACGCCTCCATGCAGTTCTGTGCCAACAAACTGGATAAAAAGGACTTCTTTGGAAAGTCGGACCCCTTCATGGTCTTTTATAGAAGTAACGAGGACGGCACGTGAGTTTGTCCATTGATTTGGTTTCTCAGGAGTGAAGAAAACCAGATTTATGTGTGCTAAGATATGAAATGAAGGGTACCAAGTATGAAAGAACTAGGCCGAGACATCTTGAACTCAGCTGCATACAGATAATCGTTCAGATATGGTCCCAAAGCAAAGCAGAGCTGTTGTGGAAAGAGGTTTTTCTCTTGCTCTTGTTTTGAAAATTAATTTTTTTTTTAGGTTTTCAAATCCTTGTTGATTTTCTGCTCCAGGTTCACCATTTGTCACAAGACTGAGGTGGTGAAGAACACTTTGAACCCTGTGTGGGAACCCTTTTCCATTCCTGTCAGAGCACTTTGCAATGGAGACTATGACAGGTACGGTTGTGTGATCCTCTGTAAGTCTGTCTTATTTCCAGAGTTATCTCTTTTCTTACTGATGAACTTTGAGTCTTCCCATGACACTTAAGAGGTTAAAACATTCCTGTTATGAAAATAAACACCAGTTCATAAAGCTGATACTCTGTAAATGATTGCAGATTACAGTAATTTGATGTATACAGATGGTACAAAGTGCATGCTTTTGCCAAAGATGCTACGCAGCAAACGTCTGGAAGACATTGTTGTTTCCTTGTTAAGAAAAAATGACAATGACACCAAATGTAATACATCAGAAAACCACCAAACTAAACAGGATTGTCAATGTTGTTACAGTAAAATACTTTGAAAAGAAGTAAAAAATACATTATTGGGTTCCTTTGCTTATCCGGGGTAGGGTCGCGGGGTAGTAGCCTAAGTAGGGAGGCCCAGACTTCCCTCTCTTCAGCCACTTGGGCCAGCTCCTCCAGGGGAATCCCAAGGC
>JARVGS010000127.1:22205208-22218021 GCA_031762315.1 Hypsolebias antenori
TTAAGATATAATATTGTACTTTATCACTGCATTATAAGTATCTACAACTAATATTGTATCATAATACAATATTAGTTGTAGATACTTATAATGCAGTGATAAAGTACAATATTATATCTTAAAGAAATAGGTTTACAAATGCTTATTGTGCTTACAAGGTAGTAACTTAGTCTGAAATGTTTAATATAATAACTCTAGATGAAACATAAAGGTGAACAGATTTGACTCACTGTTTGGCAAGAAACTGGTCAGTTCTGTCTCTTTCTTGCCCTTGATTAATGCATAATAAACAATTATTAATTATTTATAAAGTGCTTATAGAAGAATTAATAACATATCTATAAACTATTTATCAGCATCTAAAAGGGGAGTCTTATTGTAAAGTGGTATTTTTTTTTACATAAAATGAGCTGTAGCTTGATTTTGTGTTCTTTATTTACAAAAACACTTTGACCTTATGTGTAACTTGTGTATTACATGGTATTTTTTATGCTTTCAACAGGGCAATCAAGATAGAAGTGTATGACTGGGACAGAGATGGGAGGTATTGATGCTCACTGTCACGCACTGAATGAAAAGTTACAGAACTTTGTCTTGTCTTTTCATTTTATCAAATCAGATTTTACTTATTAAGCTCTTCTACCAACACAAAATCACAAGAGAAATGCTTTTGTTTTGATCCATGCAGTACTGTAGTTTTTTGGTTTAAATGTAGGTTCACTGTATCTGAATAATCCATGCGACACACTTTTCTGTTCCCCCAACAGCCACGACTTCATTGGTGAATTCACCACGAGCTACAAAGAGCTATGCAGGGGCCAGAACCAGCTCAGCATGCACGAGGTGAGCAGAGATAAAAGACTCCAACCTGTCACCGTTTTGTCCCGACGCAGAAGGCCTTTATGTTAAACGCTGAATGCTGCTGCACATTTCAAACAACTTAAAAGCAGAAGTCATGTCACAATGCAAACCTGCCCTATTTACATCCGTCTCTGAAAAACTTGTGCTTTTAGAAGAACACTTTTAGTGCGTTCACTCTCTTTGTCACAGCAAATAAAGCACACCGTGACTGCAAAAGGCTGTGTGCTAACTATCACCAGCCGAACAGCGGGTGCATTTATTATTCAGCTCAGCACAAAACAAGCCCAAGCTCAATCTCAGGGTGCCAGCTTGAGAAATCAACTTCAATTTAGGAACAAATCGGTGCGCCCCTTGGCTCAGCGAGGTCTCCTTTAACGACAGTAAAGTCGTCAGGTTCTGCTCTTTGGGAGCCAAATTGTGAGAGTGTGAGATTAACTACGAGCATCCTCGTCCTGTCCTCACCTCAGCCATCATTAAGAGTCTGAGAGGTTAAGTGTCGCAGCCGACCAGTGGAGGAATCGCGTCTGCGGAGAGAATACAAATGAAAAAGCAACAGATATGTGTTTAAAAAAAAAAAAAACACTTTGTGGAAGAGCAGCTTTGATATCACTGTTCTGTGCACATTAAAAGACCAGAGACTAAAAACAATATGAATAGATGAAAAAAATGATGGGTTAGGTAACATTAAGAGAAGGTAAAAAGAGTGAAGCATACAGAGATATGTTTTCACATTAGAGGTGACTGATACAGCATCACATTATATCATTATGTAAAAAAACGGGTTTGCTGAATTTATGACCATGTAGCAAAAAGGAAAAGAAGACAAACATTTTATCTGTGATTGCAGCTTGCAGGTAGCAACGTTTATCAGCACAAATGAATGAGGGATATTTCAGTTTTTTATTCTCCGTGACCTTTCCATGTGCACCATGACACTGAATCTCCTGCTACACGAGCTCTTCGACAGCAGCCTTAACTCTAACTTGAAGGCGTTGAAGTGCCTCAGCTTGGGTTGTATTTCCTGAAATTGTCGGCAGATGTTAACTGCCTAACACATATGAGTTATTAGTTTTACTAAGGCAGTTTGAACTTGCCCATTTTCAGTGTTTGACCTCAAATTTGAATAAAGCCCAACAACAGAAATCAGATCTTCTCAAACAAAACCACTGCGTGTTTTAGGCTTTTCGTTCCACAACATGTACTAGTATCAGTCAATTTATTAGCCTATTGATGTTTTATCATTCAAAGTCCATGATAATCCTTCAACGCTTGAAGTCGTTTGTTTATCTTTAGGCCACATGTTTGCAGCTGCTTGTCTCTCAAGACACTTTTAATTAGCGCAGCGGCTTGTGGAGGCTGACACGCTGCTCTGATCGTTACTGGGTCCACTCCTGAACAGTTTGACCCAGACGCCATCTGAAACAACTGGGCTGAGTTCGTAACGGCCATATTGAAGCTGCCTCTGGACTGGAGTGGGACATCCAGACTGGTGGATGTGCAGCTTGAAATGGTGTGCAAATTGATTTTTACCCAGCTCGCTGCTGTCGTGTGTCACGTGCAAAAAACCCGACATGGACCCAGTTTCTGTGTGCTGTTTCTGGACTGGGGATCATAGAATAATTTCGCTGTCATACCAGTGATCTCATGATGAGGCACAACTCTTAAGTTACACTGCTGACAGAGGGAAACTATTACATTGAATCAAAATCATCTGCAGCTTAATTAGTGAATGGAACATAAACTCTTCAACAGGTCAGTGCTCGAATCACTTTTTAGATGAGGACAAAAACCACAGAAAGCTTTAATAATATGCATTATAATAATGACTCATCCTGACCTGCACACAGCTCATAAACGTGAGCTCTAGGGGTGAAGATGACAACAGGGCTGCATTAATAGAGGCTGCTGTAATTGCATGTGATGTTTTTGTGACGTAGCATGAACTCAGACGGTGTGTGAGTGACAGCCGCAGTGCTCTTCGGTATCATTTTTGTTGGAAATAATAGACGAGTAACTTTAGAGACTGCACAGGAGGGTGAGTGGAGGAGAAATGACGAGAGTGGGTTTTCATACTTGGTTACGTTGCACAGTTTCCTCCGGCCCGATGCTTTGTGTTTGTGACGTGTAGAGTGAGCAACAGACATTTTTTTGACCTCGCTTACATAGTTTTGGCTTCAAGCTTTGAACGTATGTTGCATCAACAGCAGAATATGCTGTAACTTCTGAGCTCGCTGTGCTGATAACCTGTTTATGTGCGCTTTGCATCTGCCCACGTCACACATTACTGGTCGCCTCTGGATTTGCACACAATTTAATTTATTCTTCATGATTATCACGGGGGTGAAATATTGGATCGTATTCTATCATCCCCACAACGATGTGCATGTAGGATACAGAGTAGGTGGTTATAAAAAAAACGAACCTGAATAATCTGCATCTTGCTGCGAGGCATGATCAATGGTATCTCATTCTCACCTACTGCAGTTGGGGGATTCATTCCCTTTGCTCCATTACCCTTCCAAACATGGAAGAGAAGGACAAAGCTGTTTAAATTACTCGCCCAAAGGTGAATAGACAGATTCGTGGCGGAGGTGTACATTGTCATTATCCTTTGTTTCTTTTCTGCCTTCAAACCAGGTGGTGAATCCCAAGAAGAAGCTAAAGAAAAAGAGATACAGTAACTCTGGCACGGTGAGTCTGAGATCTAAGATAAAAGCAAATCTCTTGCTTCGCTCACCATCCTGCCACCTTTTACTTTGGTATTTATCAGGAAGTGTCCCCACGAGGAGCTTTCACAATGTGATTCAACTGCTTTTGTTCCAGTCTCAGTCTTAGGCGATCCAGACGGTGAATCTAAATTAGCAAAAGTCTCCAAAAACGCATTAACTTACTTTTGTCTTTGTCCTTTTGATGAAGTAGTGATTGAATGTTTAGAGATGAGCCACAGTTCTTTTTTCTTTTACCGCTCTTGCTTGATGCCACGGCTCTGTAATTAAAATGTGTGATTAGTTATCCATCACGTTGATCATCTGTCGGCCCGCCGCCGTGCCGCCGTGCCGAAGTCGGGTGATTGTAATACTAATATGCAGCGTGAACGCTCTATGTAGGCAGGTAATTTTGTGGATGGTGAGCTTAGAGGTCAGTGTTAATGTCTAAATTAGTACATTTTATTGTATTTAATCACCAAGCATGAGATAATTTGTTTGGACTGCTTTATTTCCCATCCAGGTGTCCTTACTGTCATTCAACGTAGAGTCTGAGCACACGTTCCTCGATTACATTAAAGGAGGGTGAGTGCATTCATCCTGCTAATATATTTTATGATGCGTGACAAAATACAAAGGATTTCCTAAAGTTTCCATCCCTTAACTACATTTTTGATGTTTGATTAAAAATACATAAATAAATAAATCAATAGAATCTTTAAAACTATACTTGTAGCAACTGAGTTCACTTGAGGTCAAATCAGCTCAGAGACAAATGAGAGGATTTATATTGTTTGTGTCCTGCAACTTGTCTAAATTGGAGCCAGATGTTTTTCATAATTTATTTATGATTCACGCGTCCACAAATTTTCACACGAGTGTGATCGGATGATGTTAGAAGGTTGAGCACAGTCTAACGACAGAAACAGCTCAACTCCTTTTCATTGACATAAATGAACCAGTGTTATTTATATTTTACACCTTTGATCTATGTTAAAACATGTGAAATGGAAGGAAATTTGCTACATCTTTTAATAGTCATCATATTCAGTGTGTGTGTCATGTGGCTGTAATTAGAGGTCACAGTTATCTTAGTCACAGGCTTAAAATAGGTGTAGCTCTTAATGTGGTGTTGTTGTTGCACAATCTTTGATCCCTCATTATATAAAATCATTTATATCATATTTAACATTTGGAGGGAAGTCTGTACCATGGGACGGCTGTAGCTGAATGACTAGAGCAGTTGTCTTCCAATGCAAGAGTCAGGGGTTTGATTCCACCAGCAGTCACATGCCAAAGTGTCCCTGGGCAAGACACTGAACCCTCGTTGCCTCTGATGTGTGTCCCAATGTGATAAAACACTGATTAGTCTTAGTATAGATCTAGTAGAGTGCTGTATGAATGGGTAAATGAGGCCCAGATTGTAGTGTAAAGAGCTTTGAGTATCTTGATAAGACAGAAAGGTGATGTATAAGTACAGTCCATTTAACATTTACCATCTAGACGCACAATAGATCACAAATGTACTGCCATTGCAACACCACTTTGCACAATATCATTTTTGCAAAGGACTGCTTGAACTGCCATGTATCAGAGATCATTACATTTTAAGTTTGCATTTATGTTCAGCGTGTAAATATTATTATGATCAACCCCTAGCCTGGTTTAAATGTTGTTGTTGCAATATGTAACAATAGTACCACACAACACGTTTTTTTTAATTATTATTTTTTTTAATTAGAATCAGCAACTTATTAACACATTTCTGGTTGCCTGACAAATAAAACAAAAACACGCTATCTTTTTTTTTTTTTTTCATTCAACCTTTATTTAGACTGGCTAATCCCATTGAGCCTCAAGGACTCATTTACAAGAGAGACCTGAAAATCTGACATCTGAAAATATCTGCTGCTGTTTTGTAGCTGAAAATGTTACAGCATAACTAAAATGGTTGCTGACTTGGTAGACACCAGTAGTTTGTCTTTAAGAAGGTTTCAAACACAAACCTGCAATTTATTTGCACTGATGTGTGCAGTATAATTTACCGGCAGTCTTCATGTCAGTGCCTTTTAGCTGGTAGTGCTTGTAGTTTCCTACAGAAATATTCAAAGCCTTTGCCAAATTGCTTTCTTGTTTGTGCTTTTTACAAGCACAGACTCCACATTATAATAAATATATGGGTTGGTTCATGGTATTTTGTTGGTTATGGATTTCACAGCTAGAAGTTGAAAAGGAATAACTGTGAAGCATGTGAGTTGCTTTTGGTTTAGGCCATGTTGTGTTGATGGCTGCACTCCTAGTCGTTTCACCACATAAAACTAGTATCAAACTGCTATCTAATTGTAGGGATACTTTTTCATTCAAAACAGCAACGCAGAAAACAATAAGTATTGTGAACAATTTAGACGTGATATTGCTTGATTTTTAATGACAAGTTTAGAAAATTGGGACGTTTAGATGTAATCCATTTGCTTTCATTAAATATATGATTTTAAACCCCTGGGTCATCCTTCTTCCCATCTTCTGCCCATAATGGTACAAGAACTAACCCACAGTTGACTCTGGTTACTGAGCAACTTTGATCCTTGAAATGTGGCCCCAAACAGGAAGACGGTGTCCCCAGTCAAAACTACAAAGCAAATGAATATGAATGATTATAATAAAATATGAAGAAGATCTGAGAGCTCAGTTCAAGACAAACAACCTGTTGCATGCAGAAATGTTTACGTGGATCCGAAGCTGCCCTGGTTTTAGTTCTCTGCAACGTTACCATGGATGGCCGAGCGTCCCAGATCTGTCCTGTTGGTCTCTCTCCACCTGACACAAATCAACTCACATTACTGTAGCCACGTGCACATTAATGTGACTCTCTATCAGCCTAAATCAGGATACAGCCCTTACCTCTTCCATTTATTTTATTATGTTTCAGTTTAAGACATGACATTAAAACAAAGGAAAAGGTCAAGTACGAAAACAAATTGAAGTCCAGTTCAGAGTTTTTGTACTTTACTTTTTTATTTTAGGTTTTGTGGCCTTTGTTCTCTTTTCATTGGTTCAAGTTATTAATATTTCAAATTCACAGACGAAGATTTTTGTGACAGCTTTCCACTGCAGCTAAGATACTGACTGCTCTAAAGTACTCCACACAACTCCAGTTCAACAAACATGCACATAAACAAACAGAAAGTACAAATAAAAGTTTCATTCTGAGCCAGATGCCAACAGAAATCTGATCGTACACTCAGATTGGTTGAAGAATCAGTGTCTAATTACCCATGAAAAGGCTGCTCCCATTTTTTATCTTTATATATTATTATCTGCACTGTTGCTTAGTAAAATATCTATGTACCATGCTACTTCACAGCTGCATCTTAGATTGTTTTAACAGAGGGAACAGTAGCAGCAGAAAAAAATATTGATTGGAGTTAATCTACTTTAAACTGCAACACCTCTTTTTTCTGTTTTTAATTTAAAAATAATCACTTGCAGCTTTTTTATACACACAAATGACTAAATCCCCATTTTCAGTATTATAGAGGCGATTTATCTTTGTTACAGAGATATGGAGATGTTAAAAGCTCATGGGTTTCTTTGTGTGGTTACAGTAGCATGGATGATAAAGAGCTCATAGCAAAACATATTTTAAAACATATTTCCTGTTTTCAAAGTCAACGCAGAATGAAAATCTTTCATTTATCTTTGCACTCTGTTCCTGGTGTTTTCTATGAGAAATGTTTTGAAAAATCAGTCCTTGTGCATTAAAACGGACAGAAGAAGCCACAGGGATAATAAATGTCCGGGTACAATCTACCCTGCATTGGATACAGAAAGGGTCAGTATTTCAGAGTCACATCTGCTTCTCTGTTTAATATAAGTCACGACAGTTCTGATTTGTTGGAAGCCGCATCTTTTGTTTGTAATCTGTCTCTCTGGGTTCTGTGCCAAATGGTCTATTATCATCGAGACAGAGAGGAGAACATTAATCAACATAGATGTATCATGGTCGCCTTAAAAGTGAGCTGTCCAAATGAATTTGGGAATGATGCATTGGAATAAACACGCTTTATGTAGAAGAAAGCACACAATATGAACTCCTACCTGTCAGGTTAATGAATGGCCTGCGCTAAAAGCACAAACTGTCTTTTAAGAAGGGGTAAAATAAATCTATTTGATAATAATAATAATAATAATAATAACTTACCAGTACTGATACATCTATTAGTTCCTTTAATTGGTTTTGGGGTTAGCAATGACTGTAAAAGGATTAAAAAAATTGACTGAAAGCACAATTAGACACTTTTGTGCAGTAACTAATTGAGGCAGTCTTTTATTTAGCAGAGATACTGTCATCTTTCAGTTTTCCTCATTTAATTAACGTTATACATCTGCCTCACAAACGTCACAATTTAAGGACATTTCTTAGTCATTTAAAATCCCCACTAATCATAATAATTAACTGATACAAAAGACACAAGCATGCATTTATTATAAAGTAGGAAAACAGTAATGACTGATCTATCAAAGTTAAGTCAGGTCTTCTGGATGGTTTCTTTTTGTTGAAACGTTTCGTCTTTCATCCAAAGGACTTCTTCAGTCCTAAGAGCTGAAGCAAACTCAGTCTTGTAAACAGAACCTTACATTATGGGCCAACCAGTTAATTGGGGCTCAGGTGGTTTCTGGAGTCCGCCCTCTCCCCCGCCGACTCATTTGAGGCAGCCAAAGTGGTTTAAAATATCCTGATTCATGCTCAATGACAAGAAGTAATGACTGATGTTATGGAGGAATGTGCACTGATATTTGTCTTTAATCAATAATTGATAAGCTGCAGTTACATGGTTCATTTTAGTTCATCTAAACAGTTCATCTGCAGGGTCTAACCTGCAAACATCTGTTTCCATGTTCATTTCTGTCTTAAAACCAGTTTTCAAAAAATAAACCTAAATTTAATTTATCTATGCATACATGTTTGTATGTACATAAAAATGTATAAAGTATGTAAACACTTGTCATTAGGTTTGTAAAGTTGTGATTTGTTTATAATACCCACCTTCACTGTGATGGACTTGTGGACTGTTCAGGGTGTACACCGCCCCTCGCACAGTGATTGCTGGACATGGGCACCGGCGACCCCCATGACCCAAAATGGAAGAAGCGGGTAAAAGATAATAGATGGATGGATGGATGGATGGATGGATGGATGGATGGATGGATGGATGGATGGATGGATAATGTACCTCTTTAACTGATTGATTATTTGACCAAATCTAATTTATAATGGCTGCCAAGGCCAAGCGACTTAAGAAAAGACAAAAATGACAATGGTTCAATCAGTTTTACAGATATTGACCTAAAATTTAGCATAGCAGTAGCTGAGATTCATCTCCAGCACATACATAGAGCATGATAGCTTACATAACATTTTTCAAGATTTAAATAAAATGACTACAGTTCCATAACTTTTCACCTTAAGGTGATGGTTTAAACCTCTGGCCTGAAAGGAGACAGTCATTATGCATTCTTGTTAAAAAATGCTGGGCTCTCTAGTACATTTGTGTTAGGTGGGTGTACAGTACTGTCTGTATCAGTGTGTGAACTGTTGTTCCAGATGAAAAATGGAGTAATCAGAGACTAAGGCAGCAGGAAGTAGCCTTACAATAATTAGTGGTAGTAATAGAGTAGAGAAGCTGTTTTGGAGCACTGGGACAGAAATGCTGCTGGCGGTGCAACATGTTGTTAATACTAGACAATAATACCCAAAGAAAATATTAAAGAGCAAGAGTAAAGCTAATAAATAATGTAAATCCACTGTAATTACCTCTTACAAGCTGCAGAGAGCTTAGACTAACATGGCTGACCCCCTTTCAAAACTTAAAAGCTGCAATCACAGCACGAAAACAAAACAACCAAAGGCCTTACATCAATGAAAAAAGTATTATCGCTTGCTGCCTTTCAGGCCAAAGTTTTAAACAAAGATCGTCTTATGATTAGGAAAAAAGTTGTAGCCATCCAATATTTTCTGCTTGTTTCAGAGTCGGGTTGCAGGAGCAGCACCTTGAGCAAGGAAGGCCCAGAGGTCCTTTTCCACAGCCACCTTTTCCAGCTCTTCCATGGAGGTTCAAAGGCGATCCAAAGTCAGATGATATATATAATTTCTCCAGAGTGTCCTGGTTTCCCCAGGGTATTTATCAGTTGGAAATTCCTGGAAAACCTCCTTAGGAAGGCATCCAGGGGGTAACCGTACCAGATGCTCAAACCACCTCAAATGGCTCTTCTCAATGTGGAGGACCAGCAGCTCTACTCTCCCAGATCATTGAATTTCTCATCTTATTTTTAAGGGAAAGCTGAGCTACCCTGCAGCGAAAATTCATTTAGACCTGCTCTTGTTCTTTGGGTCACTACCCAGAGTTTGTGACCATAGGTGAGTGTAGGAACATAGACCCTACAGTAAACTGAGTTTTGCCTTGCAGCTCAGCTCCCTCTTCTCTACATTCTATTGGCACAGAGTATGTAATACAACAAAAGTTGCACAAAACAGTAAATTTCATGCCTCATTTTTTCATCACTCATAAACAAAATACAATGAATACTAGAATTGCACTGCTCGAGGTGGCTGCATGTTGGAGGAGCTCTGTTACATTCATTCTGAGCTATTGCTTTTGGAAACTTTAATTCCTGTTTTTCTGGATGCATATCACTTTTTTAGATGATCTTTTCCTCTGGTATCAGATACTGCGCAGCTGGAAGGATTTTTACTGAAACTTTTTTACTTTATGACATTTGTTATGATGCGTAACCATAGCAACAAGGTATATTTTACAACCTGGAGCAGCTAATTAACATCTCAAAAGCTCAAATGTCTCAATTACAGCCTCAACTCTCAAATGACTGAGTTGAAAAGGAGGCTCCGTAGATGCATTCTCGTCTACCTGCTGGCTTTGCTCGAGTGCCTGACCACTGACATCCTAAGATCTCCTAAGAATATCCTGGAACTGGAAAGAAAAGTGGCTCATGACTGCAGAAGGACTGGGATCGTCCCCCAGCACCTGCAACTGGCTGTCCGCAGTGACAAAAGATCGGCAGGCTGCTGAAAGGAGTGGCCATCGTTCTGGGAGGAGTTCTGCCTGGAATTCTGACACAGCCCGAGGGAAACTGAGACGCCAGCCAAGTCTAGGTGGATGGATCGGACAGCATCTGTGGCCAGTTTATTCAGATCCACTGTGGGACGGACTTTTAAATGAGATGATTCCTGCCTACAGCCATCAGTATCTATAACCTCTCCTAATGAATATAGCCTAATGAGATACAACAACATTTAATTTCCCTTTGGGATTAATAAAGTATTACTGAATTGAGTTGAAAACCCTGAGATAATTGAACTCCACTTGAGGAAGAACCACACACCCAATCCAGAAAGGGCATTCCATTATTTTCTGACTGTGGGCCATGGCCACAGGTTTGGAGGCCCTGGGTCATCCAAGCAGCTTCACACTTTTTTTTTGTTTATATAGGTAGTCTCATTGAGTCACAAGGACTAGTTTTCAAGGAAGACCTATTTTAGACAGACAACATATACAGGTAGGGTTGTGAACTGCTCCAGTGAGATCTGGAGATCACACCACAATGATGTAGAACTGAAACTCATCATCTGAAAATAGAAGAAAAAGAGACCCAAAGCCACTAAACTAGACTCCCTCTGACCCCTGACTCCATAGATACACTCTGTCCATAAAAGCTTAGAACAAAATTGGTGACAACAGGCAGCCAATGAATCAATAGAAACAAAGAAGGTGCTATGTGTTGTCATCATTTGTTTCTACACAAAGATGAGGTTTGTACTCACACTGTACATGAGATGCACCCAGGTGGGGTGGCAGGCAGCTATGCAGTCACACAGGGATCATTTAGGGATTGGGTGTCTTGCTCAACGATACCACAGCATGTGAGCATGGAGGGGACTTGAACCTGCAACTTTCTGGTCCTAAGTCAGCTGCACTACCTCTATACCAGAGCATCCCCAATAACATTGGTGCAAAGGTTCATTAGATGTTTTACTAGCAGACAAATAAGGCTGATGCCAATAGCTGATGGAACATTTTGAACCAGACCTCATGCGATCATTAGCTCATGGAGTAGAAGTTGTGAATGACTCTTGTTACTACCACACCCAATTTGAGCGCAAGCCTTTTGGATAAAGGACCAAACGCCTCAACAAAAAAAGAAACCACCCAGATGACCTGACTGAACATTGTTGGATTCATACCTGGATTATTGAGCATGAACTTTGATGAATTAAAAACGTATTAGCCAATCCTAATCTAAAGGTTTTTGATGTAGTTGTCAAAGATGTTCAACTTAAACTTCATAAATTTCACTGATACAATGCTGGTTTTAATTAACTTTGTTCTAACGGTGGTTTTCAACTAAGAACACTAAGGACCAGGTGGCGATTGTCCAAGGACCACTTTTGGCCATCAGGCCATGTGGCCCTAAACAGTGGGTCTGCTTTAAAGCAGTTGATGACTACAGGGGTATTTGATTTTACATCTTAACTCACAGCATACAAGCCTGTCTTTTGAAATAAAACAAAAACAATAAAATGTGATATTTAAAAGTAACTTTTCCTGTCTGAAGTACACAAGGTTTGGTGCATGGGGTCAGGCTTTAAAGAAGACAGAGGAGTTTAGATGGCTTTTTTTATCTTCACGTTTTCTTTTTCCCCAAAAAGCTGTTTCACTGTTTGTCCTGTGCCTTTATCATCCGGTGTGCCACAAGATGATAAGAAAGAATTCATAAGGTAAAAAAAAAAAGAATTGTTCCACATGAAAATTTTTTGCTATTTTGATAAAACGAAAAAGCTATATCACTTGTTTTCAGCCTGTCAACTATACAACAATGAACACCAATGGTACACAAGTTTTCTATCCTGGTATCATTCACAGTCTTTCTGTTGTCAGCTAAGGGTATTTTATAAAGAAAAGAACACCTTTTGTAAAATATATACAGTACATATTCATTATGCTATATATCTGAATGATACATTTGTAAAGTATCAACTTCCTGAAGTAATTTTAGACTACAGGCAGTCCCCGACTTACGGCGCCATCGACTTATGGCAACTCGGACTTACGGCGCCGCCCCCAGTGTTGTCATCACACCTTACGTTGTCTTTTTTATGCAGCATTTTATGTTTTTTTTTTTTTTTTTTTTTTGAGGGTATTTTGTTAGCTAACTGCTTGGAAACACATTA
>JARVGS010000127.1:22218121-22231299 GCA_031762315.1 Hypsolebias antenori
GCACAGTGATTGCTGGACATGGGCACCGGCGACCCCCATGACCCAAAATGGAAGAAGCGGGTAAAAGATAATGGATGAATGGATGGATGTCCACCTTCAGAGAAGACAAGGAAGACATACAGTACATCTGGACTGAGCAGTTGTTTTTTTAAAGCACATGGGTCAAACAGCTGTTTGTTCAGCTGATTCCTGCCTTGACGGCGGTTTGTTTAAAAGGCTAGCATTCACTTTAAATGGCTAAACATTTCTAAACTGGCTTGTATGCTGGTGTTACATTACGAAGAGGTTCTGTTTGAGAATGCAAAGTAGATGTGTCTTCCCATATATACAGCCTCGCTACCAGAAATAACAGCAGAACCTACACCTCTCGCTGCGCCTTGAGGCATAAAGATATAAAATCAAGTTAAGAGCAAAGAAATCCAAGACAGGTGTAGGAGACAGGTATTTTCATGCTAACAATAAGAAATAAACAAAATATTTTGTGCATTTAACAGATTATGATGAGACTAACCTGTATAATAAATATTGAACGAATGAAGAGTTTGTGCAATGGACTAATGAAGAAAATCTGACAAATGCCGTCAGTGAAAGGGATAAAACAGTGACTGTGCTGCTGGTTGAGACGTGAAACATTAACTGGGTCCGCAGGAATTAATGCATCAGGTTCACAGGATTTACCTCAAGAGACTTTTAGACAAAGTAACTTGTGATTTGTTGATTTATTGGAACACCTTGAAGTGTCATGTTTCATCAAGTTAACTCAGCTTGATGAGTTGAACTAATTCTGTCTCAGAGGGTTTCACAACACTCACATAATTAAAATTAGCCTGATCGTTTAAACTTTAAACAAAAGACAAGAGCCACAAACCGATCCTTGCATCGAATTTATTTTTACATTACAGATAAAGGATCCTGAGAGTTGTCCGTGTGTCTTCTGAGAAAACAAGCAGACATGATCATTATGAAGTTTGAATAAAACATGAGCATTTATGCACAAATATTGAACACATCATAAAAATTATATCAGCTATAATAAATGTTACCACATTCTAATATATTTTATCTTTGTGATGCAGAAAGCACCCCCGCCCCCACCCCTACACAATAATTGATTTATTTATTTTAAAGAACATTCCTAAATCTGATTCATATTTTATTCTGCTCTCGTTTAAATTGTTTGCACTCAAATATGCACCAACACAGTGTTTATAATTCATGGCTTTGGCACGGAGAAATGTTTCATACGTGCACTTTGTCTTGTGGATTGCTAAGTTTGATATGAGATCTGTGCTTACCGGGTGAAAGGAATGACTTATTTTCACCTCCGGCAAATAAATAAAAGCAACAAAAACAACAAAATGTACTCCGGTGCCTGCCAACAGCGTTATTCAGGCAGATGATGAGAAATCTGAAAAGGAGCCTGAGCAGCAGCCTGTATAAAGCAGCTTTAAGACCCATGTTGATATTTTAGATCTCTGCTATTGATTTCTCTCCTTTCATAGGATTTTGCTTTACTGCTCCATCTCTGGCAGGTGAGCGCTAACACACTGCATTTTAGATGGTTTCTTAAACATGGGGAGGAAAAGGCAATTTTCTTTTTTTAGACCCACCATTGGACTATGACCAGTTTTACTGAAATGGAAGTATTTTCCATTAACCTTCAATTGGTGCAGAGATATAGTCAAATAGAGATAATTAAAGTCCAAAAGCCATACAGTGCTCCGATTCAGAGAGGCTAATGAAAGATTTATATTCATTTTAAATTTAATTTGGAGCTGAATCAGCCGTGTAATGGCACTATTGTGTCAGGATCATTTTAAGGTTCAGTCACTCCATTTCAAACCATCTGAAATGGAGAAAGTGACTATAGTTGTTTTTTATTTTTAATATTTCATATAGGCCAGCTTTGCAGTCTGTCTGCACCATAATGAAAAAGTGGATCCGCTCCTAAACCCTGACATTTTTGTTCTTTTCCCATGAGGTTATATTGTAATGTGTGCATCATGATTTTTGCCTTGCACAAAAATAAAATAAATAAATAAAATAGGAGTAGTTATGTGTGCTGACCTTCTCAGTTTTATGGTACCTGCTGTTTTGTTCTGAGATGGCGCCGCAGTTGTTAGATTCATGTTCAGATTAGTTGAAAGGAGCGGCAGAATACTTCACTTTGCATCTGCACAAAACGCTGCTGTGTTCAGTTTTCTCTGAGGAACCAGAATCTAAAACTGACCCAAGAACAGAAACAGTCATGACCATTTGGGGATCAGTTTCAGCAACTAGGTTGTTAAAATGAAGCTCGAGTGGCTAAAAGTCTCACTTTAGTTTTCAGACAGTTTTAGAGTCTACAAATGATAAACTCTGTCCACTGCAGGAAAATACAGAAACTCAAATGTGAATAAAGTAAGTACTGTACAGAATAAACAATGTAAATAAAAACAATTGTTTACCTTTTGTTTTTCATATACGCTCATTTCATTACAAATTTATGGTACAGAAAAACTGAATATAACCTGGATGATAATTCAAACAACATGACTTTTAATTAGGTCATTTTTATTTTTTTTAATTGTGGGGGAGGATACACAATCTGTAAGTGTACATGCTGAAAATTTAGACACTGCATCAAAAAGGTCAACTTTCAAAACCTTGTGTTTTTTTTCTAACTGGAGAAAGTCAACGTGCCACTTCAACATTTGTTCGTATCTTTCAGTATCTGTTAAACTAATTGAATGTGACACAGAAACTGGTTTGAGAGTTGTAATTTTAGCGCAGAACAAAATGGAGATCTGATTGTAAGATCATTCAAAGGCTGATGTCAGATGTAAAAACTCCCGGCCAATTATAAGAAATAATGATGGAACATTAATTTGCAATTTGAGCAAAGCACTGAAAGAAAAAGCTAAAAAAAAAAAAAAATTCAAAGGAAAAAGAAAAGAAGAAACATAACCAAATAAATAAATAAATAAAAAACATCCAGTGCAGAAATATAGATTTGAGGATTACCGTGATTGATGCTGCATCTTCAGATGAGTCCCTGGTTGTTTCCTAATGAACCAACAAAACAAACTTTGCTGCAGCATCAGCATCAACACTGTTCTGGATCGATTTCTTAATCTCAAAGTAATTTCCTCAGCCTCTAAATAAATCCCCACTTTGCATTACATGCTAAAGAATTCAGTTGAGTACAGTTGTAGCGAAATGTGCAAACATTTTAGAGGTTTTAGCTTTTCTTAATCAAAAATAACCATGACATCTGATCTGTTTTATGTAACAAAACGCTATGACAAATCCATGACAACCCCACCCCACCTAGACTGGCGGCTATAAATGCTTGACTTTTAAACTGTGCATGCTTGATGTTAAAATTACTGTTTGAATGTGTCTTTTTGAAATTATTCTCAGCTAAATGTTTTTTTTTCTGCGTGACACTCATTTGGTTGAAAAATGTGAAAAGACAGAAAGCCTTAGACAGGAAGTAGCAACTGCTGCTGCAGATTTATGGAACATGTGTCCATGTTGGCTACGATGTCGCTAGAGATCTTCAGCTCCTTCTTGTAATTTATCTGATTATTTTCTTATGGCTTTTAAATTTAGTTGAATCCGCTCTGCAGTGGAAAACATTACTATATTACTATACGTTACTATAAACGTTACATCCCCCCACCACCCCCCAGGAAAACTTCCGTGAGAGACACTGTAACATCTTATCAGGACTATGGAAACAATCTGGAAACGTTCTTGGACAAACCTCCGTCTTGTCGTCCATGCTTATGTATTGTGTCTATACATTGCTTGCATTGTAGACTTTTGGGATACCTTAAACTGTGCCCTGTTAAGGACATGGTGCGAGAGATCTTTTTTATACCTCTCTCTCCTTATGTGACTTCCCTTTTTCTATCCAAGCCAAGGGTCTGCAACCTTTACGATCAAAAGAGCCATTTCTGCCCCTTTGTTCACTAAATCAAACGTGTCCAGAGCCACAATACCAGCTACAACTGGGATTTTCAACTGGTGGCCCACGGACCACTTTAAGTTTATTGGAGGGCACTTTTCTGGACAGTAGAGGTAATTTTACAAAACTAAAAATATCAAACAATTTTTAACATTTATTGATATTTTTACACTCCAAGACAAAACAAAAGATGAGATTCTTGTAAAGAAGGAAAAAATAGTACAGTTTTTGCCCAGTTTCTAAAAACTAAAACAATTCTTATGTGAGTTTTTTTAATTGTAGAAAAAATATGTATCCTACTTTGAAGAAATAAAGCATAAAGTGAAAGTGAGTATTTTTTAACTCCTTGTAAAGTTTCTAGTATTAAAATATTTGCAAAATAAAGTACAGGAAAATCTCTAAAACTAGCCTTTTATTTGTTGTTATAACATCCAATAAAATTCAGTTTTATGTCAGTTTTGCTCAAAGCTTGAAAGAGCCGTGACAGAGGGACCAAAGAGCCACATGTGGCTCTAGAGCCGCAGGTTGCAGACCTTCTTGCCACAGCTCTTGTCCTCCTCCCTCCGTCCATTTTTAGGACGGCTGTACGGAATGTAATTTCGCTGTATTTAACTGTGCATTGACATCGAAGCTTATTCTGATATGCTTCCTAACAGCAGAAGTATAAGGCTAAATATATTTGTCCAAATACAGAACCCTGTGGATCTTTGTGATTACTCTGCAGTGTATCGAAGACTGTGACGAAGCTGTAATCTATCAGAGAAATGATATGAGAAACGGTCAATATTAGGATTGGGAACAGGACTTCTTATGAAAACTTTATTATTGCTACTTTTAAATTAAGGTTAGTTTGATCAAAAGAAATACAGAATGTTAAAGCAGAGGGAAACATCATTAAAAAGTCTAATAATGCGGCTCATCTTGTTAAAGTCTTGACATAATAGCAGATTCTGGTACTTAATCTCCAAGGTTCAGTCTAAATGATCATCCATGTCCTTTATGTCATTTCCTGCAGCCCTGACTACATCTCACTCTCTCTGCTTTTTTATTAAATATTTGAAACCAACAACAGAAATCAGCAGAGACTTTCAAACGGAGGCAGCATGCAAACGTAACGTTCTCCTCTGTCAGCTGAGCGTTTCAGCTCAATGCTGATTAATGAGCCGAGGTCAGTCTCTGCGGCAGGAAGCCGCCATTATCTCAGATGCTGCTCGTGTGAATATCTGAATGGAGCTGGAATCAGGAAGAGGCAATCAGTGTTAATCACAACGAAAGGGCACACACTTTGATCTGAGCGCCGCTTCTCTTTACTCGTCATTTGTCTCTCTGCGGAAACAGGCCATGTTTAGTTTCTTTTCTAGGTTCTGGCGATTGTTATATTCATGAATAAAAAATATTCCACAGGTTTTAAAAACTAAGGTTTCATTTGAGCTTTAATGGAGTGAGTGGGGCACCAGAACCTTTTATTCATCATGCAACAACCAAGTTGAACAAAGATCCAGTGAGGCATGTTATGAACTATCTACAGGCTGATGAGAAATGTACTTTTAGAACATTTATTAGGCTTAAAAAAAAAAAAAATATATGTTTGTGTCCTGAAAGTCTAATCTTTAGTTTGTGTTGCAGCAACATTATTGAAACTTTAGTGTTTTATACCATGACCAGCTGTTAAGTATGTAAAGGCAGACGTTGTCAATTATTTAAATAAATCAATATGTCTTCCTAATTACCCAGCAGAAAAGATGAAATACACTGATCAGCAGAGCTTCTTCCATCTGTTTATGTTATCCTTGCTTCTGCTAATTTATTCTGAAGCTGCAACATTTGAGTGTATAAATGTTTTTTACAACAATCCCTATGTAAGTTTTTGAATTCGAACGTTCTTTAAAAGCTCTTTTCAATGAAATTTGACTTTAATAAAAGCTCAACAAGAACCTGTTCAGCATAAATGACTGTGGCTGTGAAATTAGATAATAAAGGTGGATTTAAAAACCACTGAGTTTAGATGTCTGCTTGTCACACCGCTCCTCACATAAAAGACAAAGCACATGGAGAACCTGGGAGAGCCTCGTTAAACTGCAGAGTTGAATTTTCCTGCCTCCCTTTTGTTAACATTTTCCTTGTTCATCTGTTCCAGGACTCAGATTCACTTCACAGTGGCCATTGATTTCACGGCATCAAACGGTGAGCGCCGTACCTCGCTCTGCTCTCATTTATAATCAGATGTGTGACGATGTTATGAGTTTTCTCTCTGCTTCCGATCTTGTCCCTCTTTTTTTTTTTTTTGGTTTTTGGTTGGTGTTGTTCTGTTGCATTTTTCATTGTAGTGTTTGCATGTTCATCACTATCCAATGCTTTGGACTTTGGACACAGACCAAAAGTATTTCTACACGAAATTTATTACATGCAAAATAAAACCCAAACCAACAAAGCATTTAAAGTTTTTGAAATACTGAAATAAATGGACCTGATAGTAAATTCTGCTTTGAAAATAGAATCAGATGGCAATATTTCTTTCTTAGTTAGCAAGTCAATGAGATGTTCTTTCTGTGCTCAAACTGAGTTTAGGTTATTGTCTGCATATACAGTAATAATCTTATATAATCTTATATTTTTTTACATTCCCACACCAGCCATTTGCACAATCCCAGTGTTGAATACATTGCAGGTTTTTTTTTAAGCTCCTGCTCTGATTCAAAGTATCCTGTTTAGTTTTGGGTCGTTCTCTGTTTCTCCTCGTGCAGCTGTCACTTCCTTCTCAGCCTGCTGGTTTGCATCACTGACCCTGAGTTTTCCTGTCTCCAAAGGAAATCCATCGCAGTCCACTTCACTGCACTACATGAACCCTTATCAGATGAATGCCTATGCCATGGCTCTGAAGGCCGTTGGAGAGATCATCCAGGACTATGACAGCGATAAGATGTTCCCTGCCCTGGGATTTGGTGCTAAGCTACCGCCTGACTGGAGGGTATCCCACGAGTTCCCACTGGTGAGTAAACTATCAGATTATTTTAAATATTGCTGTACAAAACTTTTCCTTGAACTTCTTGTGAACTGGTTTGGAGATACTTTTGGCCCAAACACTAAAGCTGAGACCACATGTTTGGGTAAAAATGTTTATGCAAAAAACCTATGGATTAGGTATTTTAGGCATAAATGCAGCCACACGTCTAACATGCATAATTCAGATGAAATTCCATTTATCCTTTATAGTGTAAATTAGGTTCTGTAGGGCCGAAGGATTCTTAAATCAATTTAGCTTCTCTCAGCCAGCTAATGTACTCAGGCTGCTATAGTACAGCCTAATGAGGAGCGTGTCTACAGGGTAGCATCTGCATCACTCCATGCTTCTATTAAAATTTGCTAATTAAGATTCATCTCTCCATATAATTGAACATTTCCACGCTGGAATCCTGTAAGCGGACTCAAAAGTAAAGTTACACTCTTTGGTGTAATATTTGTTATGCTGTCTCAGTTTAAAATTTGCCTTCTGGTCAGGGAAGACAGCGTTTGAAGCAAAGTTTGACAAGCACATCTCTGGGGGTGTTTTTTTTTCCTCCTCAGAATGTCACTCAGCCCTCAAGCCTGCAGCATATCAGAATACAGGAATTTGGCTTATTTGAGCAAAAAAGAGCAAATTGCTGCATCAGTTGTATTTAATAGAATATTAGGTGAACTACTATTGAAAAGCTCAAGTTTAATCTTGTTTGCCAAGGAGATTAAAGTCTTATTTTGCCACATCTTATGATAATAGTTCATTTTTCTCCCTAAGCATGAACATATGTAACAAAATTTTTTTTTAAAACGGTTTTGATTTATTATTGACAAAAGAGCATACACAGTGTTTTGAATCATTCATTAGTAGTGAACAAAAGGGGCCTTTTCATTATTCTAAGTCAAGTATTTTCTGTGCTTTTGATTATGCTCTCAGCTAATTTAACAAACACACTCAACTATTTTTGTTTTCTCTTCCTCAGTTTTTTTAAAGAGCAGATGGGCGAAGCAGGAACAGTCAGAAATACAAAAAAAGTGTAACTTATCAGGCAAAACTAATCAGGATAATAAAAATACAATTCCCAATGAAGTGCTCTGGAGTTCGCAGAACCTCAGACTGCAGGAAAAAATATATTTTAACTGGATAGTGGATCTTATCATATTTAAGCCCAAACTAAATAAATCAAAGAGTCCATTGTCAGTCTCCTTGAGAGACTCTGGTGAGACTGTCCGGTCCAAACTGACAGAACTTACAGAGGATCTACATAGAAGACTTGGTGAAAACTTGTTGCTTTATAAGCATGAAGATTTAAAGGGTTATTCTGGTCATTTCTTAAATGATGTCAACTACCATATTTTCCGGCATATAAGTTGCAGTTTTTTGCGTAGTTTTGTCAGTCCTGCAACTTATACACTGAAGCGACATATATTTTTTCCATATTCATAATGCAATTTTTGACCGACGCTTTAAATTTTGAAGAACTGCAACAGCGAGTCCTCTCATGCCCACTCGCTTCACTCAGCTGGTGCAGACGGAGGAACGCTGGCGAGCTAGTGGCTCCGGCCGTGATGGATGGATGGCATTGTGCCACCCAGGCAAAATGAAGCAGTTTGACCATTAAATAAATGCATAATAAATGCAACGGTTCAGCGGTGATGCATAATAAATGCAACTTATATGCCTAAGCATCTTAACAACTTATATGTTTTTTCCCCCTCTTCATGATGCTTTTTTTGATTGATGCGACTTATACGCCGGAAAATACGATAGTTATCAATAGTTAGGAGGCTTTAAACTGCAACATCAGTCACAAAACAGTGAAATCATGTCATCTGGACAGTTTGTTTTTTGGAAGAACAGTCAAAGTCTGGAGAAACGAGCAGGTCTACAGTAGGCTAATGACTTACACATTTAGGGCCTTTTTTGTCGTCGTTAAGGCTTATATAAAGCACATCTCATACATTGTGTAACACATCGCTACATTAGCTTCTATTAAACCTCAACACTTTTGCAAAATTGGAAATTTATCTTTTGATTTGAAAGTGGAAACTACATTTGAGCAATGCTACTCTGAGGCTGCGACAGGACAAAATGTGAAGTTGAACAGAGTCTGAGTATTTTCTGATCAACTATACAATATTGATTACTCTACAGTGTTCATTCATCCTAATACCATGAGAAGAGAAGGAAACATTAAACATAACTTTAAAAGTTGTGATCCAACATGCTTGACCTGTACTGCACACGTCAAACTAAAAATACCATGAGCTCTGAATTTATGAGTCAGCTTTCAGCAAGTATGGATAAAATATGACTTGTTTAACGAAATATTACTTGTTTTGCATGAATCGGTGATCTATATGCTAATTCCAGGAGTTTAAAGTTCATGACCTCAATTTGCATCAACAAAATGTGTTGAGATAATTACAATTTGTTACAACGATGCACTTGTTTTGTTTCTTTCAGAATGGCAACGTTGAGAACCCGTACTGTAACGGTATAGATGGGATTCTAGAGGCTTATCACCAAAGCCTTAAGACAGTTCAACTGTATGGACCCACCAACTTCGCTCCCATTGTGAATCACGTGGCAAAGTATGAACACAACTCTCTACCTCAGAGAATAAATCTCAGCACAGTCACTTTTCTTGTCTGTGAAAAACCTTCACCAGGCTTCCACACCATCAGAGCCATTAAGTCAGCAGTTTCTGTTGGAATTGAGCAGAACTAATGATGGGAACACAAACAGTCAGCTGCCAGGCTGAGATGAAAAGAAATGGTAATAAGGCATATGTGGGGCCAGACGGTTGAGTGCTAACTACAATATTTTTAGACATCTAAAGCGATGAAAGTGTGAATGTAAGGTGGCGTAAACTGCAGGAGAACTGATTTCATGTCATGTTGCCGTTCACAAAGTGCTGTCGAGCCGCACTGTTCAGTGATAGAGTCTTACGGTAAATGGAGAACATGTTCAAAGTCACAGATACAGTACAAACGTCAACGTGTCAGTGAGCAGAAAAGACTACTGTATTTTAAAACTGACTGAAGCTCAAAAACAAAATGATTCCTCCTGTGGTTGAAGCATTTGTAATATTACTACTAACAGGTGTACAAACCTAAACCAGTGGTCATAGTTCCAGTTTCTGATAGTGTTGGGGAAGTTCCCTACACAAGCAGTTTCCTAAATAAACCCACAGACAGTGGTGGAGGAAGTACTCAAACACTGTACTTAAGTAAAAGTACAAAGAAACAGACAAAAATGTACTCTAGTAAAAGTATAAGTACCACATTAATGGTTTTACTTAAGAAAGTAAATAAGTAATTGTTTTAAAATAATACTGAATGTATTACCTAATGCAATGTTCTATAACATCATTATGTGCCTATTGTATATATATTTTCTGTAATACATTAATAGTGTTGAGTCATTTTAATCAGAGATGCAAAGTAGAAGAGCAATTTTATCCAGAACTTTCCAATTATTGGGCTAAAAACCAGACTATTGACTTTAAAATGTGTAGTGCTGAGAAACCTAAAAGCACAATTGGCAGTGCAAATAAATTCGCTGTCTTGTCCACCCGAAACCCTGCAAGAAGAAAACCCCCTGAAGGCCCAGTTAGTATATTGCAAGCATAAAAATGCAAGCATTAAAGAGTCTCAGAAGGAATTTATTGTGATAAAACATCCCATTATAGTTGTGAATAGTGCTGGTTTGAAGCAATTGGAAAGTATTTATGAAGTCACACTCCTTACAGTCCCAATAGTTTTGTTATGACCACAGCAGGAATGAAACCATTTTTTTACTGAGATGATGCAGAGATGCTGCAGCCAGTGGTGGAGAAAGTACTCAAACACTGTACTTAAGTAAAAGCACAAATAAACAGACAAAAATGTATTCTAGTAAAAGTAGAAGTACCATATTAATGTTTTTACTTAAGTAAAAGTAAATAAGTACTTGCTTTTAAAAATACTTAAAGTATTAAAGTAAAAGTACTTGCTGAATGTATTACCTAATGCAGTGGTCTACAATATCATTAAGTGTGCGTACTGTATGTACAGTGTATTTTCTGTAATACATTAATAGTGTTGAGTCATTTTAATGAACAATGCTGCAGATAATACATGTTTTTATTGTGTTTACTCTGTGACACAGTTCACACTTGGACTTGTGATTCTGTGCGTCAGAATTTCAGGGATGACCTGCAGAGTTAAATGTTATTAATTAAAATAAGAAAGAGGAATGATTATACCTTTGAAAGTTTTGATTTAACACAAAACCAAACCAATGTGTCATTTAAACTGCAGTAAAAACATTTAAGTAAAAGTTGTCTGTTTGAAAAAAGGAGCATTAGACCTAACAAAGGAACAGACACTGATCATTTCAACTCCAGTTTGTCATCAACTAGTTAAAATACTGTCTAGTCATCTTGTAATGGGTCAATAGTGAACAATATTTTAACTTCCAGACACCAGTTTCGAAATGTAGACCCGAGTGATGAGACAGTTGGAGACGTCTCTTGTCTCCTAACATCCCATGAACTGACACATTTTAATGTTGCAGCAAGAATTTCTTGTTCAAGTTCTGAAGAAGCTGGTTTTCATAGTTTTTTGAGTCCAGTCTGGATCTTTTGGGAGAGAAAATCTGTCCTGATGAACTGAACTGTCTTTCAATAGTCTTTCAATAAGGCGTACGTGGTGCGTATCTTCTGGTTGGCCCTCCATGGTGGAATCCATTTGGGGTGTGTTAGCAGTGCTGTGGGTGTGCCCAGTTCAGTGATATAGTTCAGTGGCATACTAGAATAAACATCATTGGTCCAGCTGCTCTTCTTGAAGGCGGGTCTAACGTTACCTGCCCACTTTGCAGTAATTCAATGGACCAACTCCGCTCTCACCATTGGTTATTTTCAAACTAACAAAAAAAAAAAAAAAATACAGTAATGCAACATGTATGTAACTTGTAACACAACACATTGTAGAAATGTACTGTAGTAAAAAGTACAATTATTTAATGTAACATGTAGTGGAGTAAAAGTAGAAAGTCCCCATGTTTAACTCTAATTAATTAAAGTATGAATACAGGAAAAATGTACTTAAGTACAGTAGCAAAGTATTTGTACTTAGTTACATCCCACCACTGTTTCTATTTCATTTAGATATATTTTTAACCATTGTTAAAGACTGATGAGAAGTGACAGGAATGTAAAGAGTTGCACTTGCAATGGGTTAAGAACGAGGTAAGACAGGCCAAACAGAAGGCACATGATGTAATAAAATAATTACATAAACATTAATTTTAAACACAACAGCCACTTATGAGCATACAAGCAGCCCCATCAAGTAGCATTTCCTTGTCTATTCTTAAAAAGAAACTCCATCCCTAAAAGACCGGTGGGGGTAAGTGCCAAGCTAACCAGGCAATTGTACGAGGGCAGGAGCTCACAGCCGCAGGCAGGCACCTGGAGGTTTCGCATGTGGAGTCGGACAGCAATGAGCAGGACAGTGTCAGGCTCGGAACCGTCAAGGGGAGAGGGGGGGGTGCAGGATGCTTGACAGAAGCGGATTGTTTACAAATCTAGGTAAACATAGATCTTTAACAACATATTAAAATTCACCAAAATGCAGGAAATCAAATCTATTTTATTCAAAATTTTCTGAGGGAGGACCACCACACCTCCCATCAAACACCCCACTCCTCACTGGCCCACCTGCGATTTGTGTTCCATCATCAATTGGTTTACAAATTAAGCTTTGAGCAACAGTATGGTTTCATGCCAAGAAAGAGCACCACATGCCATCTTGCTTTGAGGATGCTGATGGAGAAGTACAGAGAAGGTCAGAAAGAACATTGTGTCTTTGTGGATTTATAAAAAGCATCTGACAGGGTGCTGAGTGAGGAGGTGTGGTATTGCATGAGGAAATCTGGAGTGTCAGAGAAGTATGTTAGACTGTTACAGGACTGCCTTCTTAGTTTAGTGTATTTCTTGGTTCATATCTCAGATCTTATTACTGTTTTTCTTTTACAATTTACACTTTTGTTGGATGTAACTGGAACCACAATTTTGTTCTACCACATGCACCACATATTATACGAATGACAATTAAAAAAAACTTGACCTTGACATGTACATGGACAGCAGGACAGTGGTAAGACGAGATGTAGGAGTAACAGATAGCTTCAAGGTGGAGGTGGGATTGCATCAAGGATCGGCTCTGAGCCCCTTCTTGTTTGCTC
>JARVGS010000127.1:22235563-22246896 GCA_031762315.1 Hypsolebias antenori
TATATATACATAATATGCATTATAAAGAGTTAATGTAAGATATATTTGTGTAGCATTTCATTAAACTTTGTTTAATCTAAAACGTGTTACATCTGTAGTGTAAAACTTAAGTCTCCTTCTGTCAGTAAGACTAACTACACAAACAGAATCCTACTTTGAACACAATATATTTTCAGATTAAAGTTTAAACTTCTTAAATGTATTTTCAGACTTTTTACACTTTTCATCTAAACAATATAGTATAGTCACTTTAGTTATTGACCTCTTTTGCATATATTGCTCATATTTTCTTGTAAAAAAAACATCTGAGTACGAGACACAATCAGAGCTGACCTGCAGCCCCTAACGCCAGATTTAAACTCTCATACTCTGCAGAGCGCCAACTTTGACAAATATAATAAGCACTGTTGGAATTTGTTTGGCATGTTTTGATTATAACAGCATGTTCTGCTCCAGCTTTAAATAGAACCATCTGTATTGGTAGCGGGAAGCGTAAACTGGACAATGTGAACAGTGGTTAGTTAAAATAATCACTTATATGCAGGATTTATATCTGCCTGAGTTGAATAATGGATGTTGTGTTTTCTGAACACCCCGAACAAAACAAACTGCAACATAATGAGATGTGGAACAGTCAAGAACACATTCTGTTATGCATAATTGTCCTATTCCTTTTTTCCTTTCCTATATTATTTTTATTCTGTAACTCTCAGTGAAATCAAGCTTGCTGTTTCAAATGTTAACTTTGCAGGCACGAACGAAGGAGAAAACCGCACACATGGGAATGTAACCCCTCTAATCTGACTGACTGCTGGTTCTTTCTTATGACAGGCAGCCAAACTTCCCATGTCCATCATCATAGTTGGAGTTGGCCAAGCTGAGTTTGATGGTGAGGATCCTTAACAAAGGTTTCATTGTTGGGAAAAATCAAACAAGTCTGTTGTCTCACTGTTTTGAACATGTTATTACTAAACCATTTTATCAAGGGACATCAGTTCATAGTATGAACATGTGTTTGGCCTTATTAGCGTCTTAAGTACACAGTTAGATGCCAAAGCCCCATTAAGATGGTTTGTCACTGAGACGTTTTCTCTCTTCAGCCATGGTTGAACTGGACGGTGATGACGTCAGAATCTCCTCCAGGGGGAAACTGGCAGAAAGAGACATTGTACAGGTAAAACATTTCTCACATTCAATGTTTAATGACGGCTCAACCAAAAGAAATTATAATTTTCCCATCGGTGAGCATAGCTTTACATGTTCTGTCAAATTCCTGACCCTGATGTCAAGACACTTTATTTTCCCTGACAGTCTGCACTAAACAGCTCGAGGTGAAAGAAATTGGATTTCTTCTTTTTAAGCTCCCATTTATATAATCGGAACGACTCAGAATTACATTTAAAAACATCTTTCTCTATTCACACTTTAGACACAAATGTTTAGAAAATGGGGCCAAGATTTACTATATTAAGATATACAGTACATTTATTTTTAAGATAAAGTTAATTTTTTTTAACATATACAACTTTCTTTGAACTTATATTTTATGAAATACAAATGCAACCTTAAACACAGACATCTGAATATTGTCTTTGGATGAAACCTACAACTGTACTGTATTCTGAAGCTTAGTTTAAGTTTTAAAATAATATATAAGCTTAAGGATTTACAGCTAGTAATGAATGTACATGTATTTTTGACTTTTAGTGTTTAGTTTTAATGACAAAAAATTACAGTTTGTATTAAAGAGGACTACAACACATAATCATGTGTTAAGACAACTTTCAGCAACCAGCAAGCTTCAAGTAAATGTGTTGTTTTAACTACGTTAAAGTTCAAGCACTATTTCATTTCCTTTAAGATCACTGGGTTTAACCAAATACTTATAATGAATATTGATGATTTGTGCATTGATGATCTTTAACACACTTAGAAACCAGATCTTAATCACTTGTTTACTTTTACTGAGAGACAACAGCCTGAGAAAGTCAGTTTGTGTTGTCAAACTCAGTTTCTGTTCAAACTTATGCAAAAAGTTAAATATGATGTCTTATAATGTTATTTATTCAATCAAATAAACCTTTTCCTAAGAACAGTGATTGTGAGTTTTTCTTGATGTAATTTAAGTTTTTAGACCAAGTTGTTAAGTATCATTAAGAACATGTAAATATATGGAAACAGTGCTAACATGACAAATTACCAAGAATGTACACAGAACTTCTCATTGTATTCATACCAGCCTGCAGGTAGAACTTTTGATGGTAAGATCTGGTCAAATTATGCTGGCTCATCTAGGTTCTGTAAAATTATAAATCCTCATTTAATTTCAGCAAAAAAAGTTAAAGCAAACGATGTGCACACTGGCCTGAGAGGAAACATGAGATGCTGGGAAAGGTTTAACATCATGCATTACCAATAACCAGTCACCGTAGGACCTGCAGAACAGAACTGTGCATGATTTGAAGGCACTGACCTCTTTCCTTCCCGTGTCACAACAGTTTGTACCGTTCAGAGACTACATGGACCGCACTGGTAACCACGTGCTCAGCATGGCGCGGCTAGCCAAAGACGTTCTGGCGGAAATCCCTGAGCAGCTGATCTCCTACATGAAGAGCAGAGCCATCAAACCCCACCCTGTCCCTCCAGCTTACTCAACGTGTGCACCCCCTGAGACAGAATCCGTCTGAGTGCCCCCGCCACCACCACAAGTACAGGTCATTAATGAATGGGAAAGAGTCCAGATCAATGTGAACAGGAAGTGGAAGCACGTCTGTGGTTCTTTTCGACAGAACAACTGGATGATGATGGTGAGACTCTCCCGATGTGGAGCACCAAGGCTGCTGCTGAAGAACCTGCTGATGATCACAAAGAGTTTTCATCTCTATGACCTGAAGGATGAGTGCTGAGACTAGGCCGGTGTTAAAGGAAGTTTTAGTGCTGTCAAACTGATGATGTAATGGATAGCAAGTTCAACGCCTAGAGGGGACTGCTTGAAAGCATCAAATATATTAGGATGCATTTGTCATTTTTGTGATATCTTTTGGAGTTAAATGTGTTAATCTAATCATATGAAACCAATTTTTAACGTATTTACCGCAGAGTAAATTTATTCCTTTCAGGGGACTTTAATTGATGGGGGATGAAATTGTACATAAACATCCCTTGTAGTTTTCCCATGAGATATTTTGTGACAAACGTAAGAGACCCCGCCCCGTTTCTACTTTGATTAAAAACTGTAAGATAAAAGCATGTGATCAAAATCTATCCAGCAGTTTAGGAATCACTTTCACTCCTGAAGACTTTTTGACTGCTGGTTGTAACATAAAAACAACCATCACAGAGGATTTTTCAGCACCATGTCTTATATGTATTTCTAATATTTATATAAACAGAATGCACTAATTACCATCCAGATAAAAGCACAATGGGGTGTATTGTAATTAAAATGAAAATCGCTGTTTTGACAAATCCAACCACAATGACAAGAATAGAAAGAATCACACAATTGGTTTAGAATAATCCATTTTAACACAGAGAAGCATCTCATTTGATGTACTTTATGCTAATTAAGTGTGCAAAGATAATGGATGGAGATTAAGAAAATATAATTGTATTTTACCATTAAAGCCGTTTGTCTACATTAAAATAGAGGCATCATTTAAAGCACACGCTCACTTCCTCTGTTAGTATGCAAGGATGCACGCTGGATTGGAAAAAGGCTCATTTGTCATCTTGCTGTTTGTGTTTCTTTCTGTTACATTTTATTGTGGTTGCGCTTCATTACCAGGAATTTAGTTTGGCAACTTTAAGGAACCGTTTCAAAACTTTAATCTTGTGGGAGCGACTTTCAGCTTTTAAGTTATGTAACAACAACTAGGAGCTCAAACTAAACAGTTATGAGACAACTTTTTAATTCACTGGCTGTGTATTGTGTCTACTTTAGTGGTAGCTCATATGCTTTTTTTTTTATTTTTATTAATGTTACAGTAGTTGCTATGTTGCCTGGCTTGTGCAAATGAAGAAAGTAAAAAGACCTCAGTGGAAAATCTGTTCTCTCACTTTGGATTCTGCTTCTGTTAAACCATGTGCACAGTCAAATGTAAAAAAAAAAAAAAAAAAAAGAAATTGTTAAAAAGCAAGAAATATAGCATTTTTTAATATTTAATGCACATTTAAAACATTGATTGGCCACAGAGTTGAACAGAGCAAATAACAAATCAAAAACTAAGAATAAATGCAGATAAT
The DNA here is from genome assembly GCA_031762315.1 of Hypsolebias antenori. Classification (NCBI taxonomy): domain Eukaryota; kingdom Metazoa; phylum Chordata; class Actinopteri; order Cyprinodontiformes; family Rivulidae; genus Hypsolebias; species Hypsolebias antenori. The sequence goes on from JARVGS010000127.1 coordinate 22,239,809, forward strand.
CTGCTCAGTTAGGATTATAAACCGGTGATTTAAAATGATCAGCATGAGGGGCAGCTCGGAGTTTCAAATGTAGCTGAAGTTAAAGCATCAACAACTCAGAACCGAAACATTGTCTGAGCACAGAACTCACCGACACCCATCCATGGAAAGTAACAATTATCAGTTAAAACAACACCCTTTACTCTTATCTACATAAATAAACTGCTGTCACTGTACAGCAGGTGTGTTGTAAAGGGTTGTGGGTGCAGCAGATCTTAATTATAAAACAGAAATCAACTAAAGGCCAAGTATTCTGTGAACAAATGCATTTTGCCTCCTGCCTTTTGTGCCAGAGATTTAGACTATCATCTCATGTTGAGAAGACAAACGACGTGCATGATACCACACATAAAACCTGTTAATGCTCAGAGTATGTGTTGGGAATGCTTCTCGGCTACTACCACGCTAAACTTTAGCTCAGTCTCAGTAAAACTGACTCACATCAATTGGCCGCGATCAAATAATGTTTCCTGCGTGACCATTTTGAACTGGACTTAAAAGTTAATCAGTTTCAGATGTCCATTTGATGAGTGTTTTCCATTAAAACTTATCCACTGGTTTGTGAGATATTCTGCTAACGCACAACAGATAAACACAAACAGAAACAGGCAAAGTTTCACAAGGAGTGCTCAAAGATTGTCAGTAAAGTGCGACTCAGGCTGTTCGTACTATCACCCGCCGAGGTGTCACTAAATCTCATCGGACACTCGTGGCTCCAGCTGAGCTCACCTGAAAGTGCTGATCTGTTCAGCTTCATTAAATTTAAAAAAATCTAGCTTGTATTTTCTAACAGATTAGCTAATCTGAGATTTATCCATCTGAGAGAATAATGTTTTCCAGCCTCTTTTTCTTTTGCTCTTGGCACCAGCCAGGCTTCATTGTTCAAAACTCATTGTTTTACTTCATCAGCCCATTTTTATCCATGGTGCATTTAAGTTTTCAAGATCCGTTTGATCAGTTTTGTTGTAAAACTTTACTTGACCTTGTTCTTGACCTAAATTTTCAAGGCTTCTTCTTTTACAAACTATATATAATGTTTTGTATACTCCAAGTTATATTTACTTATTTCTTTCCAGTTCGCTCTCTCCCAGTCACTCCATATCTTGATCCAAATGTGCCTAATGTATGGAAGCATCCAGATTCAGTCACCCAGGTGTTCTCCTCCTGCAGCTGCAGGTCTCATGTACGGGCACAAATTTCAGTCATAGATATTTTGTGCTTGTGAATCAGACCGCGTAGCTGTGAATTAAGTTTTGTAACCTTGTAAAATAAAATGGCTTAGAATGTCTGCTTTGTGCATGTGTAGATCAGAATGTGTGCATGCAAAAAAAATTTGTACTGTGGTTGTCAAAACTAAATACACAAGTTAAAGTTTTTTTTTTTTTTTTTAGGTCTGTTTACAGATACAAAGCAAAAATCTACGTGTAAAACTGCACTCAAGTTCCCTAACTTGTGTGTGAGTTTCAAATTAAATGTACGATTTATATTGTACATTCGATGTCATGTCAATCACAAATTTAACAATCCAATCAGAGAACAGATGGGTTGGGCTGTCGGGGTGACGCTTCACTGAGCTGCAGGTCCTGGAAGGGTAGCTCATCTTTGAAGCTGGACGACTGCACCTGTGCTACAGATCGTCCATCCATTAGCTTTACCCACTTCTTCCTTTTCGGGTCACGGGTGCCTGTATCCAGCACTGTGTGGGAGGCAGGTGCACCCTGGACAGGTCTCCAGTTCATCACAGGGACACATAGAGACAAACAACTATTAATTTTCTCACTCACACCTAGAGACAATTTAGAGTTACCAATCAATCTAACATGCATGTTTTTGGTCAGTGGGAGGAAACCAGAGTACCCGGCAAAAACCCATGTATGCACGGAGAGAACGTGAAAACTCCACACAGGCCTCCTGGCTGGGATTTGATCCAGCAACCTGTTCGTTGAGAGGCAGCAGCTCTACTAACTGCACCACCGTGCCGCCACTAATGAGCATAATTTTTTAAAATGTATATCTTGATAACGATTTTGCTTCCCCCCCACTAAACTATAACATAATACCTACATGAGCTGCAGAAACACTGGTGCCGTCCTCCACCATCTCCATCTGCGTCATATCTGTGAACAGACCTGAACAAAAAAAAATAATAATAAATTGTAACTTGCATAATTTTTTTTTTGCAAACACAAATCTTTTTAAAATGCACACAGTCCTATTGACGCATGCTCAAAGCAGAAATTCACAAACATTTTATTTTGCAAGGTTACAAAACTTAATTCACAACCAGGCAGTCGGATTTACAGTCACAAAATATTCATGGCTGGAATTTGTGCTCATATTCATGTTCCACCCAGAAAATCTTTCAGATGCTCAAACTTCCAGATTGGGACTGTCACACTTACAGACGTGTGTACCTTTTCTATTTACACTTCACTAATGTCATCTGCATCGATTCAAGTTGTCCATGAGCCTTGTTGTACAATATTTAAAGTCAAGACTTGTTTACAATGAAACTGTGGCTGTGTCACATCAAGTAAACATTTACTGATTTTTATTGGGATATTTGAATGACAGTGGAGAACCAGCAGTTGCACACACTTTGTTGTGCTGTCGCAGAATGTGATTTTATTTTTTACATTTTAGGTTTCGAGCAAAGCAACATTTACATAACAGTGTTGATCTTGGACTCCTGCTGCTCTAAGTGCTCTCAGAGAGCAGAAAGAGTTTCAACTCAGTCCAGAGGCACTGAACTGATTACTGTATATCAAAATCCAGAAACTTTTTAACTTTTGCTTTGATTTATTTATTTTTTACTTTTATCAGTGATAAGCTTCATCAGGAGACGAAGCAGTCTGATTCACAAAGTCACTTGTTTGTCTAAATTGAGAGGCTTTGTTGCTAAGGATACTTCTGCAGGGAGCCATTCATTTAAAATGTAAATAATATATTCATTATAAAATAAGATATTTATGAGGAATTAAATTTGACTGTCTCAAAAGAAAACTTAAATATCAGACTTTGAATTTAGCAGCACGAAGGAGTTGAAAGTTCCAAATTGAGCCAGACTTTTTATTATTTGTATAATGTGGTAAATAAAAACACATTTAGCAGCATGAAGCTTATCAAATCAGCATCAGTATGCAGCTTGAAGTCGGTGAGACAATAAAAGTCTGAAAGAAACATATTAAAACATGTGAAGTGGAAGTGTTGCACTTCCCAACAACAATTAATGTATTATGACACCAAACGGCTTGAAGCAGAATAAATGGATTTTATGAACAGTTCATCTGGTTAAAACAAAAATCTTTTTGTCTGTTTTTTGTAAACCCACACGTTCATCACTCTTATGCAACTCAGCAACACAATTGTTTCTTTTCCTTTGGTATGAAAAGTTTGTCCCTTTTTTAAAGGCTGAACTCTAAATATGTACATAAACCCTGTATGAAGAATATCCAGTGCCAACTTGTGTTCAGTTGTTGACCTTTAGCCTTTAGAAGATGTGCATGTTTGTGCCAAAGTGACAGGAATTACGTTTAGGTGGTTTACCTTCATATCGCCTGATTATTGCATCTCCCACACATGTGCTTAATTTGTGACACAAGACGTTATTTGGAGACAGCGGTCTCTTCTAGCATGTTGCATCTCGGCTTCCTTTGCGTTCTGTTTCCTATAGAGCATACACAAACTGTATGGGTTCTTGTTGCCACTGCTCCTGTTTGATCCAGGTCGTTTACATACAGTACCTCTCTCGGTCTCTCTGACTTGCATGCTGAATAATTTCCAAACCAAGTGTTGGACACAGAAATTGTCGTCATGCTGTGGTTTGTGAAATGCTTTGTAATGGATTGCCTTAACTGAAGATTAATAAATGCTGACAACTTTTGGCAGAATGCAGAGTGAGTTTTTTTTTATCACTATCAATGCAGCAACTTTACAAAGTTTAATAAACTTGTTTTGTTATTATCATTCTTTATCTCTATCAGCTTGATACGGTGATATTAGACAGTTTAGCTGTTGCCTCTGTTTGGTTCTGACTAGACAATTTAATTGGACCAAGCCATGGATGATGCATTAATAAGTGAGCCAAATGGGCTATAATGAAATCACTTGTAACATTTGCATGTTCTTCCGTTTATGTAAGTAGTGAAAATAGGACATTTAATGTGTTTTGTTTAGCACTCAGAAAAACACACTGAACTGCTGCTCCTTTATAAATCTGTCAGGATCTTAAGCGTTTGTCTTTCTGGGTACTGAGCAGCTGGAAGGAGGTTTAGCGCCAGTTACACATGATAATGAGAAGAGGAAAAGGTTTGAAGTTTTATTTTTACAGTTTTTATACCTGATCACCATGAACATCACAAAACAGAGCAGACAAAGACTTGAGGACCCAAGCAACAAAACAACTATTTTACTCAAAGGTCATACAAAACACAAGAAAATGATGTATGATATTGGCAAAATGACAACAACAGATGAACTGAAGGGGTTATAAAAACATGGAGAGGTGATGAGATATACAGAACAACTGTGCCAAACTCAAGGCAGGTGTAACAAAATGACAGGAGGGGGTGACTGACTGATACTCCAAAATAAAACATCAAAAATAAAAGGACACAGGATTCAAATCCAACTTACACAAGAAATAGACACGGTGTGAGATTACGCTAAATAATAAAGTTTCCAAAGGGGTAAAAAACTATCAGTCAAATAAAACTTAATGGAATAAATGTTAACAAGATTGTCATTTAATCTGTGATGATGGGCAAAAGTCCAAAAGTTGGATTTGCATGAAGAAGATTGATTCATTTTGGAAGAATGTGGTCTTGTTTCCAAACTATTAACTGTGATTTATTTATTTTATTATGGGTTTAAATTGCATTTATTAGATTAAATTCTGGAATATAATTGCTAACCATAATATGAAGGATCTTCAGACCGAGTTTTTAACATCTGTGCTTTCAAATGAAGACCATCATGTGATAATTCTCAATCAGGTCATCTGTTCAGATGACCTGATTGAGAATTATCAGATGTGATACCTGGATTATTGAGCATGAACTTTCTTGAAGACCATCATGGTTCGGATTCCTACAAATGTTTAAGGGAAAAATCAAAACATTTGATGTGAATTAAAAATAGCTTTTAAACTGACTCCATTTCAAACCATTTCTTATATGCATTCCATTGCAGTGACATCAGTCAACAATGTGATGCTTTTACTTAAATTAATCAGATCAAACTCTTTTTGTTCTTACTTCCTGTTTGGCTCCATGTTTTAATTTTGTGAACAAGCAGCACACATTTTCTGTTTCTTCCTCTGGAGGAGTGGAGGGGATCTGTTATACGTCTTTTTGTTTTGGACCTGTTATTACTGTACCCTCCATCCAATATGACTATATTTTCTCTTTGATCATGCAGTTGCTGCTCAACGGTGACTGCATAATATTTAATAACAACATGTTTCTGGCCATCATTCAAGTTCTGTATTTTGGTAAAGATAAACAAAAACATTTTGAACTGCTCTCCCCTGATTTTTGATGTTTTTTTCTTGGTCCACTTTCAATGGGAATTTGAGCTGTCTGAGGATTATTCTGTCTTTTAGAGATGTGCTGCAAACAGCTGCATGTAGAAAAAAAACTAAGCAACCAGAGTGAAGCTGAACCACTATCAAGATTAAACTAAATATTCACAAACCAAATGGTAACGCATAATAAAATATGTAAGTTACTGGACAAATTAAAAGACCAGAATGATCAGTTTTTCTTGATTTTCTCTGATTTTACAGTTTGAGTAAATTATCATTTTTTCATACTTTGTTTTTTCCCTCACACTTGTTTCAGGAAAAAGTGCAGTGTTTTCAGACCACAAATACTGCAAAAATAAAACAAGGTAAATTCATTCAGACATCACAATAATAATGCTTTAATGTAGGAAGAGATCAGAATTTTTTTTTGTGCAATAATCTACTTTGTATATTTTTAACAGCATGCTAGACATCCTTGCACATCTAACCAACTAATATCTCTTGAACACAAAAATAAACTGTAGTGAAATGTTCCTTATTTGTTCCTTTAAAGGTCCACTGACATGATGTTTGAACTTTGCATAAAATGGCACAACATATATATCTTGTATCATTCAACTATATTCGTTTTTGCAAACAAAATGATGAATATACGAAAATTTTATTCAAAGTCATTTTAAATTTGGCGCTGTGTTTAGTCACGGGAAATCCGGCTGCTTTAACGTATGACATCTGTGACGTAATCTCAAGAGATCAGCTAGAACACCCCCTGTACAATTTCAATGGCGAACAATATAGAAACCCACAAATTTAGCAATTTAAGTGAAGATTTGAGCGATTTGTCTTCAGTTTGGGAAGTCGAACTTAGAAAAAGGGTTTCTGAGCTTAACCTTTCCTAAATAAATGCACGTGTGTTCAAATCAGCTTGATCTAATTAGTGTCACGCATCAGCAGACCTGCAGCAGGTCTGCTGATGCGCATGCACATACCTGCGTAGCGAAAATATTTAAATAAAGCTGATTTGAACATTTTTAAAGGTACAGTTCAGCTCAGGAACACTTTTGCTATATCAGCCAACAAAGTTTTTTTAGGTGTTTATTTTGCTAAATTTTAAAGAGATGCACGGTTTCATTTCGATGCACACGCACGTTGCCGTCAACGCGACACTAATTATATCAAGCTGATTTGAACATACGTGCATTTAGTAAGGAAAAGTTAAGCTCAGAAACACTTTTACTAAGTTCGGCTTCCCAAACTGAAGACAAATCGTTGAAATCTTCACTTTAATTGCTAAATTTGTAGGTTTCTATATTGTTCGCCATTGAAATTGTACAGGGGGCGTTCTAGCTGATCTCTTGAGATTAGGTCACTGATCTCGTACGCTGAAGTAGCCGGATTTCCCGTGACTAAACACAGCGCCAAATTTAAAATGACTTTGAATGGAATTTTCATATACAGGTAGTCCTCAACTTACGAACGGGTTCCGTACCTACAAACCGTTCTTAACTCGAATTTGATGTAAGTC
>JARVGS010000127.1:22250578-22261940 GCA_031762315.1 Hypsolebias antenori
TCACCACTGTCCTGCTGTCCTCATACATGTCCTGTACCAGTCTAACATACTTCTCTGCCACTCCAGATTTCCTCATGTAATACCACACCTCCTCCCTCGGCACCCTGTCATATGCTTTTTCTAAATCCTCAAAGACACAATAGAGTTCTGTCTGACCCTCTCTGTACTTCTCCATCAACATCCTCAAAGCAAAGATGGCGTCTGTGGTGCTTTTTCTTGGCATGAGATCATACTGCTGCTCACAGTCACCTCTCGTCTAAGTCTAGACATTAATGACTGCTTTTTCTAAATCTAGAGCTCAAATGTTTTAAATTGGGGTTCTATGGAAATGTCAAGAGCAATTAATGTCTTCCCTGCTGTAGATAGCTCCATAAACAACTTCCACTTGGAAAAACTGTTTTAATCTGACTGGTCTGAGCTAATTGCTGGTGTGAGTATAGCCAAGACCAACATGGATTGCTGTTGTCTTAAAACAACTCCAGCATGAAAAAATATCATAGAGATTAATGCCAACTCCATTAAAAAATTTTTTAGATCACTTCACATCCAGATGATCTGACAGAACATTGTTGGATTTTATACCTGGATTACTGAGAATGAACTTTGGTGTTTTGAACCACTTTGGCATGATTGTCTCGGCGGAGTTGACAGGGGAGAGGATGGGCCCTGGAGGCCATCTTAGCAGCAAACTGTTTTTTTTCTACTATGGAGTATGCTGTTTGTGGGAATCAGTTTTGTTTGGTGGTTCCTCAATTTGGAGAAGTGCTTTGGATGAAGGATAAAATGTCTCAGGAGAAAAAGAAACTGCCCAGATGAACTTGCAGAACATTGTTGGATTTTATATCTGGATAATTGAGCATGAACTTTGGTGTTTTTACATCACTGTTATTTTTACATTATAAATGTACATACATTTTTAGTTATTTGCATGCACATATGGTGCCAGTGGCAGATAGCTGTAGCACTTTTAATGCAGTCTGGATTGTTATCAAACTTTATAAAATAGTGTTTGTAATAACTGCTGTAAGATTTTTGAGATTATTTTCAGATGACAACAGTCCACTTTGGTCTTGGTTCCGCTCAGATGATTTTTTTTAGCTTGCCAATTAAGTCAGAGTGAAACTTTCTTCAAAATCAGGACGATCAAAGAGCTATCTGCAACAGGTGAGATAATTATTATTCACATTTCTACAGAGCTGCAATTGAAAACATTGGAACCATCATGTCACATTTTCATATAATTAAAATAAAAATATGTGAAGTATGAAAAGGAAACAAAATACTACTAAAGTTTAACTAAGACACATTTAAGACAAGCTCATGCATGAATGCTCAGCTGTGATCCACACTTTGTGTCTGTTTTCAGTCTGCTCAGCCAGGAGAAAAGGGAGGTGTGCAGAACACCCCCCCCCCCCCCCAATCAGACATCAGGCTGGAGAGCAGTTTATGTATTGACCTGTTACCACATGTCTTCATAGCATGTCTCACTTCTGCCAGCATTGCCCAATTAAAACAGTCTGCACGTCCCCCAGCAGCAAGGTGAGCCTCCTCACAAACAGCATCCATCAATTTTTAAAGCTCAGGTCAAAGGGAAGCATACGCTATTACTCTTCAGATCCAGATTCAGGAGTTTGGAGGAGGGGGTGGGAATGAGCTCGTACTGTCCACTCACTGTTTCTTTCTGTGTTGAGCTCTCTGTCCTGCTGTTAGAAATGAACTGCTCTCACCTTGGGGCTAAAACACAGGTCTCAGCGAGCACCACAGACCATCTCTCCACCACACAGCCTGCACCCTGTATTGGCTATAAATCATCATTAAGCCCCAGATAAGGAGTGATATTATAAGAACAAGTGGATTTGCAGTGCACTGGAGCAAAGGAGGTGCAGAGGAGGAGAGATAATGCGCTCGAGATTTGTCAGCTCAGGATAGCAGTCCACTTTTGGAAATAATTGTGACGAATAAGCAAGAATTTGATCAAATTCTATGAAAAAAGAAAAGCATTTGCGGTCAATTTAAAAGATAAAGTGGAGGTATTTGCAATAAAAGTCTTCTTTTAGAGGATAAAAGGCTGAAAGTTAACACTTTAACAAACTCATAAATTATTAAAAACAACAAATTTAAAACAGAAACAACAAAAAAAGGCTTTTTTTGCATCTGACTCTGGGAGCTTTATTTATATTTTGTCAAATCCTGGAACAGCACATTCCTTTAATTACACTCTACCACAACATCAAATTGAAACGGATTATTTTGGCGCTTTCATTTGATTCTTTGTGCCTGCACAAAACAGAAATCCCGGGAAGGTAAATAAACCCAAACTAAACCCATTAAACAATACGACTGTGCTAAACTGCTTCAGAATGACAACAGACGTGTTCAGTTGGATGTGTTCAGACATTTAGAAAGAAAAAATTAGACTTTGGGCCAAAATCTAAAAAAAATCAGCTGTTGATTGCGGTGCTGTAGGGAATCTAGATTCTGTAGTTCTATAGAGGTGCTTGTTTTCAGTTCCTGAGCGGCAGGAGGGAGCTGATTACTGCCAGCTGGTACAACTTCACTGATGAGAAGACTTCAGTACTTAAGGCCCTGGGAAGTGTCCCTATTGAGTTTGCCGATTCCTATAAATATTTGAGTATCTTGGTCGACTCGCATCTCTCTTTTAAGCTTCACGTGGAAAACCTAGTATGGAAACTAAAAGTTAAACTGGGTTTTTTTTTTTTTTTTTTCAGAAATAGATCCTGTCTAACTTCGAATGCTAAGAAACACCTTGTAACTACGACTTTCCTTCCCTCCACTGACTACGGCGACATTGTCCATATGAACGCTCCTAAAAGCACCCTGCAGATGTTGGAGCTGTCTATCATGGCGCGTTAAGATTCATAACTGGCTGTAACTACCATACCCATCACTGCACCCTGAATTCACTGGTTAACTGGACATCATTAACGTCATGTAGACTCTCCCGCTGGTACATTTTCATCTATAAATCACATCTTGGTCTGCTGTCTTCATGCATCTCCTCCTATAAGTCTCTGCATGAGTGCAGCTACAGCGTGCGCTCTCAGGTCATTATAACATATGTTACATGTATAACATGTGTTCCCTCATTGAGAACTGAACTCGGCAAAAGGGCCTTCTCCTACTCCACTCCTGTTTCCTGGAATATCTTACAAAAAGACCTGAAGCTCTCGACCTTGTTCTCTCTAAGCGACTTTAAACATCTGTTAAGTTCCTGGCAAATACCAATGCAGACATGTTCCTGTTTTTAGTTTTCTAAATAATCTTATAATCTAGCTGTTTTTTTTTTGTTTTTTTTTGCTACTATTCCTCCTGATTGTCCTTTTGGTTGCTTTTTTGTTTTGATTTGTTAAAAAAAAAAAAAAAAAAAGAAGAGAGAAACTTAAATTTGTATGCCTATGTTATGACTGTCTATTGTTGTCATTGTTATTCACTGTTGTCATCACTCTTTGTTAAGAAATCAGGTCTCACTTTTAAACGAGTCCCCGAAGCTCAATGGGATTAACCTGGGTAAATAAAGGTTGAATGAAAAAACAAGTACAGTATTTGGACTCTGCTGGAATAGTATTGTGTGCAGACTAGTATAGGTTCAGAACTTTATGCACTGACTTAAACAGTTTTCTTCTCGTGCCTCTAGTAGTTTCATGAAACCAGTCTCCACGTCATTCTGGTTCTACCTCGTGTCTCCTCTGGAACTACCCCGGTGAGCCTTCTCCCTCTACAAGCCTGTCAACAAAAACAACTCTGTATTCAGCTATCCTGCTCTAAGATTCATTCTGTCACCCTCAACTCACCTCTTACTTGGTCTGCTTCACCCATCATACTCATCTGGATCCAACTCCAAATCTATAAAGACAAAACATCAAGTAAGCCATACGAGTCAACTCCTTGGGCTGTTGTCAGCATACTCACCCTGTGTCTTGTTCCTGCAGCTGATTTCATAGTTCCTGTATTATTGCATTGTAAATAATAGTCTCTTACCCTTTTACTTGTTGGTCTCTCATGTTTTGGTCAGACTCCTGGGTGTCTATTAAAGCTAAACACAAGTCTGATAGGTGCCTTCCATGGCAGAGTTTTAAATGAAAACCATCTTAAATTTATGGAGCTACATATATGTTCGGTTGGATCTCCAATCATGTTTTGTGCAGTCTGTTAGTACCATCACTCCATATTGAATGTGTGAGCAATTGACTGAATTATAGCCAACTTTGTGTTTGAAGTCAATTAACAGTAGCAACCATGTTGGATTGAACTGAGATGACGTTAGAAGTTAAGAGTTTTAGATGTACATCCCGTTACACTAGTCTGATGGTTTCTCTATCATGAGATATTTTGCTAATAGACAGACAGGGTTGTTTACATATCCTGTCCTGACAAGTGTTTAAGCAAAGATTTTGTTCCATTTCACAGCAAGCTGATTGTGTTGGAGACGACTTTTAGCTACAACCACACCAAACGTTTTGTTTTATATCTGTAGAATTCACTGTATTTTAGCCAGTAAGTTTTATGGCAGTGGCAGCCATTTTGAATTGGGTAGATGTCAGAAGATATTCAGTTGTAAATGTGCATCCAGTGATTACCACCTGAAAATTTGCTTAAAAAATTGCCCTGTAGTTCATTTTAATTCAACCTTTATTTATACAGGTTAGTCTCATTGAGCCTCAAGAACTCATTTATAAGAGAGATATGTTCATGGTATATTTTTTAAAAAATAGACACATAAACAAGCACACACAGAGGGAAATACATTATTGCCTTGTGTTGGAGGTATCCAAACATAATTTTTTATCTCAACAACAAGCAGATTGTTTATTTCCAGCAGCTTGCTTGCATGTTTGAACGTAATTGAAAATATTGAATTGATTACAGCTTCAGCCTTGTACACACTGAAATGCAACTCTATTAACAACTTTATATGTTTAATAAATCTCACACGCTAGGGCTGACATGAAAACTGAAGCTCATGCAAATCAAAGGGCTGTTAAGTCTCCATCCGCAGCAGCAGCCATATAACATCTGAGCAGATCTGCTCCCTGTTGGCATCATGTAGCACTGAACTGACAAAGTGCTCGCAGTCCTCGCCCCGGCCAGACTGTCGTGTAGTAAAAAGGCTTCGGAGAGTTCAAATAAATGAAGCCAGTTGGCACTTTCGTGTAGCACTCAGATAACAGCTCCTCTCCTTAGATCACCTCCACGCTAACCTGGAGTTTTTCGAGTGTCTGTGGTTTGTGAGAGGGAAGATTCAAAGGTGAAAGCTCGAGCACTCACTGAAGGAATGCATATCACCCGCTGATTTTCATGCCATGGTTGTAGACTAAGATCATCTTCTGTTGAGTAATGGAGTTGTGATTCATTTGGTCAAACCTTGAAGAAAACACCCAACAAAGTTAGGCCAGGTTATCTTGATGGTTTCTTTTTTTGTTGTTGAGACATTTCATCCTTCATCCAAAGGACTTCCAAAAACCAGCAAACTAGTTGCTCCACTATGGGAGTGGGCTGCTTGTGGGACTGAGTTTGTTGTGATTCCTTGGACTGATGAAGGCTGAAACATCTAAACAAAATAGAAACCATACAGACGCCCTGACTTTAACTTTGTTGGACTTTTTTAACCTGGATTATTGAGCATGGACTTTGATGTTTTGAACAAAATGAAATGTGGAATCTCATACAATGTGTCACATGATCTATTTGCACTTGGGGTGTTGTGATTGACGGTCAACTACCAAACCAAGTACAAAGTATTACCTGAATAGCTGTAAAATTTATTGAGGTATAATCATGTTTGTGCATTCTATGGTCAGTTGGTGATGGCTGCCATCTTATATTAGGATTACTGAGTTGTAAATGTACACCCACTGATGATCTTTGAAAGTTTCATTAAAATTCAGTCAGTGATTCATGAGATATTTTGCTATCAGACAGTTTACACCAATTATTTACAGATACAGATATTATTTATTGTCGTTCACACCACATGTGGTGGCGCAAAATTACGTACACAGGGTCCCAGTTACATCCAACAATAAAATGTAAAAGAAAAACAGTAATAAGATCTAAGATATGAACCAAGAAAAACATCAACTAAAAATACACTAAGCACTAACAGCATAAAAACAATACTTCAAACAGCAGCACAAACATGAGTCTGTTTCTGAACATCAGAACCAATTTTCTTGTGTTCTTCTATTTTCACTATGTACCTTTTGACTTTCCCATTGTTCTGGATATTAGTTCTGTCAAGTAAATGATTTGAAGGGCAAAGAGGAGCCAGCTGCAGTCAAGTCCAGTCAAGACCACTGTAGAACCATCAGCACCACTCACTAGCAGATTGTTTGGTTCAGCAGTTTTGTCTCTCTGCAGAGAGTTCCAGTGGCTGTCCCATCTAACCATCACAGGAGAGCTGGACAGCGCCACCCTGCAGCAGATGGCAGAGCCCCGCTGTGGCGTGTCAGACGAAGGCAGCCAGACCATCTGGGCACAGAGAGTGAATGTTGTCTTTACTGGGAAGAGTCAACCGAAGCACCGGAGGAGACGATCCCACGGGCAAGGTATACTCAGGACCTCTGAAGCACAAAGTCGAGAGACCAAAAGATGAATTTCAGTGTTCATATGTGGCATAAAGAGCACATATTCCCTTCATGTGTAAGGGTCCATCAGACAATTAGGCCTTGTCACCATCATAAAACAACACTGCAAACAGAGGTTGCTCTAATACTAGTGCTGGCTCTGAACCTGCAGCTCTCTGGTCTCTGCAGCGACTCCACGTTTTGACCAAAACTAACAAAAAACTGAAGTTTATTGGTTGTTGTCCAAACAACTTCTAGTTTTAGCAGCTTCACTGTGGTTTATGTTGCCAATATGTGCATGATATTAACACAGGGAGTAAAACCTGTTGACTACATCATGTTAGTAGTTTGTTAGCCACTTCTTTTAGTTCACTTCTAGTCTTGTGTGATTTTTCTCAAATCCACCAAATGTTTTTGGGGAATACCTTTAAGGCAAGTTGCTGAGAAGAAATACGGTGAGTCAACTTGATAACAATAAAAATTAAAGACATAAAGTCCAAGAAAATTGAAGTATTTATTTTCATTTTAAATCCAACCAACTGGCCTAATTTTTAACTTTATGCTTTATTGCTTCGTAATACTTTATGAATTGTTTCCACAATTAAAAGGAAAACTCATGTAAGCCTGCATACTCTTGTTTGAATTTTTATGAAATTGGTAAAAAAAATAAAAATTCTTCTAACTTGATATTTTAGTTTCATAATATCACACATACTGGCTGGAAAGGCTCCCTCCAACAAGCTTGAAGTGGCCCATGAGCCACCAGTTGATAATCACAGTTTTAGCAGGCTTTGCAGCTCTATACTGTAGATGTTTTATTTAGTGTACAAAGGGGCAGACATGCTCTTCTGATCAAAAAGGTTGCAGACCCCTGTACTAGTGGAATCTCTGATGGTGCAAATGCCAACACAAGAGTTTTCAAGAAAAACAACCTTCTGAAGAACTATTGTTTAAGACCATTTTAGAAGGTCACAATAAAGTCTGACACTTTGGGGCAAAAGATAAAGAAACGAGGGATAACTCAAGACTTTTGCACAGCACCGTGTAGCTGTATGTAGTGTTACAATTCAGGGTGTTGGTCAAACAACTTGGGGCTGCATCACTGTGGTAGACACTTTGCTGGAATCAAATCCACAACAAGAAGACATTTACTAAAGAAAACCACACTCTACTTTTATTCTACGCAGCGTCTCAACTGGTTCTGGACACAGGCTTTTATTTTTTACTTTGTTGATAATGTTTTACTTTAAGCCGTGAGATATCTTAACTTTCCCATAAATATTTGAGTTTATAAAACAGCTGCACATTTTTTTTTTTACATGTCCACCAGTGCGCTTACTGGCTGTCACTCGGATTGTGTGGTCTGGTTGTTTCCTTCTCTTCCTCCAGCAAATGATTATCACAATTGTGTGCCGTTAAAAGTCATTAAAAGTCCAGCTGTGTTCTGCCAAAGTATTTGCAGATTCCACAGAGTAATTGAGGACAAAGTCCCCCTCTCATAGTTTTAGGTGCTTTAGAGAAAATCTTTGAGTATTACCGAAGAGTGTAATTTTTCCCCTGATGAAAACAAGTTTGGTAATTATGTGAAACTTTTTCCAGCATTTCCAGTTCCCGTTGAGGGACCTGAAGGGCTTCGCTAGCACCTCCATGCAAGGCAGGCAGTCATGCAATGTCTCCAGCTGAAAAACAATTGGAGCCGAGATGGATGTCACACCAACAGAAACCCAAATAAAGCTACAGCAGTTTCATGAATATTGAGCTAAAACTTGATGATAGCAGCTGAAAGTCAGCCCCAACACAATTTCTGAGCAACAGATCACACAAGATCTTTGTTTTAACTTTGACATGTCAGTCCATGTGATGCACATGGGCATTGGTGACCCCCCACGACCCAAAAAGGAAGAAGCGGGTAAAAGATAATGGATGGATGGAAGTCAGACAGTGAGAGGGGTTGGACCTTATTCCACTCTGGAGTTGCCCCTGGTGAGAGGCGCCGAGCTGGTGCGGGTCTGCTTGTAGCCCCCTGACTTGGTGCCTGTGTTGGAGCTTTCCCCCAGTACAAAGTAGATGAGATGGTGGCTTCCCTGTGTGTTCGGGTGCGAGGACGGGCTCTGACTGTTGTTTGTGCCTACATGCCAAACGGCAGTTCAGAGTATCCAGCCTTCTTGGAGTCCTTGGTAGGGGTGCTGGAAGGTGCACCCACTGGGGACTCTTTTATTCTGCTGGGGGGATTCAGTGCCTACATGTGTAATGACAGTGTGACCTGGAGGGGTGTGATGGGAGGAACGGCCTCTCTGATCTGAACTCGAGTGGTGTTCTGTTGTTGGTCATAGTTTGTCCATCACAAACATACAGGTGTGCACTTGGCACCAGTATTCCCATCCAGTCTATGTGTGTTTTGTGGACTTAGAGAAGGCTTTTGACCATGTTCCTCGGGGTACACTGTGGGGGGTGCTACGTGAGTATGGGATTAGGGGCCCATTGCTATGGGCTGTTCAGTCCCTATACAAGTGGTGCGAGAGTTGGGTTCACATTGCCGGCAGTAAGTCGGACGCCTTCAGGGTGGAAGTTGGACTCCACCAGGGCTTCCCGTTGTCACTGATTCTCTTCATAACTTTTATGGACATAATTTCTTGGCGCAGCCAGGGGGCAGAGAGTTTTCGGTTCGGTGGCCTCAGGATTCATATCTGCTCTTTGCAGATGATGTGGTCCTGTTGGCATCATTGTTCCATGATCTCACTGGAGCAGTTTGCAGCTGAGTCGAGTGTGAAGCAGCTGGAATGATAATCAGCACCTCCAAATCTGAGGCCATGGTCCTCCGTCAGAAAAGGGTGGATTGCTCTCTTCACGTTGAAAGTGAGGTTCTGCCTCAAGTGGAGGAGTTCAAGTATCTTGGGGTTTTATTCATGAGTGAAGGAAGACTGGTGCATGAGATTGACAGATGGATTGGTGCAGTATCTACAGTACTGCAGACTCTGCACTGGTCCATTGTAGTGAAGAGGGAGCTGAGCTGTAAGGCAAAGCTGTCTGTTACCTGTCGGTCTGCGTTCTTACCCTCACCTATGGTCACAAGAACTGGGTAATGACTGAAAGAATGAGATTGCGGATACAGGAGGTTGAAGTAAGTTTCCTCTGCAGGGTAGCTGTACTCTCCCTGAGAGATAGGGTGAGAAGTTCAGTCATCTGGAAAAGACTCAGAGTAAAAACCGGTGCTCCTCCACGTTGAGAGGAGCCAGTTGAGGTGGTTCGGGCATCTGGTAAGGATGCTTCCTGGGCGACTCCCTAGGGAGGTGCTTTGGGCATGTCTGACTGGGAGGAGACCCTGAGGAAGACCCAGGACACGCTGTAGAAACTACATCTTTCAGATGGCCTGGGAATGCCTTGGAATCCTAGAAGAGCTGGATGGATGGATGGATGGATGGATGGATGTCAGACAGTGGGCAATGTGCATTCCTTCTACGAATGCTACTTAAATTTGATACTTCACTTTTGATTCTTGAAGACATTGTCCTAAAGAAGTTAATTTGTCCTGGAGTCATCTTGAATCACTGATAATCTACACTAGCATATTTTTCATTTAAAGCTGAAGAAAATCAATAAATATTCAAAACTGCACTTTAATTATCATATATGTTTATTAGTAGCCAGTTGCTTCCTCCCAGTGGGGATCCACCCCATTTGTTCCTTAGAGCTGCTCTGTGGGCTGAAACCGGACTGAACAGCACGGCTGCGGGACAGTCAGGAGGTCACTAGTTTGTAGCGTTGTCGTGTGTTTGGCGTTCAGTGCTGCTGCCTTGCTTCACTGCAGCAGCGCCCCGGTGACGGCACCAGCAGCTCGTTTCTGTCCGCTCTTGCTTCCAGCCTCACGTAACGTGAAGCCTCCACATTCCTTCATGTCACTGCCGACGCTGGCTAATGTTCAGGGAATGCAGTCATTGCAGCGGTGACTGTTTGCTGCTGCCTCTTCATGTCAGTACCTGACACGTTCCCTCTGGTAAACACGCGCAGAACTGAATGGATTATGTTCTTTGCCATCCTGTTGGGTGCATGTGAGGCCTGATATCATACGCACAATGGGTGGATCACTTGCTGTTTGGGGTTTGTGTCCTGTTCATGTTCATGAATAAATGAAGATGCCATTATTGTCGTGTCAGACATGAGTCATGTGACAGGACGTACAGTTGGACGAAGCATGGCTGCAGGTTTTGCCGCCTCTGGTTAAACCACCCACTGATCTGACTTCACAAATCCTCTGATCTAGTTAAACAGTAATAGTGTAACTGTGGTATTGCACTGCCCTACAAGCACCACTTTGAACTCAAACATGATTTTTAGTTTGTTTTTCAGAAATATGTTTCAGCTGGTGGCCCAGAGAAACCTTGTAGGAATATTTGCTTCCGATTCAGATCAGATGTTTGTTCAAAAGATTCAGAGTGAACACAATATGCTGCTTGGACGGGGCGGGCAACTGTTTTTCCTACTTGGCCATGTTGGCCTGGTTAAAGCTGGAAAAACTCTTATGCTAGAAAATAGTTTGGAGTGTTTTTCCAACTGTTCCAACAATTAACTCCCAACAGGAGAGTTGGCAAATTCAGTCAAAAAAATGTATATCTTTTCATGCAGTGAAATTCTCTTGAGCTAACACAATTAACAATTAATTACTAATTAACTGACAAAATATTAAGACTTGTTTTTTATTTGTTTGTTTTAGGGATGCACAATATTATTGGCATGGTATTGGTATCATCTGATATTAGCGATAAAGTTAAATATCGGAC
>JARVGS010000127.1:22270011-22281322 GCA_031762315.1 Hypsolebias antenori
TTGTTGTTTTGTGGTCTTTCTATCTTTCCTTTCTATCTACACTATTGGGGAAAAAAAAAAAAAAAAAAAGCATTACCTTAGTCGACCGAGATAGAGCCATCTCCAACAGGTAAGATATTAATGTTCCAAAGAACCCTACTTCAAAAGATTTGCGCCATTGCTTAAAGCATGCAGGAATTTTAATATTAATTCTAGTATCATCCTGGCTTCAATATTCAAATTTAAGGAGTGCAGCAACCGATAATGTAATAACAGCCCATAACATGATACCTGCCAATAATGTAATCATTTTGGCTAATTTAAATGCAACAAAGCCAATAATGTAACAGATTTGGCAGTAATATGAGAACTTGTTGCATTATAGGCTGGATATTACATTATTAACCAAGTAATTTTAGAAAACTACAACTGATGTTCTACCAGTTTGTGGGAGCCAGTGTCCTCTTCTGTGCTGTTGTGTGTTGGGGAGGCAGCATCAAGAGGAGAGATGCTGGGCAACTTGACAGGCTGGTGAGGAAAACTGGTTCTGTGCTGGGAACAGAGCTGGAGTCCCTTACATGGGTGGCAGAGAAAAGGACCGTCAGTAAGCTATTATCCATCATGGGTGATGCTGACTATCCTCTTCATGGAACTATCATGACGCAGAGGAGCTCCTTCAGTGGTAGAATACTGTCCAAGCCCTGCGCCATGGACAGATTCAGGAAGTTATTTGTCCCTCAGGCCATCAAACTGTTCCACTCCTCCCCGAACAGTAAAAAATAGAGCCTGTAAATCTGTGGTACCCAGACACATGCATGTGTAGGTATGTATATTTACATGTACATATGCATATATACATGTACAGTACATGTATGATTAGATGTGTATGCATGTACTGTATACATATAGGTCAATCCTGAATGTAGTACTCCCTACCACCTTGTGCATGTGCATGTTATCTATTACCACATTTGTGTATTGTATGTATGTATGTATGTATGTATGTACATATGTTATGTATGTTATGTATGTATGTATGTATGTATGTTATGTATGTTATGTATGTTATGTATGTATGTATGTATGTATGTATGTATGTGTCTGTCTGTCTGTCTCAACTTTTAATACTGTAATAAATGCATGCCAATAATGCAATAATACATAAATAAGACTACAATTCTTGGAAATAAAACATTGTTTTGCAGATTTTACAGTTTGCTAATCAAAAACAGGTTTAGTGGAAGGTTTAATCTTCATATTCGTTTATGAAGGATATCTGCAGCACTCTCACTCCTTAATTATGGTTGTAAAAGCCGAATTAACAGCTATATGTTTTACAACTTTTTAAAATTAGTTTTAAGATGCAAATTCATAATTATTTGCATGAAAAAATATCATTAACTTAATTACTTTTAATGGAATGTGCTAGAATTCAGGAAGTTGTTTCAGCATATCCCAGTTTTGACAGGATCTGTTTTTCTAGGTTTGCTTATCAGTCTTTTGTGTTTTGTTTATATGATTTTATATGTTTTTGTTGTTGTGTTTAGTCTTACTGGTGTTTTCATTTCTGTTGGTTCACCTGTGTTTTCCTCTGTGCCATCAGTCATTCATTTCCTCCGTCAACTTTCTGCTCTTTAGCCCTGCCCTGTAATTACACCCTGTCTCATTCAGCTCAGGACTCTCCATTTGTCTCGTCTTCGTCAACCTTTGTATTCCTGCACCTTTCATTCCATCAGCGTTACTGGTCTTTGTACCTCTTTACAGGTTACCTCCAAGTTTCTCCTGTCCTGTAAATTTCTGGTAGGTTTGCTGCCATGACAGTGTCTTTGTTTTTATTCAAAACAAAAGGAAATTTTTTTTTAGCTCTCTCATACTGAGCCTATTCTGAGTACAAACACTCAACAAACCATGACAAATTTAAGCAAAGAAAATGAATGAAGACAAGGTTTTGAGTGGGATGTCTCCTTTTCAGCTTTATGTCATTATTTTCAAGAAACTCTTGAAGAACATTGTTCAGCAGGCATTAAAAAAACTGCTCACATCAAAACAGAGGCTTTTGTTTGAGGATGGATAAAATAGGATTTCACATAGCACCATGTATGTCGACAGACTCAATCTGGGAACTTTAAAGTGTCTATGTATAGAAAAGGTGTTGGTCAAGGTCAGCAGTGGTTACCACAGAGACTCGCTGAAACAATTTGTGATACCGGGCTTTGTTGTGGCAAGAAACCTTAAGTTGCACAAATACACAATTGATTTTCTGTTATTCCCCCTCCAACACAGAAGTGGTTCTCAGGTTCTGATTTGACCAGTGTGACAAGTTAACAAAAAGACGGCACATAAAGTCTCAGCCCAAATTAGTTGAAAGAAATGGACCTACGTATACCTTACTCATACGAAAATGAGTTTGGATTTTAAAGGAGTTTACATCATTCAACCAATAACATTCACAATGACCCAATCTCTGATGGCAACTGTTGTTTGTTGGACCGCTATTGGATTTTCCTTTCTGCAAAAACATTGCTCAAAGAAATCGTGGCCAACCTAACATTTATTCTACATGGAGTGGATGGGACACCCCACTCTATGCTGAGGAGACATGGGGGGAATATTTACAGGGGATTGCAAGAGTCAGCTATTAGTTTGGATGGCACCTGTACAGCATCACTATTGGGCAGTGAAAGAATTCATATTTTGGTTTTTGGGTATTTGACAAAAGGGACAGGGAGAAAATTGTGTAAATTTAGGTGGACCTATTTTGGACAACATTCATGTCAAAGAGTGTTCCAACCTGCCCCGCTGTCTGACTCTGAGCTTGGTGCTCTGTCTGATGCTAAACCTGCTTCTGTGCTTTTTGACAAACCTGCCCTGCTTTATGGTGAACCTGGCTTTGTCTCTGTCTGAACCTGGGTCTGTGCCTGACACTGACACTCAGTTTCTGGCTAACCCTTTGCTTGACATGGCTGACGATGCTGGCAACAAGTCTGGAGTTCACCTACCTTCAGAAATCTAATCCAAGTTACAGATTTTTTTTTCCTCATGCAAGATATATAAAGCCACAATTTAGAACTAGTTTAAGGGGAAGATCTGCCATAGTTCAAGGAATTGGGTTGTGGAATGAATTGGAGAGTGATGTTAAAGAGGCTAAATCAATGGTCGTATTTAAAAGAATGATTAAGTATAAACTGTTAAAATCCTATATCTAAATGAGTTTAAGTTAGAAATTGAATGTTATAATGGAGGTTAAAAGAGCTGTTCATTTGTTTTGGAAATTAATGAAATTGGTTGTATGAATTGTTTGTTAGAAAAATAAGGGGCAGAAAACATAAGATTTTTTTCTTCATCTGCTGCCTTTCATTTTATATATGTATTTTTTCTTTTTATATGTTTATTGTTGTGTATTTTATTATAAAATGAATGAATAAATAAACAAAACTAAATTAAACTAAGATATGCCAATGCTTTGGACATTCAACCGAGTTACACTCCTAATCTATATCTACAGTACAGTATATGTATACATGAGAACCACTTGCAGACAGCATATAACTGGACAATGAAGCTTATTCTTCCATCAGTTTTCTGAAGTTCTACAAGGTTGTTGGAGGAAAAAGTGGTCTAAAGAAGTAAAACTATTAGGCTAGTAATCTAAGCTGACACATAAAACAGTTTTTATTTTGGCAAGAACAGTGGATGGATGAAAGCCTGGGTTCTTCTCAGAAATGTAGCTCAGTACAAAGGACATTTATAAGAAAAATGAGTGGAAATCCAGTTTTGGGTTGAGATTTTCACTTAGTTCAACTCTCGTCAGCTTCTGTTTCTTAAATTTGTAAATTAAAATGTATTTGTTTTGAGATTTAAGTACCATTATTGTTAAATGCCGGTCTGAGTATATAAAAGCAGATTTAACTCTTAAGTATCAGCTTAAGTTATTAAACTTTGGAGTCACTAGAGGACTAAAATGTTCACCAGGGCACAATAAATCTCCTAAAACCCTGACTTGTATTAATCGTTTGAAAGTAGTTTAAATGTTTCCCAAGAAAATAATGAGCCAAATTCATTTGACAATGCAACATCCAACAGACATTAACATGAAACTATGAATTTACATATCAAAGCAAACAACATTCTAAATTAACATTTTGGACAAAAAATAGTGTCAAATTGGCTTTAACAATTATAATTAAGGAGTACGAGTCCTGAATATTCTTGATAAATTATGATGATTATGCCATGTACTTTGCATGTTTTTGATGAGCAAACTTCATAGTGCAAAACAGTGTTGTTTTCTCCAATAATTGTAGCCCAATTTATGTATTATTGCATTATTGGCTGCAGTTATTACATGATCAATTTTTCAAATACTAGGCCAGTAGTGTAATAGCCAAATGCAAAATGTTATAGTTATTGGCTCAAGATAATTGTTACGTTATTGGCTAGTTATTAGATTATTGATTGGCTTTAACACATTTAAAATGGCCAAAATTATTGCGTTATGGGCTGCTGTTATTGGTTGCTGGTTCAAGCTCTAAGTTAGACTCTTATTGTCATAAAAATACTACACGTCTGTAACCTGAGCTGTCAGAACACAAAATGATTTTGTTCTTAAATGTGAGTTCTTTGAGTCTCACGGAGTATATTTACATCCTGATCTTGCACAGGAAGTCTGGGCGTTTTACCGCATTTTATCATGGCTGCTTAAAATCACAGTCAGGACAAGGAGATGACACCCAGTGTGGGATAGTTTGAAGGTATTTCACGTTTACTCAAATTCTAACACAGGTAGTTGTCATTTTAAATGTCCCTGTATATTGCTTTTTTTGTTTGTTTGTTTTTCCCATGTTTATTTGTCAGCAAGATAACTCATAAATCAGTGCACAAATTTTAACAAAACTCCCAGAAACTAACCTGGATGTGCATCTATAACAGATTAGCTTTTGAAGTCAGTCCACTTCAAGATGGCTACCATAAGCAAACTTAACCAACACAAAAATGGTTACAACCCAACCAGTTTTACAACTCTTGAGCTAAAATTTGGAGTGCTAGTAGCTGAGTCATTCAAAATAGTCTTTAAGCCCTAACACAACTCGTAAGATATCACAATATAAAAATAATGTGATGCCATCATTTATAAGGTTTGACCATAACAGCCATCACTCCTTCACTTCTTAACATAAGAGCATGTTGGTTTAAATCTCTGGTATGGAATGTGGTGGGTGATATAAGAATGCTAGGTCTTCAATTTTTCAATGTTTTACTCCAAATATAAACTACTTTGAAGAATAATAAATAGCATTGAAATCCCAGACAGCAGGACTTGTAAAACAGCATGTTTTCAGTGATCAGAAGCATTTATCTGCAGGCCGGTGGGATTTCTACTCAACATGCAGAGAAGCATCCTGCAGGTTCTGCTCATTCAGCCCTTACAAGCAGGCGAAGGAGCCGAGGAGACTCCTGTTGGCAGCTCGCGATGGCTCGACGACCCACCGACAGTAACTTTATGATCTCGCCACATGAAACCTCTGATAAGGCACATTCTTGCTCTCAGAGCTTAAAGGAATGAGTTTGTGGTCATAAGTTTCTACAGCTGGACCTACTGGGCTGTTTGTTCAAATGTCTACACAACTCACCGAGCTGTTCTAGGGAAATCTGAACACACATTTCACTTATTTTTGTGGAGTTCTGGTCAGCTTCTTGTCAGTCTAAATTTGTCCATCACACGATTAACAGCCCTAGGGTGGTGGATGAGGACTGCTGTCTTTGTAGGTGGAAACAGAAATCATGCAGGGCTTCAAAGTATCAATGTGCAGAAGCTGACAGCACCGACAGCTTGTTCTGTTCAGTAGTCTGCTGGTGTGGCAGGGAACCTTCAGAGTACAGCAACACAGGCTGTTAGAGGACAGTGAAAATATAGAGTTCAGTTTATAAAACACCACCAGACAGAATGTGATCATTTTCACACTCAGTATTGGCCTATGTAAAACTCTGGTCATATGGTAATTTTTATTACAAGGTTATATTTTTAGATGAATGTGTAAGAAAACATTAAATGGTGGATACAAGATTTGATTTTTTTCAGTTCAAACTGTAGAAGAAGAAAAAAAAACAAGAATAGTTTTGACTGCAACCAACAATTTAAAGGAGGCATATTTTTCCAGATGAACTACTGCCATCTTGTGGAGAACAACAGCACTGCACAAAGACAGCATTTAATAGTTACATGCTGTCATAAACCTCACAAACCAGCTTTCAATATGTGTTCTAGTTGCTGGTGGTGTCTCATTTAACCAAACATTATTAAATTTTTAAGGTGTGCTGTAATTACTTTGAATAAATTGATAAATGCTTTCCACTAGGATTCAAAATAAATGAGCAGAAAATGTTTAACACGGTATCTGCAGTTTTCAGCAAGTCTAACTTAAGACGTTTTAAGACCGTGTTAATGCCACCTTGAATGAAATTTACAACAGAAAATACTGTAGCCGTTGGTTGGATTGTGCAGTATTACAACCAAGCATCATGCGTGTCACTGAATGAGACACAATCCTGTTTGGTTTTTGTCTGTTTATTGACAATAAAGTGATATTTAGTTTGATATTTGTGTGTATAAGTGCAGTTATTTGGTTGGAAACAATAAAAAAACAACAACAAAAATAGACATCTACTACGTTCATAGCACAAGGCTCAATTGTGTCTTGATCTCCATGTACAAAGACGTCGTCCAGCCAACTGTCAATAAACACCAACACATGATTTGATTGCAGAACAGCTAGCTAGCAAGTGTAAATATCAGCAGCTATAGAAAGTAGCCTCAGTCGCATTGAATCAGTCAGGTTGAACCCATAGACTGCACAAATCTGGAGAGAATCTAAATCTACGTGGAAGTCTGTGCACAACTCAATGTAAAACTTCTGCTGACAAAAAAGTCCTGCAAGAACAAAAAATATGAGATTAAAAATATTTTACACAGATGTTATACCTTTATTAATCCTCTTTTATACCTAAGAAGTATAACCGCTAAGTTATACCGATTTTTTTCAAACGTTATAACTCTAGGTGTAGAAACGAGGGTGAAAGATTCTGTAGCGCTGCCACAATTTTCATACACTTCTGTGAACCAGACAGTAGCACAACAAGAGTTTTTACCTTCTAAAGATGCACAAACTCCCTGTTATAGGTATTTTATGTTATTAGATTACAAAGGATAAAAATATAGTTATTTCTGAAGTTCTTCAATGTTCATTGGAGTTCAGTGTTACTAAAAAGTGAACCAAAAGTGAAACAAATAAACTAATAATCCTTCTGACAATGGAGTTTTGGACTGACTATAGATACTACTACTTAGCATCTGTGCAACTCAATCCTACCACAATTGTATGATCATTAGCTACAATTTTAAAGTAATACTGTTGGGAGCATTTTACAAACTTGTTTTTGTAGAAAACGTAACCAAGCCAAAGTTTCAGTGATCTGAAAAACTTGCATCAGGATGTACTCCAAGATGAAAGTGCTTGTACATATTTTCAAAAGTGCATTGACTTTTCTTATGCTTTTATTATTTATAAATTTAACTGCTAACATGCAGAGGACCGTTACATCTCAAATCCAGAAAACTTTTTTTTTTTTTTTAAGTTTTGGCACCGCTTCTAGATGAACTGTTCAAGACACAATTTATTTAAGAGAGCTTGGTATTATTTAGGCACAACTAGCCAGTTGCATATTAAAAAAATAAATCTGTAAACGTTCATTTATAACCAACCACCATCATCTAATAATTTTAGCAGCAAGAAAATAAAACAAGTAAAATAATTCTCTCACAACTCCTTACTTCACGATTAGCATTTTATTTTGTACAATCCTCAGTCGTTAGAAAACCAGAAGCATCAATTAATGAATCAACGTTCATTACAAGTGCAGTAATCTATAAATAAGAAATGAAGGTGTAAAAAAGGTTCATAGATGTGCAACTCAAAAAGCATCACAAAAGCATTATTTTTATTTGGTTTTATAAACTCCAAGCTACAAATAAAACACCTGAAGCATCAAAAACAGGGAAAGGTTCAGTGTTGAAGGTTTTCATTGCAAATTCATGAAAACCACTTAAAACATACAGTACTGTATACAGTATTTCACAAAAGCATCACGAAACTAAATTTTTTCCTACTACTGATTTAATATGTCTTTAAATGAACAAAAAATGTAAGAACATGTCTGATGCCAACTACTACATGCATTTGTTTACTTACAACAAAGCTGATGTGACTGATGGTGATGTTAATGGAAAAGCTGTTCAGGCTGGAGAAGTCCAACAGTTCTCATGTATTAAAGCTACTGAGGCTCAGATATGTTGAGTAAAGTATGAAGAAAAAAAGAGAAGCTGAAAGGTGAAACTTAACGGTTTAGAAGCAGCTTTATGAAAGAAGTTAGCTTAAACGCAGAGCTTTGAACACTTACATGGACAAAAGTATGAATTGTACAATATGTTTGGAAAACTACAGGAGTGAAGTGCTGATGTTAATCCACAGAAAAGGCCTCTACATAAACAAGAATATGAACGTTAGATTACAGCAGCTGCTTCAGTCGTCACACTGAATCGAAAGGTTCCAGAGTGAACTTCCTTATGAAGCTCTGCGACAGGAGACCTCTAGGTTTAAAGTCCTCTTCTGAGAAGGGGAGACGCTCTAAAAGTCTGTTTTCCAGTCTCTCTATATACTCACGCCGCAGCACTTCACAGCTGCTGTATGGAGAGCAGGAGGTGCTGTCAAAACTGTGCTGATCACACTCACTGTGCTCGCTTGCAGCATCCTCCTGATCCATCATCCGGCTGTTCTCAGCCTCTCCAGCCTCTTTGTGCTGATCGGTTATTTTGGCGTTAAAATTATTTCGTGCGGCACAGACTGGCTTTGAGCCAGTCTTGGTGTGTGTCAGAATCTCCACTCGCTGAAGGTCGCGTCGTGCGAGTTGACTGAGCGGCACCGACTCTGCCCTTGTGAATTCTTGAGGGATGGCCTGAACGGTGTTGAGGCTCCACTCGTCTTCAGCCCCTCTGCTTTTGTCAGGGGTGAGTTTCACGCTCGGGTCTACGAGGATACAGTCAGAGCCCCTTTCACTGCTGTCCGTCTCCATGTCTTCCTCAGATCCGTCCTGCTCCACACCGTCTGCCTCCCAGTCTTCTTCACATGGCGTCACAGATCCTTTCGCCGGAGAACAAAACAACACTCCTTTAGGAGCAAGTGGTCTTAAGAGTCTGCGACAGAAACCGGAGTATGTTGATGAGCTGGGCTTCCTTTCAGTCTGTCTCAACATGTAGTGTCGGACAGACTCAGGAACTAGAATTTCACGGCGTTTTTTATGCGGCAGTAAGGCAGACAGACTTCCAGGCAGAAAGCTTCCAACAATGGGCACAATAGAGGAAGGCTTCAAGGCCGAGACGAAATCTTCCAGCTCTTGATAAGAAGAGTGGTCTGAATAGGGCACTACATGGATGTTGGCGTGGAAGGAGATGAGGGGCCGACTGGTGGGCAAGATGGCCAACGTGGGACGCTCTTTGTTCCACTGCTGCAACGCGGCAAAGCTAATCTGTGACTGCTCCACGGCTCGGATACGACCCGCTCCCGGCTCGGTGGTGAAGACATCGGGAAGCCCCAGAGCCTTCAGCGTCTCCATTCTCTCAAAACTCACCTCGACCCAGGTTTTAAACTCCAACGCCAGCTCGTGTATGAGATTCTCTTTACCCAGAGCGTAAACACCTGCAAAGGAGAGTGTGGTGAGAACAAAGCAGGAGCTAGTTTTAGAATCAGGGACATGGATAAAATCAGAGTCAACAACGAGCGGATCAGGATTTGCTGCATTTTGTGAAAACAACTTTAAAAGAGTTAACATTTGAACAGCTGTTGCAGGCAAATAGGTTAAACGACTGCTCAAGGATAGCGGAAAACAATCTCGAGCTAGATCAACACTCTTATTTCTGAAAGGGAAATGATTAATAATTACTAAATATTTAAGTTTATGGGAGGTTTACAGACTATCAAGCTTGAACACTGGATCCATATAAACTCACCTATAACAATATCGTGGTTGGGGTGACTGCGAATGATCTCTTTGATTTGTTGAGTGGCTTGCTGTCTGGATGGTAGGGTGCGGTTGGGGTCACAGTTGGTGTTGTCCAGGTACAGAACATCTATAGTGGTGTTGGTCCTAAAACATGGCTCACGCAGCATTGAAGGAGAATATCTAAAGTCACCTGAAATTAAAAACATTAGAGCTTAATATTAAGCTTTAGAATACAGTCCTTAAAATCCTGTCTGTCGAGGAGAAACTGACCAGTGTACAAGATTGAGCCAAAGTAGCCCTCAAAGAGAAACATGACAGCCCCTGGACAGTGGTTGGCATCTATTAGTGTAACCGTGAGCTTCTCTTTGCCAATGTCATCCAAAGAGAGCAAATATGGCTCTCCAAGCTCCAGTGGATGGATCCACTGGTCTTTCACCTGAGCAGAAACAAAACAACCACAGAATTAAAATGTTGCCATCCATTATGTTCTGTTTGTTAAGAAGTCAGGTAGCGGAGGCAGCAGCTTGAGAAGGGAGGTCCAGACATCTCTTCCCACAGCCACCTCTTCCAGCTCTTCCGGGAGGACCCCAAGGCGTTCCCAGGTCAACCGAGAGACATGGTCTCTCCAGCGTGTCCTGGGGTCATTATGGGTGTTTATTTTGTTGCATTCAATCATAAATGCAACAAACTGAGCCCAAACCAAACCCAAAACCCAAATCCATAACCCCACCCCCCAACAAAAGAAAAAAAAATGTATGAACTCATTGGTGGGCCACACTGAAGTGGCCTGCAGGCTACCAGTTGATACTGACATGTAAAAAAAATAGATGGGATCTAAAATAATTGCAAAATTAACTTGAATAGAAATATTTAGATTAAAATCTAGAATCAATCAATATTAAATATGAATTTTTATCAAACCAGATGTAATTGTATTTTGGGGGAGATAAATTAAACTACTAACAAACCTAGTGTAATTGTATGTTTCAACAGACTTTTTTCACAGATAAATTTGACTTGCGTTACTGGTAACACATTGGTGTTCTGTTCAGATATTCCAGTAAACTTTTAAGTACAACATAACAGATTGTATGACTCTTGATTAAATCAGCTTTAAGGAAGTCAGCTATTGTTATCAACCCTATAATGCACTGCCTGGCATCACTTAACCTGCCTCTCTTCTTACCCTGATGAACCCATCACTCTGGAACAGGGTAAATCTGGACTCATCAGACCACATGACCTTCTTCCATTGCTCCACAGTCCAATCTTTATGCTC
>JARVGS010000127.1:22281340-22292560 GCA_031762315.1 Hypsolebias antenori
AAACATGCCTTATCTGAACCATCTATGTCCTAAAATAAAAAGGTTTTAGGTGAAAATGACAGCCATTCATCTTTGAAAAGTAGCATTTCCTTAATGAGATTCTTTCAACACTAGCATTCAAGACGTTGTCCACCTTGATTTCTTTAAGGGGTTTCAAACATTTGATAATGTCAATAGAAAAACCTAAGCAAATATGTTCTTGTTTTCAGTATCTCACCCTGTTTTACGGCACCCTGATTTATTGTTTTGTACACTGCTCTTATTTTTACAGCATTGTTATTGTAGTTTATTGTTGTCATTGTTTACTGTTATCGTTGTCTGTACTTGATATGTTCTGTCTGGAACAGGTCCCTCCTGTAAATAAGTCCCCGTGGCTCAGTGAGGCTAGCCAATATAAATAAATAAAAGTTGAATGAATGAAAAAAGAAACTTGTCAGACTGACATAAGATACTGTGGAAGATATTTAAAGTTTTGACTGACCAGAAAAGGAAAAACTTTTGGTACGTGGCAAAGCAGGTAATAGTCATTTAAAACACATTCCTGCTTAGTGATGGCTTGCTTTATTCTGGCTCAGTTATGGGACCTAATAATAAAACATAATTATGATTGATTATGGTTGACTGATTGATGACTATGATGTGGTTTGATCCCTGCCTGGTCTCTAGTTGTGGTACAAGTTACTCTGATGAGCTGACAGGTGAGACAATACTGTATTCAGAATAAAACCTGATACTTTAGGTCCAGAGTGAATCCTCTCCTGACACTCACCTGCAGTTTGAGTTTGAGCAGCGTGGCCGTGGTCGGGGAGCAGTAGATGGGCCGGTTGCTCCATGTGGAGGTCAGACCCACGGTGTGATCGCTGTGCATGTGGGTCAGAAAGAACAGCCGAGTGCCTGGACACTTCCGAACCTGCCAGAAGTCTACAGCCAGCGGAGTGTGCGGGATAACTTTTCCATTTACGGGCATTGTGATAGTTCACCCCCCTCCTGTAGATCTCCTGGGAGTAGCCAAGAAAATATTAAGAGGTTTCACTTGGCCGAACTCTCGCGAGAAAACGTTGACCAAAATTAGCCCGCTTATTCTAACAAAAAATAAATAAATAAATACATGCTACATCAAACACTAATTTGATTCGAGCCAGCCTCGAACAGCTGTACACGCATCGAAATGGTCATATCTACGTTGGGAATGAGACTTGATTTACAATGTAACGGTGTCTTGGTAATCTGCCATCTTTTTTTAAATTTGTCGTTCACGCCTCTTCCGGCTTTTCTTCATTCGGAATTGCAGCTGTAATGCTGTGGCATGACCTACAGCGCCCTCTACAGGTTAAAACTAGTAGCTCCGCGCCATAGACGTGCAGTGCTGGTCATAAAATTAGAATATCATAGAAAACGTTTATTTATTTTAGTAATTCCATTCAAAAAGTAAAACTTGTATATTATAACCATTCACTACACACAGACTGATACATTTCAAATGTTTGTTTCTTTTAATGTTGATGATTATAACTGACAACTAATGAAAACCCCAAATTCAGTATCTCGGAAAATTAGAATACAGTATTGTGAATATGTTCAATATTGAAGACACCTGGTGTCACAGCAGCTAATTAACTCAAAACACTTGCAAAGGCCTTTAAATGGTCTCTCAGTCTACTTCTAGGCATAATCATGGGGAAGACTGGTGACTTGACAGTTGCCCAAAAGACGACCATTGACACCTTGCACAAGGACGGCAAGACACAAAAGGTCATTGCTAAAGAGGCTGGCTGTTCACAGAGCTCTGTGTCCAAGTGCATTAACAGAGAGACGAAAGGAAGAAAAAGATGTGGTAGGAAAAAGTGTACAAGCAATAGGGATAACTGTACTTTGTAGAGTATTGTGAAACAAAACCCATTCCAAAATGTGGGGAAGATTCACAAATAGTGGATTGCAGCTGGAGTCGGTGCTTCAAGAACCACCATGCACTGACGTAAGCAAGACATGGGTTTCAGCTGTTGCATTCCTTGTGTCAAGCCACTCTTGAACAATACTGGTGTTGGCCCACTTTGTTTTCTGAGGTCTGAGGTCAACACAGCCATCTACCAGGAAGTTTTAAAGCACTTCATGCTTCCTGCAGTTGACCAACTTTATGGAGATGCAGATTTCATTTTCCAACAGGACTTAACACCTGCACACAGTGCCAAAGTTACAAGGACCATGGTATCCCTGTTCTTAATTGGCCAGCAAACTCGTCTGACTATAACCCACAGAAAATCTATGGGGTATTGTGAAGAGGAAGATGTGATACACCAGACCTAACAAGTCAGAAAAGCTGAAGGCCACTATCAGAACAACCTGGGCTCACATAACACCTGAGCAGTGCCACAGACTGATCGACTCCCTGCCACACCGCATTGCTGAAGCAATCCAGACAAAAGGATCTCCAACTAAGTCTTGAGTGCTGCACATGCTCATACTTTTCAGTTGGCCAACATTTCTTAAAAAAAAAAAAAGAAAAAAGTTTTATTTGGTCTTAAGTATTGTTCAAATTTTCTGAGATTCTGAATTTGGGGTTTTCACTAGTTGTCAGTTATACCGTAATCATCAACACTAAAATAAACAAACATTTGAAATATATCAGTCTGTGTGTAATGAATGAATATAATATACAAGTTTCACTTTTTGAAAGGAATTACTAAAATAAATCAACTTTTTCATGATGTTTAAGCTGTTTTTGTACTTATTTTATGTCCTAAAAATCACGTGCCATTTAGTATGAAAAATTGTATTTATAAAAAACAATTACACAAGTTATAATTTTTTTCTTCCATTAGTCTGTTTACAGATGCAAAGAAAAAAAATCTAACGGTATGTGTAAAGTTCTGCGTGACAGTTTCAACTTGCACGTACAAATTGTGACAGGATTTTTCTTCCTTTCAAATGATTGGACAATTTTTTCTTGTCAATCACAAATTTAACAATCCAGTCAGAGAACAGATTTGTTTGACTGGCCTGACTTTATTTGTTAGACTGAGCTTTGAACATGTCACCAGAGAACTACAGGTGTATTTACTGGCTGCTCTAACCCCTGCCTGTTCAGAGCAAACAGACAGGGTTGGATTACTTCCTGGACAGTGGCTGATGAAGTTCAGCTGACTTTGTGTGAGATTGCTCTGAATGTTTTGGAAGGAAGCATCCAGCTTTCAACCTCAGTACAAAACAATGAAAAAGCAGAAAATAATTATCAGTGCTGATTGAGTTAAAATGTAAAGGAAGGTTCTTTCAACAAAGTGAGGCTGCACTTCTGTTGCTGGCAGCTGTTGTGCTGCTCTTAGGAGAACTTGGGGCAGGATTTATTAGAAGATAAATCTTGTTACTTAAGACTTGTCTGAAGATGTTTTTGGTTTCACCCCATCAGACATCTGAATCAACCTGAAACTTCTATCAGACTCACTGCTGAAAATGAATTGGATGCAAACGTGAGGGCAATTTTAAGGATGACTTTGTAGGAAAAAGTTAAGAAATATGGTGCAGTCTTGCAACGATACTTCACTCTTATTAATCAGGGACAGAAAGAAATATCTCCTGTCACACTGGCGCTGCATCTCGACCAGCAAGAACCTGAGCAAAAGCTAACGTCTCAACAATTTAATGAAGAGATAAATGAGATTAAAAGCTTGCTTGAATGTAACTGTAAAAATGCCAAGTATATTTTGAAGAAATTAACCACTGGAAACAGAGGATGGACCATCCCTTTAAAAATTTGTGTACAAAGGTAACGTTGTAAAAAGGTTACGTCATTGATTTAATGAAAAACCTCATGCCTCCATTTAAAACATCTCAAACACATTTAGCTATAGAGACTGGAACAATTTTCTGTCTGCTCTGTCAGAACTGAACATTCCTTTATGTTCTGGGAGCAATCCATGATCAATACAAGCATGTCAAGACAGAAGCAGGTGACGAATCACTCGTGAAGCAAAGGCCCAGAAGACCAGTAAACCTGTCCCCATAGTTCAGAGCCGAGGCAGAGGAAGAACTAGGAGTTCACAATGAAAAGACTTCTTCTCACCCATCACATACATTTTTGTTCAATAAAGAATTTATTCAACATATTTTAAAGTTTATAGTATTTTTAACACAATACAAGTTATACAGTTAGAAGAAAAATAATTATCAAAGAAAAATTATTTAAAAAAAAAAAAAAAAAAACAGTGACAATCTTGAAACATTTGTAAAGAACATGTACCATGAGTAAAAACAACAGTGTTTTGATCTGTGGTGCATTTCTTTTTTCTTTTCTTTCTTTTTCACAAAAATATACACCATTGCATCATTTTTAGATACATATTTGTTGTACTTTGCTTATGCTTGACCCAGGGAAAATCCACAAGCTCTATTACATAAATAAAATACAGCGGGGTCCAAACACATTGGAATGGACAACGAATTTGAATATTATGATACAAAATTTTGGTGGAACGCTTTAAAATAACTAAACAAGTGCAATGATATTGTGTTACCTCTTATTGTAATGAATAAACTGTGGAGAAAATTCATAAAAGATGACCCTTAACGTGAGGGCGAACAGTACAGTACTCGAGTTTGACAAAAGATGGTGCATGATTTCTCTTCTTATTTTTCCACAAGATGGCACCAACAGAAAGCAAAAGGTTGCACTACAATTATTAATTTAGATGAAAAACAATAATGTTAAAATGTCACCAGCTCATCCATGATATTCGAAGAGAATAAATTGTTCTTACTACAACAGAGACAATAATCCTCTGATTTATGGCTGTGTTTTCCTCTACAACAGAAACTGAAACACTTTCATACATAATGGATTTTTCTATCCCTTATTAATTTATTTAGCTTATTTTGGCCCACATAATCAGGAAAGGATTCTCCTAATGTGGTGTTGCTAAGGAGATGATGGCAAGTGACTGTAGCTCCCCAGGCCACACTTTTTTTGTTATTTCATCTCTCTCATTGTAGGATTATGCCAAAGATTTCCATATGGGTCCATTTCTCACCTCTCAGCATGTGTCCCCTTACCTCAATGCACTTTAATCACACTTAGTTGTGCAGTTAATTATTTTTCACTCTTCAGTTTCCCCCTAACTCCCCCAAACACACACACCACACAAACATGTTATTCATACATTTAGAAATATCATAGTTACAAATTGAATACATGTATTTAATTTACAAACTAAATATTTAGTTTACAATTAACAATTTAACTTGCAAGTTAAATATTTAGCTAGCAAAGCTAAATATTTAGTTTATAAAATAAATGTTTGTCCAAGCTAAATGTTTAATTTACAATCTAAATACTGAACTTGCAAGTTAAATATTTAATTAGTGAACTAAAAATATTTATTCAGCTAAATGTTTTATTTTCAAAACTAAACATTTAATTTCCAAGCTAAACATTTAATTCCTACACTAAATATTTATTTTGCTAACTAAATATTTAGCTCAGGCCTAACTATATTTTCCAAGTGTCAAGAATGGGTTTTAGTTTCGGAATAAGTCAGACACATAGTGCAAAAACAAGAACAGTTTTTATTAATTATTGCTGCTGGTTGCTGATTAGAAGGGTCAGGGTCCAGTAGTCGCAACAAAAGTCAAAGACAGGGGAGCAGAGAGGAGAAGCCAGAGCCAAAAAACGCAATCCAAAAGGGAAAGTTTAAAAAAAAAAAAAAAAAAACAGTCAGGGTTGTTGGTGGTCAGAGAGGCACACAACATCCAAAGAGGCAAGGCAAAGAATCTGTAGTGCAGACCTGAGGTCAAAGGTCGTCCAGTCTGTGGCATGAAACAGGAAAATATGACGGCTTCAAAATCAGGGACCATGAGAGGTGTAGTAATTCAGCACTGGTGGAGAGGGAGAATGGAACTTATAAAGGATGCAGAGCAGGTGAACTAGATGAGCTGAACAGGTGAGTGGAATCAGAGCTGATTGCTGTGAGAAAAGGGAGGTGTGGCATGGAGTGAAGAGAGCAGGCTTGAGCTGGAGGATGGGTGATAGGCAAAACACAGCTGGGAACCAAACAATGGCATGAGGGGCAGAAACTATGGCAGGTGACATGGGCAGAAGAACAAAGAGCATGAAGGCAAGATGGTCAGAAACATGGCATGAGGAGCAGTGATGCGAGTTGATGAGGGGTCAGCAGGCGGCTGTTGACCATTACACCAAGCTAAACATTTAATTTCCACAATAAATATTTAATTTGCTAACTAAATATTAAGCTTAGACTTAAATATTTAACTAGCTAGCCACATTTTGAACTTGCAAGTTAAATATTTAGTTTGTAAATCAAACATTTAGCTTGGACATAAACATTTAGTTTGTAAACTAAATAGTGCGGTGCTAAAAATTTAGCTTGCTAACTAACTAAATACTTAACTTTTAAATTAAATATTTAGTTTGAAACTATGACATTTATAAATGTATGAATAATATGGTGAAAATATAACTTTGAAAAAATTATTACGAAAGGCTAAATAAATCAAAATATTGCTGTTAACTTTTGACTGTAACTTAGCAAACGGCACCCCGTTGTGCAGAGGTTGTGAGAATGAGTTGGCTTTTCTGTCAACTTCTTATGTAGTAAATAAAAAAGTGTTGTCAAACAGCAGCAGTGATGCAGTGAGAACAGATGGCTGCACAGTCTGCAGTCTGCCACAGCCGTTCTAAAAGACACGGCTTTAAATCCTCTGTTCACTTGAGTGAGCTGTTGCGACCTTATTTGCTCAAAAGCTGTCAACTAAATTTTTTAGAAAGTGCTCATAAGCATTGTGCATGTCAAGTTCGGTGATATATCCAGCCGTGGTTTTGATGACTAAATGAAAATTGGTGGACCTGCAAAACATCTAATCTGCGGCTCCTTCTGATTCCTCTCATCTCCGGCATCGTTATTTATCGATCCCATGGGAGCGGCGAGCAGTATGAGCCCTCTTCATTGTGCTCATTCATCAAAATCAACAAATTTGTGCAGTCAGGGGTGATGGCGGTTTATGCTTTATATTCCTCCAGGGATGACGCAGAGATCCTGAGCACAGGCTCCTCAGGAATTCATAGTCAAGTGTGTGAGGAGCTAAAAATATGTCCCGTTTGTTCACAGCAACGAAAACAAGCTGGTCCAAGTGTTCTCACTAACACCATCCACTTGTCTCGTTACTTTATTTCTGCCATGTTGTTCCTCCACAGTCTCTTTCTGTTGGACTTTTTCTTGTTGTCTTGTCGTTTCCAGTATAATGCACCAACTGTATGTGACAGGCAGGCCCTCTTTCACAGAACCAGAGCATGATGACATGACTGCTGCCTCTTACGTCTTGCACCATCCATTTCCAACACTGCTGCACCACCGACAGTGTCAAAGGTGGAGAAGCTGCCATTTCTTCCAATTTCAAGCAATGATGAAGAGCAGTGCTGTGCGTTATTAGAGCGTCCCACTGTTTGTCTGATTTGATTAGTGGCTTAAGTTGATCAAGAATGACCTGAAGTGTGGCACTTCAAGATTCTGCATGAATCTGCAAAGGCTGGGCTTTTCATCTGCATTAGGCATAGCATCATGGCTTCTGTCACACACTGAGAGAAAAATGACATCATCATCTTCCTGCGGGGCTCCAAGTGGTTCCGAATTTCTCCTGGTAGGATAGAAAGTTGGAGGGGGAAATCATAGGCAGAAGGGACTGAAATCTTCCATAATGGTTTCAGTCTAATAAGCATAATTGAAGTTGAAGAGTTGGGCTGCAGGTAATCATTAATTCTCTCCATCTATGCACGAAGGCTCGGCGCTGGTCTATTTATCAACCAGACTAGTTTTTTTAAATGGAAACAAATGCAAGCTGAGCTCCTGAAGGAGAGAGTAAACAAATTTATATAAATCATTAGGCTTCAATAAACAAGCATGTCTGAGTTAGATGAATACACTAAACCAAAGTAAACATCTATATTTTGATGATGGAATGAAAATCATATGCTGTAACGAACAAAACGTGTTTGTTCTACATCGTTCAGGATTTGTGTGTTTGCTGTCATTTTTTGTGCAAAGAAAGGAAATCGTATTTTAGACTTTGGGCATCTATTTGTTGTGGTTTTGCTGAAGCAGATATGTCTTTTTGTTATAGAGATCTCCTCTGAATGTGGAGCAGCCCTGACATCCCTCTGACAGCTCCACACACACACACACACACACACACACTGTCAACAGGAATATCGCATTTTCTTTATACATAACATCAGTCTGTGCATATGAAATGCCCTGCTCAGCTGGATTCAGAACTGATGTCTTCTATCACAGTGTTGTTGACTCCTTATTATTCTTGTCATGTGGATCAGCATAAGGTTTTAGATGTGCAGCCATTCAGTGGCCTTGTTCAATTAAAAAGGAAGAGGACTTCTGCTTTGTAGCAGAAACGTTTATCATTGACAAGCAGCTGAAATGCATCACAGGCTGGATTGAAATTTTAACAGAAGTCTTCAATTAAAAAAACACATAGTTTATCACAGTTACAGAGAAAAATTGTAGGTTTGAAGTTCCTTGAAGGAATGCACGTCGCCTGATGCACGTTATGTTAGAGTTTTAATTAAAAATAAGTTTTCTTGAAAACTTTAACCTTTTCGGTCAATGTTTGATCCTGCTGTATGTGTGATTGCATGTTGGTGAAAGCGGTCTCAAGCTATCAGTTACATGTTGAGGATGACTCTCAGCTATTACCACACCAAAAAATGTAAACCCAACAAAATTATGATCATGAATGTGAATATGCAGGAAGAGGGCCACCTGTATCATGAAGGACCCCACTCACCCAGCACACACACCTTATGTTTATCTTAGTTCATTTCTTAGATCTTATTACTGTTTTTCTTTTACATTTTATTGTTGGATGTAACTGGGACCCTGTGTATATAATTTCGTTCACACCACGTAAAGAATATCTGAATCTGAATGAATGCGTTTGATTAGGTATAGCAGCCATCTTGACTCCAAAAGTCAATCAGCTGTAGATGTGCACCTGATAATTACTTTCTAAGAGTTTCAATGAAATTCTTGTCCTGTTCATGAACTATTATGCTAACACAGAAACACACAGGCAGTTTCATTATCCTTCACCATAGGCTTTTTTTTTCAACTAAAACGCGTCATTGGGATTTTTAATGTGTAATTTGTTGCTGGGAAAAAAACAATTTCAATGAGAAAAGTGATTGTGTAAAGTGCTCGCTGAGTAAAGACTCTTCATGCGAACCATTGACTCACCAATATTTTCTTGAAGCTCAAAGACAGCAGGGAGAAACTTCATTGAATAAGATCAGTGTAAATAATTTTCATCTGAACAGATGTTTAAAATCCTACAGTCTGTTTTATTGCTGACGGCACACCTCAAGTAATAAACTGTAACAAAGCACAATGAATAACTGATCACAAAAGCCCCAAAGAACGTGTGCTCACAGGGCCACAGTGTACCATAGTGTATCAATACACATGACAAATAAAGCCTCAGCTCATGATCAAAGTATCGAACAGTCTCAGTGAAAGCTGTTCCTGCTGCAGAAACAAAAACAGGAAAAGGCCTGAACATTTTTCCAGCATTGTTCCACAATGCCCACAAGGCTGGAAGAAGGCTAATCTGTGCTTCTCCTAAAGTTTCATGTTTGCCAAAATGCTGTTCAGAGGGATTGGCAGGGGAGCTCATGGGTGACGGTGTTTTTGTTGGTTTAACCGCTTAAAAGCAGCCTGAAGGGGATCGACTCTGAGAACCTGCAGGAAAATGAGGCTAAACTCGTTTATGCCCATCACAGGTTGGCAGCGGAAGTGGAGAAAATTCTGAGTCATACTTTACACTGTCTGTAATGAGGCATACACAAACACACGCATACACACACTGCAAGCCTGCTCTGTGTATTAACTCGAGGTATTTCTCTTAGAGGAGCTGGCTCTACAGTTTTATGATGCTGCAGATGCAAGGTTGTGAAAATCCTGGTGCTAAAGTGTCAACCTGTGAATGACAGCTCTTTAGTGTATCGACCGCCTGAGACGACTGAGGCCTTGTCCACACGAGGTCTTTTCCCCATAAACTCCATTTGTAGTTTCTAAAAAAAGTCCTTGTCAGCACAGCACTGTTTTCTTTTTTTTTTTTTTTTTTTTTACAAATGTTTTAATCCTCACAAAGACACAAAAATGACCCAAACTGCTGTAGTACTGACTGTATGTGAGCTGTAAGGCTGCCATGAAATAGATACTCAAAAGAACACGTGAAGCGTGCACATAAAACTTGCACGATGAGTAAAAACTGGAAACACAACAAGAAGAAAAAAGAAAATACGGCAAATGCAAGAGGCAGAAATGAATCGTTTTCTGGATGGACGACAACTTCTCCTTCATGTCACATTATTTGCAAGACAACAACACAAGTGTTGGGCTTCTGAAACTATTCTTAATTACCATATTTTAAAATGTATTTTTCTGTTTGCTTGTACTGACAGCTCATGGTGATGAAAACTTTCAGTCCTAAATTATTTGGTGTAACAATAAAAGGTTTTAGCTCTGTTTTATTTAAGGTAACACTCTAGTCCATCAGCATCATCTGTTCATTAACGTAATAGAGATAAAACGGATTTGTCTTAGTTGAAAATGTTTTGTCTGCAGCACAAATGTATGCATATATTAAGTTATTATTGTTCCAATCGTCACACCTTGGGTCAAACGTTAAGTTAGTAGTGTGCTTATAATTAAAGTATGTTGTGGCTGTCTACACAAAAAAAAAAAAAGATACAGTTTTTGGAATATACAGTTTAGAGGCTGCTAAACTACTGTACTACTGTATTCCTGTGTTTGAAACAATTAAAAGAAAACAATATTGTGTGGACAGGCCTTCATAGATATTTTTCTCCTAACTACAGATTATTTCCACTCATTTAAGTCGTCTATAAACAGAAAGTTGATCATCTTATAGTCTACCAGAGTATAATCTGATAGACTGCAAGACGACATGGAGGCTAGCCGAAAATTCTACATGGCAGACTCACCCAGCTGCAGCGCATCAGTCATCAGCCAGCCGATCCGGATATAGGGCCCTCGGTCCTGGGCTCTTCCTGTTTGCCAGCCACGCCGCATCCCACCACCTCCCCGTCTCCACCCGATGTCAGGGGGTCTTCGGGTCTCCTCTCCTTCGTCCTGACTCCACCGCCAGGTTCGGGTCCCGGGGGGTAGATGTGCATGATCC
>JARVGS010000127.1:22326453-22342043 GCA_031762315.1 Hypsolebias antenori
AGAAAGAAAGAAAGAAAGAAAGAAAGAAAGAAAGAAAGAAAGAAAGAAAGAAAGAAAGAAAGAAAGAAAGAAAGAACACAGATGAGGGACAGGCAACCATAGACGATCATGTAACATGAAAAGCAAATAGAAGAAATTATATAGAAAAGAAACAAAAATAGTTATATTATAAAGTTAAAGTTAGTACAGTATATTACTCCTTGTATTAATTCTACTAATGGCATAGTTGCAAAAGACATGACCAAAAAACTGAAAAGAGAAAACTGCTAAAACCAGCTTTATTTTTTGTTTGTATAACAAACAATAAAATTCAGTTTTGTGTTAGTTTTGGTCAAAGCTTGAAATAGACACTGCAGAGGGACCAAAGAGCCGCATATGACCCCCTGAGCCGTCGCCAAGCGATGACTGTCAATAATGGTGATGAAGGTGCAGAGAGTATGAGAGTATGGTTAAATAATCTTCTCTTCCAAAACAGGATGAAGGCACGAGGGGATTAATGGTGCAGTGTAGAGGTTCAAAATCTTCGACATTCAGTGGGCATTCAAATTCTGGCACAGTGTATGATTTATTTTAAATAAAACGGTTTGTGTTATTTGACTATCTTGAATTTCTTATTGTTCATCACAAGCAACAATTTATTTTCCTCATTAAAGGCCTGGCACTCCTTGAAGGAATGCATATCACCCACCCCGTTGCAGTTTTAGACCAAGTTGTGATGAAAAAAGACATTGTTGTAGCTGTTCTGGTCAAACCTTGAAAATATTGCTGTGCCTGATTTCATGCAGACATCTGTAATGTTGACTGAGTTAGCCACTTTAGCATTTTGTGTAATCTGAATGTGAACTGAATTGTAAATCTAATCCAGTCTGTCCAAGGGTTCACGAGGCGTTAAAATAAAATCCACATCAACAGACGCACATCTGCACAAACAAAAACATTATCGCCCACCTTTGCCTTTCATTAGCAGGGAATAGTTATTGGTGCCTGTTTAAACACATCTTGTGTTTTAGCAAAAGCGTTGAGACAGTTACTGTGACCGAATGGCAGCTTTGACATGACTGACACAAATGCGTCTTCTTTCGTTTTAAAGCATTCAGGATAAAAACAGTCATAAAGGAGTGTGTTCATTGAAAAGCAGCGGATTTGCTTCTTTTTACAAACCAGCGTCGAGCTGTGAAGGAGGACAGCGTCCTTTTCTTTAACTGGGGGAAAACATTCGCCAGTGGGAGGAGGTGTCAACTTAAAACAGAGGAGACTTGTCAGAGCTGTCGAGGTTTATTGTGTCATCAACAGCTGACGAGATAAATGTGCAACAGAGACTGAAGAAAACAGCAGTTACCTGTTGATAAATGCTCAACATGATGTAACATTATTGATCCATTGGAGAGAACAGTGTTGCTTGTAATTGAAACAAATCTAGTCGGTATGCTTGAAGTGGTTTATAGCGTACTCGTCCTTTAAACAGTGTAGAGACGGTCAATGTGAGCATTTACCAGTGTGTAAATATTACGTTTATGTTTGCACACAAAACAAAAAGTAAGTGAGGCATCTTTTGTGTCTTGATCGGGTGTTTTGATGGACAGAATTCCTCTCTTTGGTCATTTACATGCAGTCAACATTATGCCTCTTTAATAAAACCCATGAAAAAAATCACAAGAAGCTAAAATATAAAGTCTGATGTGAGGGAATTAAAATGATTTGATGCTATCAAACATTTATTCTTACTGGTTTAGTAAACACTTCAGCAGTATTCACAGCTGCACGTTACGTCCTGCACAAATATGTGCCTTATCGGCTCACATGACGGTTTCTGTTTGCAAGTTGGAAGAAAAGCAGAAATGTTTTGACCTTTTTTATTTTTAACTGAGGAGACAAGTTGAATTTTAACAGATGTAGATATTTTATTATTTGTGAGAATGCTGGCTAAATTTTTGTCTTTATTTATTTTGCCTTCTATTTTTAAATGCAAGTACTCCATCATACCGGTATACTTGTATTTTTTTTTATCACTCAAATGTCAAAAAGTTCAGCCAAGTCAATACATTCTGGCTAAGACTTGTTAGTTATCCAGCTGCAAAGCAGCAGTGCTTCCTTGCATCCAGCAGAGCATGGAACCCTTTAGAAACTGTTCTCTTTATTATTGTTATCATTATTATCATCTTTTTTCTTTCATAAATAAAAGGCATACTGCAAGCCAAACCACAAGTCATACAGATATGATAGTTAAATGATGGTGATCATGGCCTGCATGCACATCACCAAAAAAATAAATAAATAAATAAATAAAAATACTCAGACACATTTATCTATAGGAACACTATCATTGAATTTGGTCATCTAACTTCTAAAGCATACGTTGCAAAATTTATTGACTCATATCTTCACAATCTTTAGTCTCTGTTGAGTCACATGGTATAGGACAACTAATTGTCTAAAAATATGTTTTGCTGCGTTGCAAAGTTTGTGAAAACTACCGGTACTTATGACTTTTAAAAACTTGTGAACACATTTAAAATGTCAGCTTTTATTTTAAAAGCATTAGCCAATCTGCGCACAGATGTTTCTGGAAATGACTCCAGCTGTTTGGTTAGGTTAAGAACATCTGTGCTCAGTATGGACTAGAGATTTCCTATTTAAACTGTGAGACTCCACCAGTTGTAGTGGAGCGAGGCAGACCTAAATGTCTGTGTGTGCTTCAAGGTGAAGGTGGAACTTCATTACGGATCGACTCTGTGCCCCTTCTTGTTTGCTCTGGTGATGGACAGACTTACAGGAATCCCTGTGGATCACAACGTTTGCAGATGACATTGTGATCTGTGGTGAGAACAGAGAACAAGTGGAAGAGAACTTGGAGAGGTTGAGGTATGCCCTTGAAAGAAGAGGAATGAAAGTCAGCTGTTGCAATACAGAGCACGTGTGTGAATGAGAAGGAGGCAGGTGGAACAGTGAGGCTACAAGGAGCAGAGGTCATAAAGGAGCAGAACTTCAAGTACTTGGAGTTGACTTTCCTGGAAAACAGGAAGTGTGGTGCAGAGGTGAAGGAGAGAGTCCAGGCAGGATTATGGAGAAAGGTTTCAGTGATTTGTGACAAAATGGTGGCTGCAAAAGAAATAAATAAATACATAAATAAATACAAAGAAGTAATATGACCAGTGGAACTGACGAAAAGACTGAGGAGCCAAAGATGTTGAGGTTCTGCTTAGGAGTGTCAAGGATGGATAAGATTAGGAATGAGATCATCAGAGGTACAGCACAGGTTGAACAACAGGGAGATAAAGTTAGCGAGGCCAGACTGAGATGGTTTGGACATGTCCAGAGGAGGGTCAGTGGGTAAACTGGTAGAAGGATGTTAGAAATGCATCTGCCAGGAAACAGACAAAGAGGAGAATTATGGATGCAGTTAAAGGGGACATGGAGGTAGTTGGACGTGAGATAGAAAAGGATGACTCTCTGTGGAGACCCATGAAAATGAAAAAGTTTAAAGAAGAAATTTTTAAGGCTTTGTCAAAAAAGAAATAAAATTTAAAATGCTGCTGAGACCATAGGTCCTCACAAAGACCTTATATTTTCTCCTCATCAAATTTCAAGTCTGCGGTACACAAGGTTAAAGAGTTCTGGGCATGAGATT
This sequence comes from Hypsolebias antenori, assembly GCA_031762315.1. Lineage (NCBI taxonomy): Eukaryota > Metazoa > Chordata > Actinopteri > Cyprinodontiformes > Rivulidae > Hypsolebias > Hypsolebias antenori. The sequence continues at coordinate 22,330,082 of JARVGS010000127.1, forward strand.
AGCCAGGGTCGACATGCTTCAAGTGGCCTGGAGCTCAGTTGCTCACAGGAACACAGTTCCTGTTATTTTTGTACCTCTTCTACTTTGAAAAGGATTTTCATCCTGAGGTTATGTTCTTTTAGCTTTTAGAGTGTTTTGCTCCTCTTTTTTTTTTTTTTTTTTTTTTTTTAACAAACGAACAAATTTACCAATTTGGTTTCAGTTTCTTCAAGGCACCGGTAAATTGTTCAAAGTAATTAAGCACTCAGTGTTTATGCTGCAGTACAGTACAGTACAAGTAATTTCCCTGAATTTTATTCATTTTCATTTTTTTTTTTTTTTACAAGAAACACTTTGAGTCCCAGACTGGACCTTTAAATGTTTTTTTTTTTTCTTTCTTTCTTAGTCTTTTCTGCATCACACCTCACTCCGAGGTAATAAGTCACTACAACAACATGGTTTGGTTGGGGGAGTGGTGGCGCAGAGGTTAGAGAAGGCAAATCTGTGATCAGAGAGTCACTGGCTCAACTCCTTGGAAACATCAAGTTGTGGGTGGGAAAAGTGAAACACCCACACCTCCCTCATTTGCCCCACTCTGGGTCCTTGAGCAAGGCCCTTAACCCCCACCATCTGCTCCCCCATGTGCCCTAAATGGCAGCTCTCTGCTCCACACAGAGGGCTGTGGTAGCTCAGTGGTCTGTGGCTGCATCAGGAAGGGCATCTGGCATAAAAACAATTGACAAGTTTTTGTGTGAATAAGTTAGCTAAGGCGACCACTGAAGAAGGGAGCAGCAGGAGGAAAAAAAAAAGACTGGTTCAGGCACCACTAATATTTTTGTAAAAAGTTAGAAATATATAATATGCAATTTTATTACAACCTTTGGGAAAAAAAAAACATTATTATGTTGAAGTCAGAATATATTTTCTCAGAGTAGTTAGAGATGATGTCCAGCCTGAAATGTTGCGTTTTAACTGTGTGATTAAAGAGTAAAATGTTACAAACTGGGTACAGGTTTTTATTATATGATACTTGTAAAAGTTAAAATAATATCATGGTCACTTTGATCAGCCCTAACTGTCCTCACCTCCCTACTTGCGACCTTGTAAGCCCCATTTTTCCAGCACATGCTATGTTGTGAGGATCAACTGTCCCTTATGGGGCCCAAAGCCCGGACCGCATAAGATGAAATGCTGTTGATGGGTTAGGTTTAGGATAAGGGTCAGGGTTAGACTACAGAAATGAATGAAAACTGAATGGAAGTCGATGTAATGTCCCTGTAAAGATAGAAAGACAATTGTGTGTGTTCTTCCAGGTCAGCTTCCTGGCAGTCTGACACACCCATCTGCCCGTCAGACTCATCAGTGAGCAGAACTTCTTCATCACTTATCATCAGATTGTTACATTTGCCAGCTGAGTTACAGCTTGGTCAAAATTTAATTTAATCAAAATCTTTATAATGTAATTAGTATTTTTCTTGTATCACAATTCTTCCTTCCTCTTAGTCTTGTGTCAGTTCTGTTACAGTCACATTTGTTACTCTCTTTGTAACAACACATTTAGTCCCAGTGCATCCAGAAAGTATTCACTTCACTTCACTTTTTCCACATTTTATGTTACAGCCTTATTCCAAATTGTATGAAAATAACGTCTTCCCTCAAAATTCTACACACAATACCCCATTATGATGTGAAAAAATAAATATTTTTCAGATTTTTGCAAATTTATTAAAAATAGAAAACTAAGAAATCACATTTAAGTATTTACAACCTTTGCCATGACGCTCCAAACTGAGTTCAGATGCATCTTGTTTCCATTGATCATCCTGGAGATGTTTCTACAACTTCACTGGAGTCCACCAGTTGACTGGACTTGATTTGGAAAGGCACACACTTGTCCATATAAGGTCCCACAGTTGACAGTGCATGTTAGAACACATTATCAAGCATGAAGTTAGAAGAATTGTCTGTAGACCTCCGAGACAGGACTGTGTTGAGGCACAAATCTGGTGAAGGATACAAAAAACTTTCTGCTGCTTTAAAGGTCCCAACGAGCAGAGTGGCCTCCACCATTCATAAATGGAAGACATTTGAAACCACCAGGACTCCTCCTAGAGCTGGCTGGCCATCTAAACTGAGTGATCAAGGAGAAGGGCCTTAGTCAGGGAGGTGACCAAGAGCCTGACATTTTCTCTGTCAGAGCTCCAGCATTCCTCTGTGGAGAGAGGAGAACCTTCTAGAAGGACAACCATCTGTGCAGCAATCCACCAATCAGGCATGTGTGGTACAGTGCAGACAAAAGCCACTCCTCAATAAAAGGCACGTGGCAGCTCGTCTGGAGTTTGCCAAAAGGCACCTGAAGGACTCAGACCACGAGAAACAAAATCCTCTTGTCTGATGAGACAAAGATTGAACTCATGGTCAAGATCTCAAAGGAGGGGCTTCTGGGCCACTCTGTCAAGGTCCTGGAGGAACTAAGCCAGAGTCCTGACTTGAATCTGATTGAACATCTCTTGAGATAAATGGATGTGCACAGACATCTCCCATCCAACATGATGGAGCTTAAGAAGTACAGCAAAGAAGAATGGGACAAAATGATGGGTGTGCTATGGCATCATATTCAGAAAGACTTGAGGCTGTGATTTCTGGCAAAGGTGGACTAACAAAGTATTAAGCAAAGGCTGGGAATTACGTAAATGTGATTATTTATTTATTTATTTAATTATTTTAGTTTTCTATTTTAAATAAATTAGCAAAATCCCCAAAAAATATTTTTTTCACATTGTCATAATGAGGTTTTGTGTGTAGAACTTTGAGGAGAGAGGTTAATTTAATACAATTTGGAATGAGGCTGTATGTAACTTAACAAAATGTGGAAAAAGTGAAGTGCTGTGCACATTTTCCAGATGCACTGTCTTCTTAAATGAAAGCCATGTTTTGAAGTTGTAAATAGATCCTCTTTGTCAGAACTTGCTCTGTAATCTGCTTCTAGATCCAGTCTTCTCAAAATTTGTGACATAGATATTTCCAAAACATGTGCAATTTGGTGGCAGACTGCAAACTGAGTGAGATCTTTTCTGTTAGTTTTATTTTTCAAACTGCTGAATATTTCCTGCCCTGCATTGAATTCAGTATTACTTTTGATTGTCTTGTAGTTTTTAAGGTTTATTTGTCATGTTTTTGTCCAGTATATTTCAGGGTTACGGGATTACTTAAACATAAAAAAAGTAAATTAATGGGAGTATAGCCACATATATAGGCACAACAGGCACCAATGTATCCCCATACCATCAGAGAAGCAGGCTTTTGAACTGTGCTTTGATAGCAGGTGAACAGTCTTTCTCTTCTTTAGTATGGCAGATGTTGCATTTGTGGTTTCCAAAAAGGAATTTGAATTTCAATTTGTCTGGCCACAGAACAGTTTTCCACTTTGCCTTAGAATCTGAATCAGAATCAGATTTATTGTCATTGCACTGACGCACAACGTAATTACATTTCAGTACAGCCCGTCTGAGAAAAATGTAACAAACGGACCTGGGGAGACGGAGGTGTCTGAAGCCGCGGCCTAGGGAGGTGCTGCCCTTTTTGTTTAGATAAAGAAAAGAGAAGCACGAGGGAAGGGGAAGTATAAAAAAGATCATATCTTGCACTGTGTAGATGGAAAATAGTGTGAAAGTTGCAAATAAAACGTCAGCACAGAAACAGTAACATACTGATGACATCATAATACATATATGCATGAGGAAGACCAACGAAGACAGGGATTTAGTCTATGTTAAATTAGCTTTGGCCCCAAGAGTATGCTGGCATTTTTAGATGGTGTTCACATTTAGCAGCTTCTGTGCATGATAGAGCTTTAACCTGCATTTGTAAATGGCAGCCTGGAAGTGCTTCAGGCCCATGCTGGGAGATCCAGAACAAAATCTGACCTATTTTTAAAGGAGTGGCCCAAAAATCACAAAAAATGACTTTCAGCCTAGTCCTCTACACATGAAAATGTACACTGTATCCAGATTCTTGAAATGTTTTGATAATGTTATGAATTATAGATGATGGAATATTCACAGTTTAACCAGATTTCCATTGAGGAATATTTTTCAGAATTTCTTCCATATTTTTAAAAGTGTTTTGGCTGAATGGTAAACCTATGCTTATCTTTACTTTTGGGAGATTTAGCCTCTAAACTGCTATTTTTTAATAACCAGACCTCTGCTGATGTTGCCAAATAACCTTATTAGTTGCAAAAAGCTACTCCAGCTGTTTCTTGTTTGTACCTCTGAAATTTACAGCCTTTTATTGCCCCCGTCTCTTGTTTTCTTTTAAATGTGTTGCTGCCATCATAAAAAAATTAACCTTATTTTTCTTTAAATTGGTGCAATTAGTTTAAACATCTGATATATTTGCTATTTAGCCATCATGAATAAAATGTGGCTTTTATGAAGTTTGTGATTAATTGCTTTCTGTTTGTACTCACATTTTATACAACAATCTACTGGTAACTTATTTGAAATTGGGTTGTAATTTCAACACATTAGGCTGATTTATTTTGGTCTGAATATTATAAAATAGGTCAGTATGCTTGAGTTCTCCAGCCCTTTCAGTAATCGCTGACATTAGCGAGACATTTGGAGTCATTCTTAAACAGAACATGACTGTGGGAGGCCTTCAGTGTGACAAGCTGCCTTAGCTGTTGACGTGTTTCATTTTCACTATCAGCACAAGCTTCAAGAGGTTGTGGTGGTAAATTTTTTTAACTGATTGTGAGTCGGTCAGCTGAAAGCTCCGAGGACAAAACACTAATGTCCACAAAGTTCCTTTTCCTGTAAACTGAGAAAATATGCCGGTGTAACACTTTCAGTCACTTCATATCTGTGCACTCCAGCTCAACAATCATGAGTGACAACATGTGATTTGAAATCTTGGTCACACGGATAATGTGCAGTTTAATAACAATAAATGGCAGTGTCCTGTATGCAACATACCATCCTTGAAAATGACTCCTTATTTCAGGAAACTATTCCAGAGGATCATTTCCTGGCTAATTATTTCTGCATAATTTGAGTTCTGTGGTGTTGATTATTGTTCTTGTAGAGGAAACCCAAATCAGTAAGAACGGTTTGCTTGGAAGTGAAGAGCTTCTTTGGAAGGATTAAATGCATATTCCCAAACATTTCTTTGCAAATTACAGAGCAGTTTACTGTTATTCTCAGTTTGTCATCACTCCAGGTCAAATTTTCTCACCATCATTCTCATTTCAAATTGAAAACCAAGCACTCTTTGAAGGAATACATATCATCGTCGACTAAGCATTCTTTGAAGGAATATGTATCGTCCTTTCATGCCAGAGTTTTAGACTAAGATAATCTTACATGGAGAAATGAATTACTGTAGTCCCTCGTTTATCACAGAGGTTACCGGACCGCACCCCTACCTATAAGGGAAAATCTGCGAAATAGGGACGTTATATTTATTTGAGTATTTATTTATATTTTAAGGCTTTAGAAACTCTTCGCACACTCTTGCAATGATCTAAACTCTTAAACCTACATAATTTTAACAATATGTATGTTCTGTATAGTACTGCAACATTTTTACTCACCAGCTCTGCAGAAACAGCAGCTCGGTCTTGGACCGGCAGACCTACCCTGGCGGTTTTGTTCTGGTTCTGCTCAGCTCTCTGCAGCCCTTGAGCACCAAAACGTTTTTGGAGGGAGCCGGACCTTCGGATGGCCAGTGATCCTGCTCAAGCTCAGATCCGGATTAACAAAATTCTGGTGGGCTCCGGAGAGAACGTCGGACCTCCGGGCGGTGCCTCAGAAGGCCTCATGGGGCAACAGGCAGCTCTCAGATTGGCCCATGAGTCTTGAGGTCCGGTTCTGGTCTGGTTCTGGTTGGTTCCGTGTGGCTCTCTGCATCCGCTGGGCGCCGAAGTCACTGTATGAATAAGGACTGAACTTTTTTGGATCAATTAAAAACTTCCCCACCATTCAGAAGGCAACTGTTGGCTTCTGGGAAATGTAGTTGTTTTGAGTGGCGACACAGTGTTTAGAGAAAACTATCGTACAAAATGGCGGCACCCATCCAAAGTTTTTTTTTCATTAACTCTTTACTGTATAGTATCCCGTGCTGTCCCAATAACATGAATAATATTAAAGATGACGATTGTGTGTCCTGTACAATTTTTTTTCTCATGTACAATCTTACTTTGAAAAATCGCAAAGAGCGAGTCTGTGAAAGTTGAACTGCGAAGTAGCTGGGGACTCCTGTACAGCATGTTGGTCAAACATTAAGAACCAAACTGTGTAATCGCATGCAAGATTGTGACATCATGTGTGATCTTACATAAATTGTAAGCTATCGGAGTGTGTGTCATGAATGACTGTCAGCTACTACCACCACAACAAACCATATTGTAACATCTCACTTTCAACAATGTCTTGAGTTATATGAGCTAAGGGCAATAACCCCACCCCTGCCACTCTCTCTCTTTCTCTCTCTCACACACACACACACATACACACACAAACATTGCTCAGGGAAATTATGACTAAGTAAAACATCCTGTCTAATGGAGTCACATCCAAAGTCTTTTCATAGTCCGGTTCTGTGGTCCGCTGAGCATGCCGCTGCAGTCCATCACTGGGTCCTTTGTTCACTGAGCAATATTGTTTTTGAGCTTACTTCAGCAGACAGTTGGCGAGGACGCCATCTTTTCTCGTTAGAATGTGATCATGGTTCATTGCTTGTTTCCCCATCCACAAAGCTGAAGCCTCTGCTTTTGTTCTGAAAGTTCAATGTGCTTTGTAAGCTCTACGGTGGTGGAGTTTGCCAGAGGCCATCATTTACTTCCAGCTAACATCTTTTAATTCAGATCTATTCATTGTATGATAATCATGAGTGAATTTTGACTTTGTTGAAACAAGGGGCATGTAAATTATGAGGCATGCAAAAACCTTTCAGGCACATGAGCCATTCAACAAATAGTTCAAATGATAAGCTTGTATTAATCTATTTTTTAATTTAGCCTGATTATAGGAACATTTTATTTGATGTTGTTGCTTTTTTTTCAAAGTGACATTTTAAAGGTTTAAAACTAGAATAAATCCTCCTTTTTGTTCCAGTAAACAGTGCCTTGAGACATCCAAGTATAAACAAAGTCAGGCTACAAGACAAAAACTGGTTCTTTAGGAGTTTTCATAACAGACAAACAAATAATGATGCACGCACAAACACAGGTTAAACCATTATCCTATTCCTTCAACTGTTATTGGTGGGTGATAATTAACAACAGTTAATGCAAACTCATGAGACAAAAATCATGTGGTGAAATTTTGTTTGGATTTCCTAACAGATGAATCAGAACCTCTGAATGATAGCACAGGACCTTCAGGTTGAACAGGCTTTTAAATTTATGGTTTCAGTTTCGCTGTGTCACAATGACCTTCATGAGTTCTCAGAATAAATTGCTTTGTGTTTCCACGCAGCAAAGTTTATCGATGAAAAATGTGTTTGGAGCACAGACCTTTTTTTTTAAACAATCAACAGTGAGTTTGTTCAGAAAAACAAATGCAAATTTTAGTTAAAAAAATGTGTGTGAGCTTTTACGCATGAGATGAATCCATTATGCTGTTGGCCAGAATGGCAGCTTGAGGTAAGGGGACTATTTCATGAAGAACGGTGAATATTTAGAAATGAAGGCTAGCCGAAAACATGGCAGACGCACCCAGCTGCAGCGCATCAGTCAATCAGCCAGCCGATCCGGATATAGGGTCCTCGGTCCCGGGCTCTTCCTGTTTGCTAGCCACGCCGCGTCCCACCACCTCCCCGTCTCCTCCCGCTGTCTCGGGGTCTTCGGGTCTCCTCTCCTTCGCCCTGACTCCACCGCCAGGTTCGGGTCCCGGGGGTGGATGTCCATGATCCATCTACCTACGCCGGACACGCATGCTCACAGCGGTTCGGCATGCACGTCCTCGCTGGGGCCCGAGCGCCAAAGAACACTCATCAGTAAAACACTCTAATTGTTTTCCCGTCTCTTTGTGTGAGTCTCTCCAGGTTGAAATCTGTTTCACCCATACTCTCCTGCTCGGTGCCTCAGATCAGCTGATCAGCTGCTCCTGGAGGTACCGAGGTCCAAACGAGGCTCAGAGGGGACAGAGCTTTTTCTGTTGCTGCTCCAAGACTGTGGAACAATCTCCCTCTTCCATCAGACGAGCTCCTTTACTGTCTAGTTTTAAAACTCTTCTAAAAACACATTTTTACTCACTGGCTTTTAGCACAGACTGAATTTGTTCTGCAGTTTTTATTGTTTTTATTGGTCTTAATGTTTTAACAGCTGTTTTATTTTTATGTGTTTAAATGTTTTTTATTTTATATGAACAGCACTTTGTTGCATCTGTGGTTGTTTTAAAGGGCTTTATAAATAAAATATTATTATTATTATTAAATAAAGGTTGAATGAAAAAATACAACAGAACTCAAACTAAATAATGCATGATATAACGTGTTAATCTAGTTAGAGGAGGAGGTAGTAAGTTTACTGATGTGGAAGGTAAAAAAAAAAATAAAAACAAAGTGCAGAAGTTAATCAGTGAAAAGAAAGCAGCGCTGGCAGCGCATTGCGTAGCCATTACGCATGACCCCACCCGTCCTGCTTTGCTCCTCTTATGACACAGCTGAGGATTGCCACTTGACCTGCAAACAATTAAGTAACAAAATGGAGCAAAAAGTATAAAAGACAAGCTAAAAACGGGAGAACTCACTCTTCAAAGCCAGCACGGTGCAAAGTCTGAGGGATGGATTTTGGACCCTGACACACTTGCCAAAAGCACTCCAGAAATAGGTGAGACTGGCTGCCAAAGCTCTTTTATGATATAGAAAACAATCTGGTCTATCTGCACAGCTCTCAAAGACTGTACTTCGGATGGGCGAGACAAGATTCAGCACTGTGTACCTTACAGTCAGTGCAAGGCATCTAAAATGAGCTGTGTGAGAAGATGGACGCTCGTGGAAGCAGGCGCGCATGGACGTCTTCCCCGACATGTTGGGCTTTTTGGTCACATTTCTAAAACCGTTTGCCTGTGCACAGAGAGAACTGGAGGGTGACAAATATTCCACTATCAGCTGTGTTTGCCCCTGGAATGAGAAACTGAAGCAACACAGTCCTCACACACAGACTCCCCACATGCAGGCATTTGTGCGCTACAGACATACAGAAATACTGGAGCGCAGAATTATTATCCACGACTTGCACTTTTCCTGGGGCCTAATTTGAACAAACTTAAAATGATGACACCTGCTGATGTGGTCAGGTGCACGCTCACTCGGGTCTGTGCTGCTCTCAGCTGGCCGCACAATAGACCAGAGGAGGACTGCACTCAAACCTGCTACAGTGAACGCAAAATTGTTCTTATATGGCAAACCATGTAAGTAGAACACAATAACTTCTTGACAGATTTTTAAATATATTTATAATTTTGTATTTAGGCAACTTGTGTCTAATTCCAGATTTATTTAGCAGTTTCATAGCTGAAGAAATGAGGCTGTTGCTGCATGATGATCTGGCACAAACTGAGCCAGCTTTATATATGCGCTTTTTATTTTGTTCACATTTGTACAATTCTTAATTTTTTTTTTATCATTTTTATTGTTCTTTCTCACACCCGTTATTGTTGCAATTCAAGATTGTGCAATATTGGTTTCCGGCTGTTATTTTTTTAGCCCTCCATCCATCCATCCATCCATCCATCCATCCATCATCTTTACCCATTGTCTGTTATTTGTTATAGATATTTTGATTATTAAATTAGCTATTAGCTTAAGCATTGTTGTAGAATGTAGGTCTTTTCAATTTATTTTCCATGCACACACCAGTTTTATTTTGTGGTGTGTTGCAGGTTTACGATAAAATGCTCTGTCATCAGCGACAGTGTGACTCAGCTTAATTTTGTACAACTTCCTTTTATGTCTAAATTAAAATAGCCTTGTTCTATATTTTTCCAAATAATTTTGCTCTAAAATTATTTTTGTTCATCTGCATAATAGCCTAGGGTTGATTTTTTTAGGCTATTCATTTCGTATGATAATATTCATTTGGTAGCTTATTAATCAAAATAAATCTTATATCTTCCTTTCTTTGTGTTTTTATTACTATTGTGTGAACGTGATTTGCTTACAAAAGCGGTAAAAGCTTAATAATTTTTTTTTTTTTTTGGTTCAGCCTTCTAATTGCTGTAGGTCAGTTGAGTCTGGGTGGGACCCAGGGGTTGGGGGGGGCTGCGGCTTCTGTCCGGGCTGGGCCGGATTTATTAGGCCCAAATGCAACTCTAGTCTCAGGGCAGTGAAGACAAACATTCATATATATAAAAAAAAAAGTTAACAATGTTAATCTGAGGAACAGATTGCTTTGAATTTAACTCCATCACAGAACTCTCTCTAAGATTAGATACATCTTGTCTAAAAATGTTGCAGAAAATCCTGTTCATGCATTTGTCACATCTATACTGAGCTTTTGCAATTGTTTATTATCTGGGTGTTCAAAAACGCCCTTAAAATGTATTCAGTTAATTTGAAATGCTGCTGCCAGAGTCTTAATTGGAGTTAGTAGAAGAGATCACATTTCTCTAGTTTTAGCTTATCTTCATTGACACCCTGTTAAATCCAGAATAGAATTCAAAATACTACTTCTAATCTTCCAAGCTCTCAACAACCTAACACCATCTTATATTACAAAACTTATTGTTCCATATTTTCCTAATAGAGCACTTATCTCTCAGACTGCTGGTTTACTTGTGGTTCCTAGAGTTTCCAAAAGCAGAATTGGAGGCAGATCATACAGTTATCAGGCTTCTTTCTTGTGGAACAAACTTCCAGTTTCGGTCTGTGAGGCTGACATATTGTCTACTTTTAAGATTAGGCTTAAGTCTTTCCTTTTTGATAAATCCTATAGTTAGGGTTGGCTAGAGTTTCCTAAGCTATCCCTTAGTTAAGCTGCTTTAGGCTTAGACTCCTGGAGGACAAGTTGACCACCTTTCCTCACTCTGCTCCTCTTTTACTTGCTCGACTCTACCTGTTTTGAATTTCTAATTATTTTTATTCTTAACATGTGAAGCATAAACAAGTGAATGGAGGAAGAAAGGTGACAATTGCTCACTTTACTACACTTTTTGTATCACATCAGTAAAGTAGGCACCAGCTGGTTAGTTTTTTGGTCCAGCAGCAACAATAAATTTTTATCACACTTTAATAATCAAATGTCAGTCACTGAAGTATACTCCATTAATTACAGGGAATTCAATACCACAACAAATGACTATTCAATTGTATGAAGCTGCACTTTTCTAATTATGACCCTTGTCCCTTATTCATCTTTCAGACTCACCATAAATTGTGTGCTTTAAAATTACCTCTGACTTCAGTAATGTCTGATGTTTTTCTACACATTTCTCGTCAAAGACACAGAGTCAGCTACAGTCTGACAAATGTTTACATTACTCTTCCTCTGTCCCTAAGAAAGAAAACCAAATCATTAATGAAGTTTGCTTTATTTGCTTAACAAGTGTGAACATGAATAATTTTGATTGTTGTTCTCAGTCATTATAATGAAATCATGTAAAAATTACAATTTATCTGAAGGAATAATCACTTTCTGTAAAACAGAACAGAGACATCTGTTGTGAGCAGTCTTTGAGCTGAAGCTGTTTTCTTCAGAGGGGAGTCAAAATGTTCCCTAGCTAGTCTAAACGATATCCTCAGAGCTGTTGTTTTGCACAAAGATCTTTTGTGTAAAAGGCAGTTCGCCTTGGACCCCCCCGGACTGAGCAGATCGTCTCCGGCTCCGAACTGGAAGATGGTTCGTCTGTGGACCACAGGTCCACTCGTTCAACTCCTGAGCAGATAAAAATGTCGCTCAGTTACAATTGTTAGAAGTAAATAACTGCAGAAGATGAAGCCTTTTTCCACTGCAAGACTCACGTTCTTGGCTTGAAGT
>JARVGS010000127.1:22434310-22446192 GCA_031762315.1 Hypsolebias antenori
TCATAAAGTATCTAATCTAATCTATCATTTGGAAGGGGGAAAAAGCAACTTTACTCAATTTAGCATGTTCTACAGACTTGGTCACTTGATTAAAAAAAGTTTTTCAGATCTAAGACAGTTTATTAGTTTGTGACAGGAGTTTTAAGTTTTCTGTTGAGGTTTATTTATTATTGTATCACTTATTACATTTTTCTCTTGGAGCAAGAATTGTTTTTCGCAGCCAATTTGATTGACCACTTGTTTTTTCCTTCTTCTATCGGCTTCTCCCTTCGTCAGGGGTCGCCATAGTGAACTAAGTCGCACGAAGACTTGGCAACAGACCACCGAGATATCACAGCCCTCTGTGTGGAGTAGAGAGCTGCTATCTAGGGTGCCTGGGAAGCAGATGGTGCAGGTTAAGGGCCTTGCTGAAGGGCCCAGAGTGGGGCAAATGAGTGTGGAGGCAGGTGTGACTGCTTCACTTATCCCACCCACATTTTTTTATGTTGTCGGTACCGGGGCTTGAACCAGCAATCTTCCGATCACAAGCTCACCTTCTCTAACCTCTGCGCCACCACTCCCAAATGCATCAGTTGACCACTAAGTTAAATAATTATTTATTTAAACCATTATTTTACAGGAAATAAATCAACTGAGATGTCCTGGGCAATGTGCAAGGTGCAAACAAGCCATTACAAATACAGCAACCGTCTTACTAACATTAACAGTAGTGTTCAGATATTTACTACAAAACATCCATTATCAGCACATCATGCAGAGAACAAGCTGTTTCTGACAGAAAATGTAGAAATATGTTCTTATAAAATGCTGCCCTTGATTCAAAATGACCCACAATCCCTTAGTCTTAAAACCTGGGTGTCATTTTGACCCAGGAGGGTTAAATATTTCTTTTTATCATTTACACATTTCAGACATTAGTGAGGACAGGTTACACTGGAGCTGACCAGTTTCACGTTTAAATAACTGCATCGTTTTGCTGTTTTGAAGAGGTGAAAAATAAAAGTGGAAACTGTAAAAAATAAATAAATAAATAAATAAAAAAAAATGGAGAAAAAGTTTATTTGAGGTGTTTTAAACATGTTTGACGAAAGGCTTTAGATGCATGTGCAGGTACTGATGAAAATAAATGACAAATCAGCTTTTTCTCATTTCAGCTGGTATAGTGACTTATCTTTAATATCCTAAAATGTCCACAAACTTTACATTAGCTCTTAAAAGTTATTATTAGTTATACTACAAATACTAATTAACTGCTTTATTTAATGTTTTCTGTAAGGAACAGATCACTTCCATAGAAACATATTTTGTTTATCTTCAAAACGCATCATTAAAACATTCTTGACCGTGTTTTGCAGATGGTTTATCTCCTATAATGAACTTTGCACATTGCTTAAGATGGTGTGTTCATTCCAGCTGTGCTTGTTTGTGTTTTCTTTTGCCTCCAGTGAAACACAGGCCATCATGAATCTGTTCAGGAAAGATCCCATGACCACAAAGAAGGAGAAGGAGAAAGAAATTCAGTATGAGGACCCTCCAGATGGAGGGTGGGGCTGGATGGTTGTGCTGCATTGTTTCCTGGTAGGTTAACTTCTCTTCTTTGTTGTTTTTATACTTTTTTTATTTGCTTTGTTCACTCTGAGTGCTGGTTCAAATCCCAGTTTATCTGTCAGCGCTGTCCACATGGCTGGAAACACTTTAAGACTGTCTCCAGCCAGAACTGTGATGAAATCCTAGACATTCGACAGATGTGCTTTTAGTATTTTTTTCTAAACATGTTTTATAAGTGAAGTTTTGACCTTATCTCTAACTACTGTGATGCTTCTTTAGTCAGTCTGTGGGATGCACAGGAAAATTCCTGGATTTGAACATGACTGTCTCTGACCCCACACTCCTTTACCTCTTCTTATTCTGCTTTGTAGAGATATAGTGCTAATGTCGTTTTATTTTTGCTTTCTTAATCGTTAGATTGTTCGTCTTTACATATTAGTCATCTGGAATAAAGGGGCTTGTTAAGTGAATATAAATGTGAAGTTCATACTGTGCATCAAATCTATCCGTTTTCCTCTGTGCAGGTGAATGTGCTTGTGATGGGAACACTAAAAAGCTTTGGAATCTTCTTTGTGGCATTTCAAGATGAGTTTGGAGGCTCATCAGAAAGTATCAGCTGGATAGGTTCAATCATGTCTAGTCTACGTCTGTCTGGAGGTTTGAATAACTTTTTTGCCTTTTTGTCTTAAAATTTACCTGTTTGAATGTTTAAATCTTTGACTTGGCTTTTATTCATCATGTTTGGGTTTAAATTATTTTTTACTGTCAAAGAAACAAAGGTGAAGTCAACAGTAGCCATGCCCGATGCTAGGTTTTATGCTTTAATTTTTTTCATACCAAGTTCAAGTACTTCAAGTACAAGTACTTCAGTTTGGGTATTTACTGATACTGAGTATCAAAACCCAGTGAGTTAGTATTTTAACATTAAAGAATGACTGTAGAAACACATTTTTTATTAAGAACACAGCAAGCAGTCTGCTTCTTAACATCACCTCTGTTTATGTTCAAATATCGCAAAACTAAAGACATTTTTTAGTTTTGTCTTCGGCTGCTTGATAACTGGAAGAGGAAATGACAAAACTGAGCATAAATGTGGTATCAGTAAATATCAGGGTGTTTTTATGAGTACAAGAACAAGTACTTGAGGCTGGTATCGCGACACTACTAGTCAACAGGTTTCATGTCTGTAAACCTGAAGCCACAATGATCAAAAATTGTGTATTTTCTCCTGTCACTTCTATAGCTCCAATTGCCTCCATGGCCTGTGCCAAGATGGGAACAAGAGTTACTTCCATCACTGGGGCAATACTGGTTAGCGGGGGCTTCATCCTGAGTATTTTTGCCAGCAGTGTGGTTTTCCTCTATATCAGCATGGGAGTGATAGTTGGTAAGTTGAAATGTGTTGTAAGCTGAAAACAGCTTTGTGATTGATCATTTGAACCAGCTTGGGCTTGGTCTCGATGTGGCTTTGTTTTGTTTCTTTTCTCAGGAATGGGTTTTGCACTACTATACCAATCCTTCTCAGTGGTAACAGCATTGTACTTCAGAAAAAGATTGGCAACAGCGTATGCTATTGGGCGTTCTGGAATGGGTTTGACCTTCGCCCTGGCTCCATTCACTCAGCTGCTTCTGGATCAGTACGCTTGGCAAGGTAGGCCGAACAAATGCTTACATGAGATGGTGCGAGTCAGTTAGATTTCAGGGGTTTTTGGACATCCACAGGGGCAATGCTGATTCTTGGAGGTCTCATGCTGAACCTTGTTGCTTCTGGGATGCTCCTGCGACCCATCAGCATAAAGCCACCTGGTTCAAACCTCAACTCTTCAGCCGTCCAAAAGAGCCCTGCTGTTTCCATCAAGAGTTCTGCAGAGACGGAACACCCTAAGAGCTGCTTGAACGGTTCATCACCTTTATCCAATGGACTCTCCAAACCAAATGTTCTCCCACCCTCTCCTCCATATCATGGGGACACTGAGAGTCTGAGAGGGCAATGTATTCAGGGTCAGGGGCTGAACTCTGAACTGACCAGACTGGTTCTGAATGATGTCAATGGCCATGAACCTCACCATGACTCAACTCAGTTTAAGCCCACAACTCCCAACAGCCCAGCAGAGCTAAACGGTAGCATGAATGGGTCCACCACAGTGGGATTTACTTCACATGGCAGCCTGCCGAATGAGGTGACAGTCAGAGAAACCAAAGTCTTGGATTTTTCTTTGCTAAAGAACCCCTTCTTTTGCATCTACACTTGGTCCTTGGTCTTCAGTCAGCTGGCTTACTTCATCCCCTACTTCCACCTGTCTGCCAGGGCCAGAACTCTGGGCATCGATGCTATGGATGCTTCTTTTATCATCTCTGTGGCAGGTGAGGTCAATATTTTAAAGTATTTGATTTGCTTAAAAAATAGTTTAAAATTCTGTTTGCTGTTTTGATTTTTTTTTGTGTGAAAGGAAAAGATTGGTACTATCAGCAAATAGGAACTTTAGTTGCATAGAATAAATAAACGATTTAAACATAAAGTACTTGGTTGAACTCTACAGGCTTTATGTTTGACACTAAATGATCATTGGGCTCTGCATTCATCCATAAAACTTCATGAAACATGGTGGTATCATGATTCAAGCCTGTTGTTTCTGCACCTGGGCCAGACGGCATGCTGTCATTGGTGCAGTTCTCAATTACTATGAAGAAGTTGTGGCATAAAATGCTAAGGCTGCTTGGGCAGTATTGTTATCATAAAGACACATTTTCGTCTACTAGGAATGGTAAGGAAAAAAGGAAAAGCTATTTTTGAGTTCTGACCTTGAACCAAAACAAAAATATTCTAAAGAACCTGAAGCAAACAGTTTGTGGGACGACCCACTGATGATAGATATAAAGAAATGAGCTAAAGGGTTGATGTGCGGGAGTGATCAACAATTAGGCCTACATGAAATATTTAGCTATACTTATTACCGCACAAAGGAATTTTTGAAAATCCTTTGAAGAAACTGTTTCAAAGGGTAACTTGAATGTGCAATGCAAGTGACACAGCTTTAACATAATCTTGTTTAATTAATTAATATCGAATGTAAGTCAGAGCTGTTGCGTTAATAAAGCATCATCTCACAAAGAGTCCAGCCCACTTTACATGTGTGTCCTGCTCCAACAGACCATGGACAGCTGGCTGCACGTCTTTGAATTTGACTAATCGTAGACTTTTTGCAGTGACTGTCAAGAGGTGGGTCCAGTTTTTTCAGTCTGGATCTTCTTTATGATGCAAAGAAGTGCTCAGTCAACTTTTAGGCATTAATTATTTGTGCACTGCTGAGACTGCAGTCTTATGTAATGATTCCTCTTACATAAAAGCTGAACTTTGGTACACTGGCCTGAACGAGTGGGTTTAGTGGTCTACCATTGATGAGGCCTCTCCATATGACCAGAAAACAGCATTAACATTTTGACCACCAACCACATGGATGTATATCCTTCATCAGCACTTTGTCAGGCTTTCTGAATAATTGAGCAGCAGCTGAGCACTTGTGTTTTATACTACAGGTATGTCTGCTGTTAATATTCAGCCTTCTCTTTTAGACACGAATAGTAACAAACTCACAGCTGTTAATTTTAATACATATAAGATGTCTAAAATATGGTTATTTCATTTGAAATAAAACTTTTTTTCTATCTCCATATGTTTTATTCCATTTCTGGCAATTTTTTTTGTCTGTTTGTTTTTCAGTTTAATGAAAAAAAAAAAAAAAAAACTAAAGGCCCACATTCCTCAAAAGAATGTGATTACCACCACTTTTTATACAGTTTAAGACTAAAATCATTTTAAGCTGAGAAGATTAGCTAAATATCTATAAAACTTGCTGAGTCATGACCATTTTGTGTTGGCTAAGGTATGTGGGGGCCTTCTTCAGATGAGGTGCCTCCAAATGTGAATACTTTGTTGATGTACATAAAATTTATCTAGTTCATGAGATATTTTCCTAACAAGCAGACAGTGTTGGTACTAACAGTTTATACAAAGGTTTTTAGCTTTTTGTTCTGCTACTAACACACCACATTTTAACCATTTTTGTGTTTACATTGTTTAATTGTGGTGGCCATCTTAAATTGGATATCCAATGTTATATTTCAGTGAGTGTCATTAAAATCCACCCACTAATTCCGGAAATAATTTGTACAATCCAACATGTGTATGCACAGAGACAAAGGCAAAAACACTATTGCCTCTACACTTTAGCATCAGACAATAATAAAGTCTAATAGTTTGATTGACTAGGAAAAATATGCAATTTTCTTTCCAAGCATTTTGGACACATCATAACGGAGCAACAGGACAAAATGAGAAACATAGCAGAAGAGGAGTTGAGAAATACGTTGAGCTTTCATAAAAAAAACAACACGTATAGATTGAGCCACAAATTGGAGTCAGACAATACTGTTGTGTAATATTACACAGGAAGAACTAAAATTGACTAGATGATGCAGTTAAACCAGCATTTTTGCATAGCTGTAATACAAACCCCAGAATAAAGATGTCTGTTTTTTCTTATTGTTTTGCTCTGATGGGTTTTGTGCCAGTTCACAGTGAGACTGACAGATTCTTTGGACTTGGATGTTTGTTCTTGCCTTCTCTGGTCATGTGCCTTGAAGTACAGAAGAAAAAGAGACCGAGCTTAAGACACGGGGTGCCACCCACTCCACAAAAAACACCATCCTGGTGTCCTGCTGTCCCCGCTTTTTCCAAACTGGCGTTGTCTTCAACTTGGCCGACGGATAGAAAAACCGCTGTCATCTGGGTCAGTGTGTTTGTCAACTCTCACCAACACTGGCGCTGTCCAGAGTCGCTAAGCAACGGCTAACTGAGGGAAGTTGTTGGCCTGGAGACAAGAGGGGGGGGGGTCCCTGTTTTGTTTGAGTCCAGTTCTGAAGTGGATGATACTTTGCAAAGGAGCACTGAAAGTAAAGCCAGTGTGGTTTCTGAGAGTTGTTTTAAAGCCCTTGGCTTCAGTCTTGTTAAAAGATGTCCCAGTTTAGAGCAGTTTGATTGTCATGTGTCCTCGCCTTGCTTTTCCCCTGCTCTTGTCAATGCCCTGAAGATTGGCGACTGTTAGGGTTCGCAGCATTAACCTTAAAGGGATAGTTCAGATCTTTTGAAGTGGGATTCTGTGGGAAGTTTATGAACAGTTAATGTCTTACATGTTGAAGATCACTCTTAAATGACCTCAATTTGGAGTGAGTTTAGTTCGGACCAGATTTATAGACTAAGCTCCAGTTTCCTAGTGGTTCATGTGAACACTAGGGATGGCCATATTAAACAAAGCTACACATTCACTGGTAATTGTTAAATTTTCCACTAATACTGAAGCCTCTATTTGGTTGCTCCATTCCTGATGTGCACATAAGACCAGCTTGTAAAAAAATGTGTGCTTCTCACAACCATTTTCATCCTTTACTCATAAGACAGAGCTAAATAAAGTTATTTATTCCAAAGTATGAAATAAAAGGATATCCAGAATGGTGCCGTTTAAAATAGCGTATTCCAATAGTTTTACAGATTTATTGATATCAAAAGTGAAATGTGGCTCTGCACTCTGAAAGTTTAGGGTTTCAACCTAATTTATCTTCTTATCTGCATTCTTTACTCAACAAATCTGTGTGTAAATATGTTTTGACCAAAATGGTCAAACTTTGTGGTTTCTACTAAAAATGTCACCATCAGTGACCTGATTTTAGACACTTTGTTTTTGTAACAAAAGAAATGCATGGCCGCCTTTTACAAAATTGCACACATTTTTTAAATTTAAGGACACATTCACCATCAACATGAGAAAAACGACTGTGCAGATTTTGTTCATTATTTTATTAATTTCTTTGGTCGGTTCTTCATGATATTGCAAAAAGTAACTTTAATATAGAAAATAATTTAATTTCGGCTTCTGCTTCATGATTTAGGATCTTTATTCTTCATTTTATCAGTCCAGTGGGTCAGCGTGGAGGGTAATGCATCTATTCTTACAGTAAATCTGATCTCACCCCCTTTCTGTTGTTTCCACTTTATAATTCTTTCAAAATAAACTACAGTTTAATGACAAACACAACAGATGCTGGGACTGAACGTGTATCTCTTTGTTTTCAGGTCTGTGTGTTTAAAAAAAGCACACAATTTGGGGAAAAAAAAGGGATTTTCTGTACATAATTGTATAATATGAAATTGACGGTGGTGTAAAGGTTTATACAGTAGCCTTCATTTGAATTGCTATAAGTTTTTAGATGGGAGTTGTTTTAAAACTAAAGCAAGAGACTTTGGTCTTGACCCATCACAAATTCGCAGTTAGCTCATCAGTCAGGTTGGAAATAAACGTGTTCACCAAACTGAGGTCTATCAAAGAGCCATCCACAACAGGTAAGATACTGGCTGTTCATAAATTGAACATAGAACCCCCATTCAAAAAAATCTGAACCATTTTGTTCATTGCTTTAACTGTTTCTTTACTTGAAGACACGACAGAGAGAACCAGACAGAACTAATGTCCTTGATGCACTTGGTTAGGGGGTGTTGCTACTTGGAGAGGCCGAATTTAAACAGCTTTGTGTTGAGTTTAAACAGGAACAGCTGCAGGGCTAAACCAACCTGCTGAGGCTAAAACACACAAACAAACGCACATCTTTTCAGTATGCAAGCAGGGCGACACTCCAGGACGTTTCTCGGATCACAAAAAATGAGAACACATAAACTTTGCACAGCTGCCTCATGTCATCAATTTAACCTCTTTTTAGGTCCTGTTAGGTAAAGAGTGCAGAGTTGTTCACTGATAAACCCTCTTATTGTTGTAAGCCATGCAGGCTTCTTTCCAAGCCTTAAAAGTGTGAAGACAGACCGGTTGTCTCATAAGACGGAGTTGTGCTGCAGAGGCTCTACAATGGATGAGTTACTCTGATACGCACTAAATCAGTTTGTTTCATTGATCTATAGCGCAGCGCTGCCTGCTTATGGCTATTCCTGCAACAGTCAATACACCGCTGCAGTTTCTGCATCACCTATCACATTCCAGTTGACCTCAGCAGAGACAAGTCCAAATCTGCACAGTCATTAAGTCCGAGCAGAAGCAGCTTTCAGATGCAGGAGATGAAGTGCATAACATCTAGATCAGGTCTGAGTTTGGGTAGTGCAGTGTAGTGGGGTCATTATTTCTCACTCCCAGCAAAAAGGCAGGTGATGATGTTTGTGTCCATGTCTGCATGTGCTTGGTGTAATTGTTTGTATTGTTTACAGAATATCTTGTGATTTATTTTTTTGTTTAAATGTTAATCTCTTAGGAAGCCCATTTGATATACATATAACTGATTTGAAGTCAGCCTAATTCAAGATGGCCGCTACAGCTGACCTTAATACAAACCAGTTTTTCCTGATTTTGAACTACATTTCAGTGTGGCATTAGTTGAACATAGCAGCACATATTCCGTACACTGTATTTTTATTTATTTATTTAAACTTTAGCAGAAACGGATGGCATCAACCCTGCTAGCAAATTATCTCATGAACCACTGGAAGGATTTTATTGAAACACAGATTCTAACTAGATGTACATTTACAACCCATTAACATTTGGAGTCAACCCAGTTCCATCTCTCATTTTTCAACATAAGATGATCTAAAACTCTGGCATAAAAGGCAGCAGGCGATATGCTGTCCATCAAGGAACGCTAGACCTTTAATCTTTAATTTTCATGATGCGTTGTATTTTAAATACACTGATCACCACTGCAAAGTCCAGGGTTGTTAGTTCTGACGAATGTTTTCTAAATTTAGAACTCCTGGCAAAAATACAACATTTAGGATGTTTCCTTTTTGGTTCCTCTTAATTTTTCTTAAATGTCACATGTATCTTCTCGTACTCTCTTCCATCCACCATTGCATCTTGTTCCAGGTATCACAGAGACCATCGCCCAGTTGGCCTCGGGGTGGGTGACAGACAGGAACCTGTTCCATAAATATCATTACCACAAAGCCTACCTGATCCTCTGTGGTTTGGTCAACCTGCTGTCCCCGCTGGCAACATCATATATACTGCTGATGGTGTACGCTGTCTTCTTCGCTATCTTCTGCGGCGGATACATGGCTCTGCTGCTGCCTGTTCTGGTAAGAAAAACCTGTTTAGATATGCATTGTTCTTCCTTAAATTTAATCATCCATTACTGGTTCTTCAGGCCTAAAAAAAAAAACCCAAACTGTTTATTTGTTTCTAAAGAATTTATTAACAATACTTGTGAGAAATAATGTGTTTTATATACCAACTCCTGCTCATATATGTTGTTAAATAAACCAAAGCCAGTACAGAAATGGTTATGACTTAGTCAAATTTACAGAAAGCGAGCTATAGTTTCACGTGGTAGTAGCTGAGCATTACCCCAGTCACATGTTGAAAGATCCCACAAGGTTTGGCCCAAATGGCTTTGACTTGGTCAGTCACGTTGATGATCTTAGTTTAAAACTTTTGAATGAAAGGAGATGGGTGATATCCATTCTTTCAAGGAGCGGTAGGCCTTTAATTAAGTCTGTTTTTCTAGCTCATGCTTTAAAAAAAATGAATATTAATGAAATAAACAAACAGAGTGAAGCACAGCTTTGACACTGTCCCTCTTTCATCATCATAAGGTGGGAGATGTGATCTTGGTGAATTTCTATTAGCTGTCAGTGTTTTTAAGTTCATCAAATCTCTATGAAAGTTATCTTAGTGCTATCAGTGTTGTTTAGTCACAGTTAGGGTGTAGATTCCACCCTTCGTTTGAGTTTGAACATGATTAATTCGTCTCATTATCCAGTTTTTCTCCACTTGACTCACCTCTCTTGGTTTCAGGCTCGCCCATCCATTGAATTCATGGATGTAAGGAAAGAGTGAGGCAGTTTTCTTGCATCATTAAATAAGGCAAAAAAAAAAAATGGGAACAGTTCTTTGGAAAGGTGTTCTCCACCTGCCATTATGGGTGGAACTTGTTGTCATTAGGTGTTCAGAATCTTTTTGTTAGACCGTATTCATGCTGACATTTTGAAAGTGCATTGATTTCACACACCTGTGGTGTGGTCCCAACACCTTCCCTTTAGGCCTGAAAAATGACAGGTGATGACCTGAATGACTAAATGTGACTTTGTTTTGAAAATCTAGAATAATTATGTCATTTAATGGAAAAAATGTGCTCATATTTCTATATGAAACCTGTAGATAGGTGCCACTGCAGAGGTACTACTGTATCTCTGACTTTATGGTCCATCCCAAAATTCAGGCGTGAGCTACACTAATTTTAAAGTTTGGCATAATATGAATTATGATAATCTGTACACTGATGGTAAAGTGAAAGTGCAATGATTTCACACACCTGTGGTGGAACTGTTACCCCATTCTTCTCTGATGTAGGATTCTAGATGTTAAACAGTCCTGGGTCTTGAAGGACTTTTGTCCCCCATCATGGAGCAAAAAGTGGGTATTGGAAATACCCTCCGTTCGTTTGTCCATCTGTGAATATTGCGAGCACGATAACTTTACACATAAATGAAGTACCAACTTGTGTTTGGTGTGTGGATGCATCCAGGTGTAAGAAAGATTTCTTTTGAAAATTGGATTACCACGTCTAAATCAAGAATGGCTATCACCACATATAAATATAAACCAGCCACCCCTGTCATTTGAGAACACTATGCTCTCTAATTTTTACATTGCTTAAAGGTATAGTTTCCTCAAATGAATGGGGTGGCCAAAGATTAATCTATGGTAGCCAAGGCCACCAATGGCCACCCCCTGGCTCCACCATTGGAACTGGTGGTGGATAAAATTGTTCCCTTCACTCACCAGGATCCATCACTCTGCACCGTCTTGGACACACACAAAAAATTCCCTCTGTTCTTCTACACAATGTAACTCCTACTCACTTACATATCTTTCACCAAAAACATAAAGGTTTTCTTACATTCTCTGTTCAATTCCAGCACAGACAAACGCTCATCTCGAAAACTGGTACAAATATTCACTATTCAAAACCGTCAGCAATGAGGGATATCGGCCTGGTGCTTTGTTTCATGATGCACCAAATGTTTTTAATAAATGGACTGTACTTATATAGCCCCTTTCTGTCGTATCAACACACTCAAAGCTCTTGACAACACAATCTGTGCCCTCATTCACCACATTCAAATAGCACTCTACTAGATCTATACAAAGATTAATCCGTGCTTTAGATCACATTCATACATTGACAGGACACACATCGGAGGCAGTGAGGGGTTCAGTGTCTTGCTCAGGGACACTTCAGCATGTGACTGCTGGTGGAATCAAACCCCCAACTCT
>JARVGS010000127.1:22447468-22462891 GCA_031762315.1 Hypsolebias antenori
TTAGTGTGTAACAGTTATATCTTGTTGTGGCTCTGTCCAGTGTGACTGTGCTTTTCTGCCCTGCAGGTTGATCTCGTCGGGTCGGAGAAACTCAATAACTCCATGGGCTTCTCCATGTTCTTTGTGGGCTTGGGTTGCCTAACAGGGCCTCCTTTGGCAGGTGAGTGGATGACTTCTTGGAAAACCTTCCAAAAGTTATGCATGTGCTGACCCGTTTTCCCCCAAATGTGCACAAACGCTTCCATGAGTTCTGCATGTGTGTTGGATGAATGCCATGACGGTACTTTTAGTTACAGACGTTGTGCACGTTTCTCTCTCCCTCTCTCGTTCTCTCTCTGTGTGCGCACGTGCATGTGTGTGTGTGTGTGTGTGTGTGGTTAGGAGGAATGGGGAATCAGGGAGGGGACTGACAGATTGACAGGCCTTCTGTCTCATATTTTACCCCTGCCCTGAATTCCTAGAAGTGCCTTAAAGTATGTGAGCGTGAAAACTGAAAACATACATTAGAGAAAAAGGGGGATACTGTCAGTGCCTGTCTGAAGTGCATACCTTAAATTATGGTTTACTTTAAGGAGAATGCTCATAGGGTTACTGGGTCAAAGCCTCAGAATAACAGTAGTGTGTTCATGGAGAGCTCGGGGCACTTTATTTAACTGATTGCAACTTGCCTTTTGTAGTCTTAGAGAGCTGCTTCTAATCTGGGACCAGGTTTTTGTTACACGTGTTTTGCTGATTTGGATCAGTGTCTCTGTCTAAACGGTTACGTCTTCTCCACGTCAACTAAAAAAAGACAAAATAACACCTGATCTGCTGAAAGCATAGTTCATCTGCGGAACACTAAGTGCAGCTCTCACGTCTCCTTACGATGCCGCAAAAACTCAGCCATGCAGTTTATTTTTCATTATCTAGGTCAGAGGTCTGCAAACGTTACATTACATTTTGACCGTCTTTCTCAGTAAATAAAGCTAGCATAGAGCCACAGAATGTACTTGACCCTTAAAAATATATATAAACTGAACAGTTTATGTTATATTGATTTTTAAATGTTAAGACAAAAGGAACAAGCACTTAATATATGTCTACAAACAAATATTACACTTTGAATACCTAGTTTAAGCCATACTTTAAAAAGAAAGTGGTCAAATTAGAGGTAAATACAGCAATGAGCTTCAGTCCAGTGCTTTAAAAAGAAGTGAGGCCAGTTTCTTGGTTTGTTGTGCAATTTCTACTTAAAAAAATTGAGCACAACTTTTATTTACTCATTTGCATGCATGTCTGTTAGTTTTATTTTGCACATTATGATGACAATCTAGCTGTTGTTTCTACAATGCTACATTTTGATGCCAAAAAAAAAGTTCTTTAAGCAAAATTTTATCTCTTTCTTGCAACTAATGGGCAGATTGAAGTAGTAGTTTCTGTTTTGAATTTAAATAGGCTATAAACATTCCTGAGGGTCATGCCACTTTTAGTCAAAGTTACAAGGAGCCACAGGTTACAGGCCCCTCATGAAGGTAACTATTTAACCCTAATCCGTCACGTTTGGCTTCAGTTAAAGTGAGTGAAGCCTTTAACATGTTGACTTTGTGTCCAGAGAAGCTTCTGAAGCACAGGAAGTAAAACACAGTGAAACGTCACTTTAGGGCAATATGAAAATATATTTTATTCTGTTTACCTTCTGTCCATTTCAAAGATGTGTTTGGCTGCAGGGTGTTGACAGTATCCTGCCTTTTTATCAGCAGCAGCTGATTGTGATGTGATCTCATTCACATTTATTCTCTGAAGATCATTAAAGTCTACTAAACACAACATGCAGGGTGAAGGTCTGGGTCTGTCAGCAGGTTTGATGACCCCACACCTCCTACAGCTCAAAAATGGGTTGAATGGGAAAAGCTGCACTATATTAACCTATTTTTCTGGGAAATAATGCGACGATGAACAGACATTATCCAGTGCATATGAAAACGCTTCTTGATGGTCAAACTCTATTTTTAGATACTATGATTATGGTAGTTTTAAAAATTATGCAACCAAATATTACTCAGCATTCCCCAAAGTGTTTCCGGGGAACTAATTCTGTGTTTTGCTCTTCAGCGTTCAGATTTTGGTCTGTCTTTAATCTGTTAGCTGCACAAACTAAAAATTTGAAATATTTAATGACAATTTTTCTTCCTTATATCAATGTTCGTGCAAAAATTTTTCCAAAACTTGGACTTTGTTAATATCAGCGGGCCATCATGTGTTTGTTTTCTCAGTCAACCTTTATTTATACAACTTAATCCCACTGAGCCTCAGGGACTCATTTACAAGAGAGGCCTTAGTGTCAGTGAACACATTTTAACAAGACTCCCAGAAAGTAATCACTGGGTGAACGTCTACAACTGGTTAACTGTTGAAGCGAACCAATTCACGATGGCTGCCACAGTTAATTGACTTTAGCAAACACAAAAACGGTTATAGATCGATGAATTTTACAGATACTGAGCAATGATTTGATGTGGTGGTAGCTGAGTGCTAACAGGTCAGTAGATGATCAGCATTGCTTCAGGAAATCCTTTCATATGTAGTGTTCTTCTAGAGACCTAAAAATAAATCACCACTTCTGACCGTGTCTTGTACGTGCAGCTTGAAACCATTATCCGTCCATCTAGTATATTTTACCTGCTTTTAAAAGCTTCCTTTTGGGTCACGGGGGTCACTGGTGCCCATGTCCAGCTATCTACTTTTTTTTTTTTTTTTAACCAGTTTATTCCACCATAATAATTAAAGGAATAGATCAGATATTTTGTGATTCTGTGAAACGGTAATGAGCAAATACTATCTTACCTGTTGTAGATACAGTATGTAGCTCTGTTAATGACCCCAGTTTGGAGAAATAGTTGAACCCTGATCTGTTGACAAGCTAAGACTAGTCCAAACATGGCCGCATGAACCACCATGAAGCACTGGAGATTTAAATTGTTTTAACATGACACCGGTCCTTTGATCTTGGCTCCTTCAGACTAGCCGTTAGCTCGTTAGTCTCATCAGACTCAAGTAAAATGATAATTGTTCATAATCTTTCCACAAACCCCATTTCAAAATGTCACCACTGTGCCAGTTGTTCAAGTTCAGCACGTTTCTGTTCCGCAGGGTTCCTGTACGACTACACGCAGACGTATGACTGTTCCTTCTACCTGGCGGGCCTCTGCTATCTCCTCTCCTCCCTCTCGTTGTTCATGGAGCCGCTCGCTCAGCGCTGGAAGGCCAGGAAAAAACTCTCCCAGAACAAGGAGGCAGAAAGCAGCTGTAAGATCAACGGCTGCTTCACCCCTGACCACCTACAGAACGGCACTGTGTAGGAATGAAAACTGGGTTTAAATGCGCTGAACTGGATCCAACATGCTGGTGATCACAGGCCCTCAAACCTTGCACTCTGGACTCAAGCCTGAAATGGGGGGGCCTTGGCTGGTATTTCAGCAAGCAAGCAATACAGTAACACAAGAACATGGGCCGATCGTTCAAACAAGCCAAATTTATTTTGCTCTGCAAAGTCATTTGTCTCTTTATTTTCTTATTGACACACAACTGAAGGTGATGACTGCAAAGGTAATTTATTAAAGGAAAAACGTCCTAATGCAGCAACAAAACTGCACCGACTGTGCAGCTCTTTCAACAGCCAGTTTTATTTCAGTCTTATTTTCAGCCAGTTTTTCTATAATATTAATAACAAAAGGGGGAGGGGCCTTTAGCTGTGTGTGTAACTCTGAATTCACCGTTATTCACTTGGGCCAAGTTATGATTATGCTGCATGACATTTCCTCTGACATTTAACGGGCAGGTAATCAAATTACTGAGCAAACATGTCACTGCTGCCCGCTCCCATGTCACAATATGTCATCTTGTAAATGACCCCCCCCCCCCCCCCCCCCACACACACACACACACACACAAAAAAATCCCAGTAGCTCCTGTAGTTTAACTGAAATAGCTACTTTTTTTTATAATTTGAATTTTTTTTTTTTTAAGTATATTTTTCCTGATTAATCTGATTGATTTGAGTTGTTTTCTGCCCTAAAACATATTCAATTCTTTTAAACCCAACAATTCTTACTCGGTACCATTTTTTCAGCTTCTTAAAACAAATTAGAAGTTTAATGCTCTTTAAATTTTAGAAGCTATAACTGTTTTTATTGTTTTTTTGGCTAATGAAGTTCAGCTCAGATATGAGCCGTTTTTGACACCATCATAAACCTAATTATTATTGAGCATGCATCAGGACCTTCAGCTCTTCAGACATCACCTGCTGACTTTCTTTCAGCTCTTATTTTTAAACGGACACTTAAACTCCCTCAACATATACACGTCAGCAGGAGCAACCGACACTTTAAGCAATTTTACTCCTTAAATATAGCATGTGAGCCACTTTCTCAATAAACACAGCTGCCACAACTTGTATGTCATCAAATAAACACTTAACAAACTTTGATTATTTACAGTTAAACAGGCACATTTTGTCATCATGCAATTTCAACCTTTTATTCTGTCTTAACTTTTACAAGTCACTTTAATACTCATGGAGATAAATTGATTTAATGGTTCCAACTTATTTTTGCTGCTCACACTTGACAGAATGAGCCAAACGCAAATTTAAATTTGATTTAAAGCTGCACAGTTATACCTAAAAATGTCCAAATAAGCTGTGGCTTCTGCAGTTGTTCTGCCTGAAATCCTTTGCACAAGTAAGAATACAGTACTTAATTTGGGGGAGACTGCCATAAAAACAGACAGTAGTGGTTGTGTTTTAAAAAGCACAGGTATAAACTCTTTTTTGTTGCTTACTGAAAATGCACACTAACCCTGACACACCTGTGGATGAGAAAATAGTATCACCTAGCAGTTCTATGCAACGCACGCTCACCGACAGCTTATTTCTTTAAACGGGATGCACATATTCTAAATGTTGCAATCACACCAGCTCCTCAGAAAGGCCAGCTTAGTACCATGTTTTTCAGACTATAAGATGCACTGGATTATAAGGTGCATTAAGCAAAACAAAACGGATAAGTCAAACTTTATTCAACTCATTCACACTAACGCTCAGCATTGTTCAGTTGTACTACATAAAATAATAAGCACAACCAGAATTAATAAGGCGCACTGGATTATAAGGCTCACTGTCGATTTTTGAGAAAATTAAAGGATTTTAAATGTGCCTTATAGTCTGAAAAATACGGTATTTGACTTTCACTTGGACAGAAGAGCGATGGGGCTGCACTGAACAGGTTTTCTCTTGTGTGTGATTTTGTGTTGTTCTGTTTCTGAGTGTGAAACGGAAACCGACCAACTGTGTGTGATGTTGACCGTGAAGGTCAGCAGGACTGTTTCAAACTGGGGCCCAGACTTTTCAGCGCTGCTCATCAGCCGGCTAACAGGCGTGCAAACTTTAAAGATGTTTGTTTTTATGTTGATTCTTTTTTTTATATATGCATTTTGTTTCAGGTTGTTTTCCTCTATGTTCCTTGATTTTCATAGTTGCCTACGGGGGGGAGGAGAATTAATCTTTTATTAACCTTCTTGTAAATTCAGCCAAAGATCACATTAGAAACCTGCCTATGACTTGAAGCCTCACCCCCTGACTCTGCCCCCACCACGCCCCCCCACACACACACCCATTTGTAGTCTGCTGAAAAATACAGTCATTTATTGTGCTGCCCTCTTGTGGACAAAGATGGCTCCTTCTCCAAGAATGCAGTTTCAATTAGCAGCAAATTATTCCCCCTCAGCTGGTTTTCATAATACAGAGCCAGGCTCTTTGTATTGTTTCTCTAAAGAGTCATGCACAAAAGCTTTTTTGGCTCACGAGCTGCTTTCACTACAAGTACGCTTTGGTGATTTGGAGCCACTGAAGCTTCTCAACTATAACCCTTTTTATTTTAATAAAAAACATTTGATGGACCATTTTACTCAGTCACGTGCATCTGTGAAGGATCTTTATGTGTGAGCAATACGTCCGAGTCATCTGGACGTTCTTTTGGTAGCCGAAACACTTTTGACAAAGAACTTTTGAACGGAGTGCCTTTTGTTTATATAACTCATTTCAGCACCATCAGAAGGGGAAAACACAAGCTGGTTCAAGATTTGTTAAGAATATAGTTTTAGAAAAGGAGTTTTAAGTATTCTAAGGACTATTACATGCAGTAAAATGTGGCTCAAATTGTTATTGTGTATTTAAGACAACTCAAAGTTTTCCAGTCAGTTAATATACTTTATTTACAGTTAGCTTAATAAACAAAACATTTATGACATTACAATCATGTACATTTTTTGTTACACAACGGACCTGGATACAATATTTCCCATAAATTCAATCTAAACATTCCACATTGTATAAGTCACTTCCTGCTGGTGCACCGTTAATCTGCATGCAAAGGTTACTTACAGTGAAAGAGGCCAGGAGTCCGGAGCCGCCAGCGGTCCAGCAGATCTCTGCAGAAAAAGCAACAATAAAAAAGAAAAGCATCAAATCTGTTAATTTACAAAAAAAAAATGTTTTAATCAAATCACATTGACAAAAAGACAGGAGAAAGAACTGGAAGTGGCAGAAATGAAGATGTTTAGGTTCTCCTTAGGAGTGACATGGATGGATGAGATCATCAGAGGTACAGCACAGGTTGAACAACTGGGAGATAAAGTTAAGAGAGACCAGACTGAGATGGTTTGGACATGTCCAGAGGAGGGACAGTGGGTATATTGGTAGAAGGATGTTAGAAATGCAGCTGCCAGGAAAAAGACAAAGAGGAGACATATGGATGCAGTTAGAGAGGACATGGATGTAGATGGAGTGAGGACAGAGGATGCAGAGGACGGAGTGAGATGGAGGAGAATGACTCGCTGTGGCAAGCCCTGATGAGTGAAAAGCCAAAAGATTTAATCAAATCACAGCAGCCTTTATTCCATTCAGCCACATGAATATGTAAAAACTGTTTAACTATTATAACTAATCCCATTAAATCAGATTACCATTTAACAGTGAGGCTTTGACTGGATGTTATGAACTGAGCAGATTTTAAAAACGTCACAATGTGCATCACTTTGCACCAGAACTGAACACATTTTGGTAAAAACATTTTAATGAATGGGCCTCTTTAACACCACCAAACATTAATAATCTTGAATTTAGTGTTGTGTTCTAAATACTGTGGTTTCACTATAAGGATTAATTTAAATAACTAAAATGATCGTCTTAAGGTTTAAAATGGAGCTTTGTCTTGTGTAAAGGAAAAAAATCTGAACTGACCAGAAACTAGTAACATAAATATGCCTTTTCCCCAAATTATAATGTAATTTTTCTCCCTCACTGATGTTTTTGTGTTAAGTCTTGATGTAATAAACCCCCCACAAGTAGCCACTACCTCTCTATTAGCTGACTCAGTGTCAGTTAATCCAGCGTTAGAGTAATATGTGCTGAACTTACATGACCCATGACAAGACTTGAAAGGATGGTTGCATTAATCTAATAAGTGCATATTGCATTGTAAATAACGCTGTCTAAGACCAGGGACAATGGAGCATATGCAGGTTTAAACTAGTGGCAGCCACACCGTATCACTATGTGTTACAGTAAATGCACTAGAACAGAACTAAGTACTAAAAATGTCTTATTGGAATAAAATCCATCAATATGCACCTTCCTTTAATGTTTCTAATGGCCCAGGTAGGTTCGTTAAATTATTTTAACTCCTTATATCAGGGGTATCAAAATCACCTGGGGGCCAAAATTAAAATCTTTTTCAAACTAAAGAAGGGCCAGTTTCAGAATCTACATTAAGTCAAGTTGGATGCCCAACATCTTTTCTTGGTTGCAGGTTCCTCAAGGTCTCATTTGATGTTCTCTGCTGCACTTTTGACATCATGATAAAGATTACTGAAAAAAATCAAAGTGATAAAAGTATTTTATAACGTCTTGGGGGCCAGATGTCAACGAGGGCCACATTTGGCCCCCGGGCCTTGAGTTTGACATATGTGCCTTGACCTAATAAATGTTTCATCCTCTAAATCAGGGGTGTTGAACTCAGTTGCAAAAGGTCAAAATTAAAAAACCTTTTCTTGGTTACAAATTCCTCAAGAATTTACTCAATCTCATCTGATGTTCTTTGTTGCTCTTTCCACACCAAAATAAAAAATTATTGAAAAATTCACATTTTTTTGGGGACTTCGAGTTTGGCCAAGTATTGTTCTTTAAGCAAAATGAGTCAATAAAAATATCTCACATTTAAAACAATCTTGGGGGTCAAATAAAATGTGTACAATGTCTGTGTTTGGCCCTCAGGTCTTGATTTGATGTGCTCTATAACTTATCCAGCATTATTGAAATGTTTGTTAAACTGTAGTATATTAAAGGTAATGGAAACGAGCAGTACTTATGCCGACGTTCTTAATCATCTAATGCTGTGACATTCAATCAGCTGGTTTTCTCATTTAGCTCACCTGTCCTGCACTTTTCTTTTTCTCACTACTGAATTACCTTTTAGGCTAAAATCCCCATTAAGGTGACAAAACTAACTGAATGTGCAATATTTGATGATAGAGAAGTTGCTTAATAAAAGCTTATGTTAATAATTTGTGGTAAATAAGAGTCCTCTGCAAATTCACTTTAGACTTCAAACATCCTGTTTGTAATATCCTTCATTTTGTTCGTGTCTCTAACTGATCAAAGCAGCACTGGATGGAATAGGAGGAAACTTTACTTTTACTTTAAGATAAATACACAAGTGCATCTTTTCGTTGTGGATGTGGTGTTGACATGTGATACTCACCACTGCTGCCACCGACACAGACATGGCAGGCAGCACTTGTTCATCATACTCACCATGATCCCACACCGACACCACCTCCGTCCTGGGCACCAACTACCAGAACGTGGGAGACGAGAAGCTGCTGCTCTGTGCTCCTCAAGATGTCCTCTTCAACACAGAACACTATGTTTTTACACTGCAACTACTAAAACTGATGGTAGCTGGACAGAAAAACTGTGTCAAGAGGCCTTAAAACGTCTAACAGGGAACTTCAATGGTGTCCGCTGCGTGGGTCCCTTCCGGGTGGTGGCCAAACAAGTGTGGCCTGTTGGTGCTTCGTCTCCATCCTGCAGCAGACCTCAAGACAGCTTCACTCCATCTCAGAGGGTTCGATCAGAGGACAGCACCAAGACAAGGAGCTGATAATATTCCTAGCTGAGATCTGAGCCGATCCTTTTGCTTGATACAAACATCAAGTCAAATCAGATTAGAACTGGGCAAAGGAGAATAAAGACAAATCAGCGCTTCAGCCAGGCCTCCAGCGAGGCAGAGAACTGCAGAGCTATAGGAATTTCAGAGTTGTGTCAGCCACGATCTCCCAGGTGGAGTTTAACCAGCGATGTGCTTCTCTGGCCTCTGATTCAGAAACTGGATCAATGCATGTGAAACCGTTAATGCCCCCCCAGAAGAAAACAGCACACAGGCATGTGAAGCTCCGCCCCTTTTCCTCCCAACTTGCATGACTGTGCATCTGTCACCATTATACTGCAAGCAAAGAGCAGGCGGAGGCTCCTCGGTCCTGATCAGGTGTTAGCGTGCCAGCAGGAGCAGTCGAGGAAGTGAATCGTGAAGCGAGGAGCTCAAAACTGGCCTGCAAGCGAACAGTGGTCCTCACGGGGAGCGCGGGTCTCTCCTCACTGGAGCCAACTTGCATATTGTCTCCCCTCTTGCGAGCAGAAACAAAATCTCAAGTGACAGCTCCTTTGAAACACAACATGGCAGTGCTGCTCGTCTCTTCAACGGATTTCCACCGAAGAAACATTTTCCCTTCAAATGAACAATTTATTGACAAACGGTCACATTAGGTGCCCAAATGCACTCGTAGTTATGTGAACAACTTCGCATGGGCACAACGGATTTTCCTTTCCCATGACATCAAAGCGTACACTGCTCAATTTTTCCACTTAAAACAGAAGTCATCACAGGCGCAGATGGGCTACACAACTTAATAGCTGCCTCGTTCGGTGAGGACTCACAAACACTAGGGGTGCCTTTTCCACAGAGACTTGCAGCTCTGTGACTCGTCTCCATGAAGTCCAAAGTTTCAGCGGGTGTGTTCACATGTACAACATATGTTTTCATTACAAATGAAATCAAAACGCAGTAAAGTATAATGCACTGAAGTTACTAATGCATGACAAA
The DNA here is from genome assembly GCA_031762315.1 of Hypsolebias antenori. Lineage (NCBI taxonomy): Eukaryota > Metazoa > Chordata > Actinopteri > Cyprinodontiformes > Rivulidae > Hypsolebias > Hypsolebias antenori. The sequence continues at coordinate 22,457,665 of JARVGS010000127.1, forward strand.
AATAAAAATGTCTAAACAAAAGTTAAATAAAACACGTTGGCAGGCATGAGTGAATTACTGTCAAAGTTAGTCTAAAATTGAGCTCAACGTTTACGGTTAAAACACGTCTAAAACCAGGAAACTGCACAGACCTAGCAAGTGTACTAACAGCAGGTTGCTTACTTTGGATCGTCCTTTCACTGATTTTACATGTTCGTTTAAAAGACTTGCTAGTTTAAAAGAAATAAATAACAAGGACTCGAATATAAACACAAAACCCTCTAAAGCTTTTTGCAATTAGTGCTTCATTTTTGTATAGATCACAAAGCAGAACTATTTCTAAGGGATAAAGAGGTTTACAAAAAAAAAAAAAAATCAAAATTTACTTTGAGAAGTGTTAGTATTTGCTCAACTATGTTTTCTGTATCATGTTAGATACTGCTTACTATGCTATAAAGTTCCACATCTGTTAGTACTCTGCATTCCACACATAGTTTGATATTTATGATGAAATGTGTTCCAGGTAAAAAGAACATAAATGCACCTAAAAGACCCTGAACATAAATCTGTCACTTACATACTTTATAATGCAAGTTACTGAAATGGAGGACATGTTTCTAAAAAGAAAAATTAATCAAATAATGATACTGTATTTATATTTTTTTCTTCGATTTTGACACAAGCAGAACACACATAGGACCATGAAAATTAAAACCATCTTTTCAGTAAATCACACTCGTTTCAAAATTGTTGAGAAACCAAAAGAAAAGAAATGGGTCAGGTGGTTAAAGTAACAGGAGTGTGGTCCACTGAAAGAGTTGTGACAAGTTTATAAGTTCAAAAGTGTCACCTTTTACGCCACACCAATGAGATCATTATCTAGAGGTTTACTAAACGCCTTCAGATTAAAAATAATAATCATGCTCACCATTGTTGCTATGGTAACTATGAGGATTTTATATAGAAAAACTTATGTGGATAAAACATGTAAGGGGAGTTAACACAACACCAGAACCAACAAAACAATTATGACTTCAGATGTTTTTTTTTTTTGGTTAAAGGGATAGTTCAGTTTTTATTTATTTATTTATTATTATTTTTATTAACGGGTTCTGTGAAAAGGTTATGGACAATCAAAGACCTGCTGCGTTAGATTTTTGAACAATCTAAATTTAGAGAAGTAGAGGTTGATTTTGACGAGACCAATGAGCCAACAAGTCTGAGGCCACAATGAAAGAGAGTTGCTGCCGCCATAAAAATAACTTTATCCATAAATATTTCATAGCGATTCCTGCAAATGCAATTTAACTTCTTATTGTTGTTTTTTTTACATACATATGTACTTCTATAATATTAGTTAATTGCAAGTGCCACATCTAGTGGCAGAGGCTTAATGGGAAAGTTACAGCAATAACAATATTTCTGCCATGTAATGCAGCGCTGACAGCAACAGAACCATTTACAACAGTGCTTGCAGGAACCGTTAAGAAAAACATGAGACTGGGAGTTGTTTTTAGAAGAGAGCAATGCACTTAGCGCTTAGCCCTGCTTGGACTAGCTGTTAGCTTATTGATCTGGTCAAAATTAAACCGTGTTTGTCCAAATTGAGGCTGTTCAAAAGCAGTTACCAACAGGTGAGACATTAGTGTTGTCCATACAACCCCACTTCTAAAAGTCTGAACTAGATGCTTAACATTGGGAAAGGAATGTGGCTCTGACACTCATAATAGGCGGTTTCATTGTAGCGGACATGTTATTGTCAGAAAGTGTTGAAGGGCTACCTTTTACCTCCCTTACAACTGGGAAAGGTAACATTTTGTTGTAAATGCATTTAACTGAATCCAAACTCAAAAAAATATAACTTTTTTTTTTTTTACAGAAGCCTGACTTACAGAAGGTTTGTAATGATTATTAAACCCATTCACCTACTAAAATATATTGTTAAAAAAAATAAATAACTCAACCTTTTCAGTTTGAGAGTCCTTTTAGTGGATTAGGTGGCAACAATCAAAAACCATACTATTGTACCCCAAGATGCAGAACACACAGCATGCAATTTTTACTGACATAGAGCAGATTTTTTATTTTTTTTTTTTAACTCCACTTGATCTTAGTGTATGGTCGTTTCTTTTCTATGGTGCACCACGAACCACAATCATGACCAGATAGTCATCTTTGCTTTTTGCCAAAGCTTTAGCAGACGAATCCAAAAACTGCTGGGAGAAATCACAAGGGGGGAAAGCATGAAGAACCCCTGAGTTGTCTTTATCTCTGCTCCCTCCCACAGGCAGGCCGATGACTCCAGCTGCTTGTTTTTGATTGAGGTAGGACACCAGGTTACGAAGTGGCCGTTGGGTTGAGGCTGCAGAGTCGGAGGACGTCTCCTCTGTATTTCCAGGAACTGCCAGCAGGACGGCGTAGCCGCTGGAACCCGCAACTTTGATACGCCGAGAGACTTCATCGAGCTTGGGCTGGTCCAGACGGAGTCGCTGTGTGATCTTCAGCTCGCTCACCTGCCTTCCTGTGGTGCTGTCGACGAGCAGGTCGTTGGCTACGTTGTGGTCGCCCTGTAGCAGGTGCATGTTAGCTGGGAAGTTGCTGTTCTTCAGGAGCAGCATACCATGCCAAGCTAAGCCGAGTCTGGTTCCATCAGACTTGGATGGCTGACCGCCCTTGGAGCTGTTTTCAGAACGTTCTCTCTTAATGGGTCCTTTGCCATCACCTGCTTTACGTTTGCGTTCTCCACCTGATGAAACTGTGCTGCTTGAAGCTCCTTTGTCTAAGAGACTCTGGTTTTTAGGCCTCCGCTCAGCCCCCGCTTTTTCCAAGCTGCTGTGACGTTCTCTCGCGGGTGAGGCTTTCTCACCCCTCATTGGGCGCTCCGTATCACTGAAGCGCCCACCGTCTCTACTGCTGCCTCCAGGACTGCCATCTGGAGAAGCACGTCTCCGTCTCGCTGTCCTTTCAGTGCTGTCAGGAGAGAGGTCCAGATGACGTCCATCCTCCAGTAAGCGCCGTTTTCGTACAGGTTCTCGTCCCTGAAGCTCTCGCTCCAAAGACCAAGGCTCCCGAGGTCGCCTCTCCCTGTCCAAATGTTCCAAAGGCTCAAAGAGAGAAGCTCGAACCCGTTCACGTATAGCTGGGTTAGACCACTCCGCTCCAGGAAAGAGTTCTCGGTCTCTAAAGTGCAGTGGGGGTGGAGTTCGATCTCTGACACGAAGAGCTTCAGGCGTTGCACGATGGACAAAAGTTTCAGCCACCATGTCAAACGGCGGTATGGGGAGAGGCTGCAGGAACGGCTGGGGGTAATGATGCTCAGTGTCTGCAAAGTCCACCCTGAGTCGTCTCTCTGGTCCACCTAGTGGGAAGCCCCTCATGTGTGCCCAGGCTGCTTGTGCAGCATCTAAACTTTCATACTGAATATAAGCCCAGGTGTCCCCTTTTCTGTAGTCTATGGTCCTGATGGTGCCAAAGCGATCAAACTCTCTAGCCAATGCAGCTAAAGGAACCCAGGGTCCCAGACCACCCACCCATAGACGTATAGTAGGAGTCGCTTTTCCATAACCTATCTTTATGGGGTTGTGGCCCACTACTTTGCCAGACATAGTCAGTTTGGCACGATGAGCCATGTCGAGGTTCTCAAATTTCAGAAACCCGTATGTGTTGGTTTGTCCTCGGGTGGGTCTCTTAATGTCCACTTCTGTGATGACCCCAAACCTGTCAAAGGCCCTCCTCAGGTCTGCTTCTGTAACGTTTATGTCCAGGTTGCCTAAAAACAGCGTCCTGTTCGCTCTCTGGTCGTCTTCTGGAGATATGAAGTCCTCTTCACGAAAGGGCGCGCGCTCCGTGATGAAAGCTGGACGAGCCCTGGCTTCGAACAGGGCAAACTCCCTGTCCCGCTCCAACTCTCTGGGCAGAGGGGGCGGCGGGGGTGGGGGGAGCCGACCCAGAGCCAGCTGCTGCAGCCGGTAGCCTCTGTACCCGAGTCCGGTGGGAGAGAGGGGCCTCTGCAAGTGTCTGTGACTCTGGGCTGCCCCGTACACGTCCCTCTCCGCGGGCGAGCGGCTTCTCCTCCGGGTCATGTAGACCGCCTCGATCTTCAGCGGCCGGTCGTACAGCACCAGCCGGCCTCTGGCGTGCTTGGCCGCCCTGGCGTCCTCCGGCTTCCTGAAGTTCACAAACGCCACGCGCTCGTCGCTGCTGCGGCTCATTTTGACGCTGACGTCGCCGAATTTTTTAAACTCGTGGAAGAGTCCGTCCTCCACGTCCTCGTCGCTCAGCTGAGTGCCGAGGTCGCTGATTTTGAGCGTTTTGTACTCACTCTCGGCGCTGGGAGGCTGAACCCGCTGCTCCACCCGTGAAGCGGACCTGGGTGACGAGGACTCCAGACTCAGGCTGTGGTTTTTGCCCACGGCAGCAGGCAGGCAGCTGTGGTTGTTTCCAGTCCGGCTGTGGCCGTCAAAGTCTCTGTCTCTTTTGTCACCGAGCAGACTCCGTCTCGTCGAGCCCCCGTCGCTTTTGGTCGAACTGTTACCGTTATTACTCCCACTGGAAACCGACAGAGCCCCCATTTTCTTACTGGTCGGGTGGCATCCTCCCCTGTCTCGAATATCGTCCAAGGCCCGGGAACGTTTTTTAATCGGCGACCGCTCTTTACCTTTCATTTCAGCCCGGGCGGAGTCGAACCCTGTGGTGGTTGGGCTATTTATTTAGTTCGTTTTGTTTTCTTCCAGTGAGTACAGAAATGTACTGAAATGATTAACGGATTTATTCACTGACGCTACGGTTAAACAACAACAGTCGCCATTTTGTTAAGATTAGCGTGAAGTCCCGCCTCTTTGTTCTGATTGGCTGGAAAGTGGGCGGAAGCGTTTGCAGCGCTTGTCAATCACTCGCTGAAGCTGATAAAGTCAAACAGGACTGTCTGCGTTTGAGAATTCAATGTAAACGAGGCGGTTTTAAAACTCTACTGTCCTTAACGCACTTGTTGGCTGAAACAATATTTTAACTTATATTATGGATTTTTTTAGGGTTCTTTGTACAAATGTGTGATTTCTTTTTCAACAACAACATCAATATGATACTGCTATGTATGGTTTATGTACGGTGTATTTATGTTATGTTAACGTAAAACTACAATTTGTCAGTAATGGACACTTGTCAATGCCAGCGGTGGGATGTAACTAAGTGCAAATACTTTGTTACTGTACTTAAGTACATTTTTCATGTATCTGTACTTTACTTAAGT
>JARVGS010000127.1:22501319-22511987 GCA_031762315.1 Hypsolebias antenori
CCCCCCCCCCCCCCCCCCCCCCCCCCCCCCCCCCCCCCAGTTGCTGACGGGCGCACGAGCGGATGAGTCAAACCTGCGTCAGACGGTTCGTCGTGACTTGCCATAGTAAAGTCCTGGTCCCACAACAACACCAACAACCACGTGGAGGGGCAGATGTGCGCGAGAGAGCAGCAGAGAGGAGCGTCGGTCTGAAGCTGAAGCGCAGGCAGCTGAGACTTTGTGCGCGCGCGCGTCTGTGCCATTTTTAAAGAAACCAAACTCAAAAGTTGTGTGTCCGGCGTCGAGCTCCTGCGTCAGACTTTACGCATGCACCGTGCGCCCCGTGTGACTGGAGGCTGCGCGTGCATGGTTTCACATCCAGAGATGCTGCAGGCGAGCGCTGCGCCTGAGTGAACTCTGGATTCATCCGCTCTCATTACAAGGTAAGGGTTTGGATTTTATTGGAATCATTTATATTTGTTGCGCGTGTCTTGGTTGAAATGGGCGCGAGGCGCTCCTGGGATTTAAAGAATCAGAGGAGTTGTCAGAGAGGAGCAGCTCGTGAGGCTTGTTCGGCCGCTGCATCAGCACCGAGCATCTCTCAGTAATCCTCTGCCCACAGCGGAATGGACTGTTACTGTTTGCATCAGTGCGGGGCTGCTTTGACCTTGACAAAGCGCCAGAGGTTGTATCCACCTCTGAGTCGCACTGGTCTGAGTGATGGTCAGGTGATGACTTGTTACCACAACACTTCCAGGATCAGATGCAGAAGAAGTATTTTTTTTTAACCTTAGAAATTACCCTGACTCCATTTTCTGTCTGGAGATATGTCCAATATATTTCCACATGAGACAGTGATGGCTGCCTCATGATGGAAAAGATGCCATAACAAACCATCTCCATCATCAGCTCTGCCACCGCATGTGCAGCCAGAAGATATCACGTCCGTCCATTTGGGGAAAATGAAAGGCAAGCGAGCTCTGATGCCAGGATGAGGTTTCAGTGTTTCTGAAGGAGCCTATTGCTTAGCAACCGCCGCAGATAAAAGTGGAGCAAAGCGCCGTGTGGAACCTGCGCTGTTACATCATCACCTCCAGTGTCTGCAGAAAGTTGGGAGGGGGTTAAGTTGCAGGACAACAATCCAGGATCACACATCTGGGATGTTCACACCCCGAGAGCCTCCACATTAATCACAGGGGTCTATAAATATCTGCTCCAGTTTGTTTTGCTCTCCCTAAATATTCTGCAGCCAAATTATTGCGATGCATTTAACGGGTTCTTAGTCACAGGACTCTCAGATTGTAACAGTCTCACTTTGTATCTGCAGCCTTCAGTCTGTCCTGCAGCATATGGCAGAACAATGAACTCAAGTAGAGGAACAGAAACTTTCATTGTACATTAAAAGCCTCTAGACTCGTGTTTGTTTCTAAGTCAGGGATCTGCAACTGGTGGTTCTGTGTCCCAGTTTAGTTCTGCTGCAGCAGCGTTTTGTACTTTGAATGAATATATATTTATTTACATTCATAAAAGTTAACTGCAGCAGTCCTCTTGTCCGGTTTTCTGCAATGTTTGAACAAAAATGTCATTACATTACAACATTAGTTTGCCCAATTTGTTTGTTAACAATTTGTTTGTTAACCATTTCATCACTTTATTAATTTAACCTCCAATCATCACATCTGTTTCTGAAATCTGAAGTGCAGTTTGGCAAACATGTTATGTTCCAAGTTATTAAAATCAGGCATACTGTAAAGTTATCCTGAGAATAATGAAAGTTAAAGTGAAGAGTGTTTTTATAAGAGAAAAACAGTTAGACAATTAATATCTAACTAAATATTCAAATTTTTATAGTCACACCAAAGTGTGATACAAATACCTGTTTTATCATTTCATACTTCTTAATTTTCTTGGGCAAAGAGATTTGCACTAAATGTTTTTCTCTTCATAACAGTTTGTTCTTTTATACTAAATGTTGATATATGTCAACAGTTTTTTTATTGTTCTACAATTTGCTGTTTTACCCATTACCAGTATTTTGTTTATTGCTTTAAATTTTTTTTGCTTATATTTTTATTTATTGTCTACATTTTTTTAACAGTTTTCTGTATTTTTATTATTATTGCTTGTGTTTTCTTAATCGTTTGTGTTTTAAGTCACTGTTAGGGTCATTGCTCTATTCATGCAAACCCTTTATTTGGGTAAATAATGTGTTTTTATCTTGTTTATGCTTTAATAATGTGTGCTGTTGACCTCTTGGCCTCCCTCAGAAAAGATATATTGATCTCAGTGGGGTTTTATCAGGTTAAATAAAAGTGATGATCATTACAGAATGCAACAAACTCATATTTTTTTTTTTTTCATTTACATACAACAGTTGCATTTGCCCAATTTTTTCTTGGTTTTAATCTTAATGCAGGGTTTGTCTGGACAGAAACGGTGGAGAACTGGCTGTTTGGTTGAAAAGGTTGCAGATCCCTGCTCTTAATTATGAACTTGTGTTTCTATTTGATGAATGGGCCAGAAGGTTATGATTATTCTCTTTGCACCTGTAGCTCACCAAACAACTCTTGTCTGTGAACAGTCTCACAGATCTCATTGTTCAAGGATGACTCAGTGTACCGTTGTGTGGAAAGTAGCAACTGCCCTGTGGAGCGCCCAACCGTGAAGCTGCTTCATGTCGTGACTGCTGAGGAATTTGACGTTGTGCTTGTTAAGCCTTTTGTAGGACTTCTGGTCAGCGAGCAAACATTAAGACGTTCAGCTCTGATATTAGTCATCTGCTTTTTGATTTAAATTTAAAGGTCTTTTCTTCAGATCAAATGTCTCTTGACGTTTGCGCTCTGCCCTTGAGCTGACAGAGTAAAAAGTCAAGTCCCCTCATCCCACACAAGTCCTCAGTCTCGTCCCATTATGCTCGTGTGGCATTTAATGAAAGTTGTTGTTGCCAGGCTTTGTTCGGTTTGACCTTTAGTTAATTGGTTCAGGACGTCTCACAGTTTCCACGTAAATTTCAAACACCAGGCTTTGCCTTTCAAGCTGTCAGAAACACAATTTACTTTTTACTTGAATTGGGTCTTGATCCGAACTAGAGAGGTGAATGAATGAAGTCAACATCTTCTAAAGGAAGAGTGGACAATTTACTCAATAAATAACAGTTTACAGAAAAATTCACCTTTTTTTAATTGACAGATGCTTGTGAAATCTATTTTATTGATGAAAATAGTAATGAATAGTAAGGTTTTACATTATAAAACTGAAAATATGAAATAAATTTTGACAGTGGATGTTTACATAAGACAAAAACTATTAAACTCATGTTAATAATGTGTAATTATTTACCTTTTTTAATATAATTAAGGACTTTTTTCATAACTCCTAATTGTAACGATTTATACTCTTGAGTCCTTGCAGCAACTTAAAGTTGTTCAAAAAGTTCTCAGTTTTCTGGTGGTTTTGAGAGAAAGATTTCTCTGTGTGGCTGGAAGTTGGACCAGCATGATCCGAACAACATTCACTTCTTGTTTTAGTAAAATAATTTAAATGAGCCATTTCTATTGTTTTTTGGAAATCATTAAAATTGTGTACATAAAGCTACAAAGAGCCACATGTTGGAGACCTCTGCAGAAAATCTGTGCAAAACTTCTTGTATTTGTAATTAATTTACTGCTAATTTAATTTAAATACCCTGATGCATGCTCAATAATCCAGGTAGAAAAATCTAAAAAAGCTAAGTCTGGTCCTCTGGACATTCAAAAAACAAAACAACCTGGCCAAAGTGGTTCAAAATACCCTGATGCATGCTCAATAATCCAGGTAGAAAAATCTAAAAAAGCTAAGTCTGGTCCTCTGGACATTCACAAAACAAAACAAAGCAAAAAATTGAAATGTTTCGTCTTTTGTCCGAAAGACAAAACATTTCTACAATTTTTTTTCTTTGTTTTGTTTTGTTTTTTGAATGTCCATAGGACCAGATTTAGCTTTTTTAGATAATTTAATTTAACTTGTTCAGTTTAAAACTTTGTAAAGCCTTGGCATCTTCTCTGCTTGATGCTTCATTGACCTTAACTAACCCCTGATTTATTTATATTTTAACGAGCCGAACATTATTTGAGCTGTGTTGTGTTTAATCCAAGCTTTTCATGCGATGGCGTTCTGCATGTCTACCTTCAGAGTGCAGCGCTGCATCAGTGGATTACAGCTTTAATCAGTTAATGAATGTAAAATCCTCATGTATGCAGGGCAAAAAGACCTGATGAATGTGGAAACTCTTGTGCAGCACCACTTTGACTGGATTGTGTATATCTGCAGCAACAACAACAACAAAAAAAATTCAACTCAAAGCAGAAGTGCATGAGGCTGTTTCGTTTCAGCACCTGAGATAAAAGGACCTGCAGACAAGATGAAGTGCAGTGATGAGAACAAACGACACTAATAGCTGATTCAGTCTGTGCTCTGGTTTAATAGGGCTGAACCCTCCTGAGAGGCAGTCACACAGACGGCACGCTGGTGTTCATGCTGCTCACATGACCCGACTCCAGTATAATAAGCTCTGCTGTGAAATGGATTGTAATTCAATCTGTGAGTTTCGTCCGCCACAATGAAGTGGATTACAGAAATACCTCATGGCTTCAAGTGCTGCTGTTTTTAACTACCATTTAAAAACACTTTGGGCTCAAACGGGCGGGAGTGTAATAATTACAGCCCACCCCAGTAGCTTTGGATGTTGGGCTGCAGCCGATTATTTGGTCTTGAATAAATGATGAGTTTTAGCAGTGCTAAGTGTAACTTGATTATTTTTGAATGTCAACAAATGTTCACATGTATTAAAGTCTGCAGAGAGAGCCTTTTTGACATGGAGCATATTCATTTATATGCTGTATCTGTTGTTTCTAAATTTTGCATCTTTTAAGACGTGACGTCAGTAATTCATTAATTCAATTCAGTTTAGTTCAGTTGATTTATATAAAAGTTACAACAGAAGTCATCTCGGCGCACTGCATAGAAACATTCATATACATTAAAAATAAGTTAACACTCTATCTGAGGAGCGGACTGCTTGAGTTTTACTTCTTCTCAGACTCATCTTGAGCAAGCATGAAGGAGAGTGTGGGAAGGAAAAACTCCCTCATGAGGAAGAAACCTTTAGTAGAACCAGGCTCAGGACAAGCGGCCATCTGCTTTGACCGGCTGGGTTTGGTAGGACAGGAAGGAGGAATAGATACACAATGGCAGGTCAAGACTCATGTTAAGATAGAAATAGTATCAAATGAAAATTACCCCCATATTTTCCGGTGTATAAGTCGCAGTTTTTTGCACAGATGTGTCAGTTCTGCGACTTACACGCTGAAGCGACTTGTATACCTATTTTTTTCCATATTCATCATGACCCAATTCAATTTTGAAGAACTGCAACAGCAAGTCCTCCTGTGTGTGCTCGCTTCACTCAGCTGGTGCAGGCGGAGGAACGCTGGAGAGCAAACAAGTCTCACTTGTAAATGAGTCCTCGAGGCTCAATGTGATTTATCTGTATAAATAAAGGTTGAATGAAAAAAAAGCTAGCAGCTCTGGCCATGATGGATGGCTCAATGGATGGATCGATGGATGACACCGCACCACCCAGGCAAATCAAAGCTGTTTTGACCATTAAATTAGCGCATAATAAATGCAATGGGTCAGTGGTGACGTATAATAAATTAGACTTATACGCCGAAGCGACATATATGTTTTTTCCTCTTCATGATGCTTTTTTTGACTGATGCGACTTATACTCCGGAGTGACTTATACGCCGAAAAATATGGCATTCAAGGAAATGAGATCAGTTTGTCCCCCAGTAGTCTAAGTCTATGGCAGCATAACAAGCAAACCCTAACTACAGAATTTATCAAAAGGAAAGTTTTAAGCCCAGTCTTCAAACTGGACAATGTGTCAGTCTCATGGACAGAAACTGGAAGTTGGTTCCACAAGAGAGGAGCCTGAAAGATCTGCCTCCCATTCTGCTTTTGGAAACTCTAGGAACCACAAGTTAACCTGCAGTCTGAGCAATGTGCTCTGTTAGGAAAGTATGGAACACAAAGATCTGAACAACCATCTTTACAACCGCTCCAGCACAACTTGTAAATGTAGCCAAATAAAGCGCATGAAGATAGACAAAGAACTTGTGGAAGGAGGCGGCACCATTTTTGTGCACGGAGGAGGCAGTACAGGAACACAGGCGTGTGTGGTTATGGAATATGTCTCAGCTGCATACAAAGTTCCCTACGCTGCTTGTTATTGAGCATCATGTGTTAGAAACAGTGGCGGTCTCTTCTTGACTAATTTTCAAGTTAGCACTTCTCAACAGAAATACCAGATCCTCGTCCTCTTCTAACATGTTCTTCTCCTCCAAGTTCTTCATCCGCATCTGAAAATAAACATCCCTCTGTGGCAGCGATGCTGCCACTATGTTTCTGTTTGTGCATGTGTGCTACAGGATGTGTGCTACAGGATGTGTGCTACAGGATGGGTGTCTTTCCCTTTGGGTGTCATATGCACATGTGAAAAAGACAGAGAACAGATTTCTCAACGTCTTGCCTATAAATAAGCCTGAAAGTTCTTCTCTGTTGAGCTTACTTCATGGAATAACCTTCAGGTCCTCAAAACTATCAGAAGCAAAAACAAAACAATATGAAACTCCACAAAACTGTTACTGAAAAATCCAATAACTCTCAGTCGGGTCATCTGGACAGTTTCTTTTTTTTTTTTATAGATTTGCTACCTGGATGATTGAGCATGAACTGTGATTGAACCACTTTGGCTGTGACTGCCTGCCTGGTAGAAGTAGACGAGGGACAGGATGGCCCCCAGAACCCAGAAACTCTACCAAGGTGTTTACTGTTTGATGGGGAAACAGTTTACTGGAACTCCTCTGACTGATGAAGCCCTCTGGATAGAGGGAGAAACATCTCTATAAAAAAGAAACTGTCCAGATGACCAAACTGAGAATTATTGGATTTGGTACCTGGATGACTGAGCATGAACTTTGTTGTTACTGGAAAAAACCACACGTCTGTAACACATTTTAGGTTTAAGAAGGGTAAATTTAACATAAAATAGAGACATTTTCTAATAGTGGTTCACTTCCAGGTCTCTCTTATAAATGAGTCTCCGTGGCTCAATGGGACTCACCTGTTTAAATAAAGGTTGAATGAACTTGACTTTCCTCTACATGAGAATTTCTCCAAACTGAAATCACTTTGATGGCCATCTACTGCAGGCAAGACACTGACTACTTATTGCTACGCCACAATAACAACTTCAAAAAGTGGGCAAATAAAAAAAGAAATTTCTCTTTAGGATCTTAACAAATTGAATAAACGTGAACTAAAAGCATGAGTAAAAATGTGTTTGTGCTGTTTAAAACTCAACAGGATTCTGCTCTTTATGGCCTCTCTGTTTTACAGCCAGCCAGGAGCTTATGCTCTGAATCGATTCATGTTATCTGGGGTCGATTATAAATGGAATCCACTGAAACAAAAGCAGCAGAAGCAGCTGACGGAGGGAATAATCCAAGTCTGAAGCTTTATGACTGCAAAGGTCTCAGCTAACGCCACTTTAATCTACGGCCACTGATTAAAGTGGAAACGAGAACAATGTGAGCAAATCCATCACACAATAGGTGAAGTCAAGATTAAACCCACACAGGCTGAGGAGCACGCCAGACCGTCATTTCAAGTTCTCTTTCTAAATATGGACAAACGTGATCAGAATCAATTTAAAGCAGTTCTTTCTTTATATCCATGAGCACAACAGCTTGTTTTTGGTTTCTGTTTACAGCCAGATGAGATAAATATTACACTGAAACGTTGAAACAATCCGGTCTTGGCAGACGTGTGTGCTGATTGTGCACTTTTTAGTCTTTGTTAAAAGGCAACACTTGTGCTGCGTTCACATTTTAACATGAGTGTGAGCTGGCAGAGCTGACGTCTTTGTGAGACTGATTAAACACAGATTTCATGGAGAAGGAGCCTGCAGCTGGATTATACAGGACACAGTTCACAGCAGAGGAGTGAGGCGCTGAGATGCTCTCAGTCCTGCAGGAGGAAAGTGCCCTGACAAGATCTGTGCAAGGTAACAACATACCCCGAGGCAGAGTCTCAGTTTCTACCGTCTTTTTAACCACATGATGAGTAAGAAACTTAGGAAAAGTCATAATTATTGGCCAGAGGAGTGCTTCTTCTGATGTTATTTCAGGATCTTTTAAAAAGAAGAGTCAGCTTCATCTTGAATTTTGATCCTTCGAGTCACAAAGGGCAGCATGTTCAGAAAGTCATTGTAACAAATATAGAACATTTAAAGTTATATAGGAAGTTTAACACTTTGGAAAATGTTAAAATACTTTTTGGAAATACAGTATTTACTAATAGATACACCAATCATCAGTGATTATCAGTGGACACAAACACTTTGGGTTCACCCTCATGAAGCGGTTTGTTGCAGCTCTCTTTACTATGACTGATAATGAATCATCCAAGACCACAGCCATGTTCTCCCCACGGTCAGGATCCTGTAGGACAGAGCCCAGTTTCAGTGGTCTGATTCTCTAAAGCTTTCCTCAGGTGCAGGGTGGTCACTGGCCCCATCTAGTGGTTAGATGCTGCACACACAACAACATGACCCCTGGAATTATTATTATGTACAGAATTATTATTATTATTGACACTTTTGGTACATCAGGAGTTCAATATAAATACACATAGAACATACATCAAGGCCAGCATCATGTTGGTGTCTACTTTCAGTAATCAAGGACTTAAAGTCACTGCAGCTCTTTTCTTGTTTGCCATTCACATTTTTGCTTTCTCTGTTCAAAGTGAAAATGGCAAATAAGAAAAGATGTCAAGCTGATAAAAAAATGTTGGGAACTGTTCCCCTTCAAAATGACTCAGCAGAGGTGGTTTGGACATCTGAAGAAGAGCACTTGAGTAGACTGCAGGGAATTGAACTCCCGAAAACAACTTCCAAACCACTGGGCTAAATATGTGTAGACAAGTATTGATGTTATTTTAATACATCGATTGTAATAGTTTTAGAGCATTTTTTTTGTTTCTTGTTTATGTTTTCTTTTAACACTAGCAAAATAACAGGATTATTAAGATTTAAGAAAGAAGGACACATTTAAAAAAATATTGTTTCAATTACTGTACACGTAAAACCACTGTTGTGTTTTTTATTACCCCGCCCCAGTGTTTGGGCCACAGCTCTGAGGAGACCATCACCATCTCTTCTGGGACTGTCCTTATACTGTACTCAGTTGTTCTGGAAAGACATTTTCTTGTTTGTAAATAGAAAGTTAGAAATTGACCTACCATTTGACGCTAAAACTATACTGTTTGGTTTCTTTTGTTCAAATATTTCAGGTAAGAAAGTCTTTGTTGTAAATTTAATACTAATATTAGCTAAATTTTACATCCACAGCTGTAAATTCTCCATGCTAAAACCTAGATTTAGGTATAGTCTTTTCTAATTATATCTCTTCTTAGCTACTTTAAAGTATTGTACCAATGCAAAAGCCCTAAACATTAAAACACTATGTAACGAATTTCTGTTGTAAGCTGACCAAAACATACTTTCATGTGATTATTTGCCTTTTTTTCCCCTCTTTTTTGTTATGCCTGCCTTAAGTCTCGAGCCATGTTTGTCATTGCTGGATTTTGTTGTACTTGTTTTGTATAAATAATAATAATAATAATAACTACATCCGGATATTAAAAAAAGCTAACTTGTTTCTTTCTAATTACAAACTGTATTTTCCCGAATCCTCTGACAAAATTTTAATTTTCTGTTTTGTTATTCTTTATCCCTTTCTTTCCAGTTTGTTCTTAAGTAGTATCTCTGTTTATCTTGTATAATTTGTACTTGTTTTACAACGGACTCTAGTCTTGTCTCTGTTTTGTAAGTGCTGTTTGTTATTTACCTTTTTGTTTTGCACATTTTGTTTAATAAAGTTTAAAAAAAAATGGGGGGCTGACCCATAGACATCATATATAAGAGTAGACACCTCATGGACTGCTCTCGCCTATTGGAGCTGACGAGATTTGTGGCGGCCATCTTGGAGCAGTCCACCGCTCCACTCAGCGTCATATATTTGACAGGCACAATAAAATATCAGCGCATTTAATCCATCATAACACGCTGAATCATTGTCACATATTTAAATTTTAGGCATACAGCTATTAAAACTGCATGTATAGGAATGTATAGTTTAGCATATTTAAATAATTTTGGTGGGATACAATATTTGAATGTATGACATGTTTTGCAAGATACAACCAAAGATGCAATTTATTCACACACATTATTTATATATATATTCTGATAATAATATATACATTAAGATAAGCATATATCTATATCTATATATATAATATACAGTATATATATATAATATCTATATATGTGTGTGTGTGTATATATATATATATATATATATATATTATATATATGTGTGTGTGTGTGTATATATATATATATACACATTTATATATATATACAGTATATATGTACTGTATATACATATACAGTACACACACACATATACATATACACACATATATACATATGTGTGTGTGTGTGTATATATACAGGTAGTCCTCGGTTTACGGCCGAGTTCCGTTCTAACGGCCCGGCTGTATACCGATTTAGCCTTAAAC
>JARVGS010000127.1:22562158-22575439 GCA_031762315.1 Hypsolebias antenori
TGATTGTGTTATACAATAAATACAGAGCTTTATCATTTAATAAGTCTCTGACTTTGTACAGTACTGCAATGGATTTAAAGTTAAAGAGTTATACATGTACATCCAAAGAATATTTTGTGAAACCTATCAAGTGGTTCATATAAGGATATTTTGCTAATTTACAGAGTTGACTCCCAAGTTTTAAGAAAAGACCTTGCACAATGTGTAAACACTCAGAGAACGTGTTGCAAATAACTTGCAGACAAATTTTCATTCAGTATCTGTAAAGATGAAAAGAAAAGGGACAAGAGAGGAAAAATGATTTTTGACTAAATGTGTAGGTTCAAGTGGTTCAGACATTTAAATGTGTTACATAATAACGCATTTGTTTTGTTCAGAGATGTTTGAATACAGTACATCTTTAAGTGCCAACCCGAACATAGTGGTTATAGAATCCACCACAATAGCAGCCTGTCTGTGTTTGGACTAATGTGTTTACCCCGAAATGATCTTTATTCTTTGTTACCTGAAGCCTGGGCTCAGTGTAAAATGCCATTCCAACCATTATTTTCCAGCTGGATAAATAATGTCCCTGTGCACTTAGTCTTTGTCATCTGGCACACATAATTCAGCTGTTTGTTGGAGTCTGTGCTTTAAAAAAAAACGTATTTGCGTAAACGAGATGAGTAATAACCGTCTTGTGAACTGGGATAATAGGAACATGTTGTTTGAAGTTCACGTTCAAAACATCATCGTGTCTCTGTAGTTGGGGATGATGTGCAGCTATCAACCATGACAACCCTCAAAACCTTTGGGAAAATTAAAAACTTGGCTGCGAGACAAGAGGAAAAGCCCTGACTAAACTGTCCTGGGAAGGGCTCACAGGGGACAATATAACAAGATGAACATAAACAGAACATCAGTAGGTGGGTTACACATTAACTTACCATATTTGGAAGAACATAGACTAAGTATTATTTTAAACTCCTAATATAAAAAAAAAAATCTAAATTCACAATCTTCTTAAATCTCCTAAATTTTCACTCCTGGTGCACTCATTCGTTCTCCGTGTCTCCGTTGAGCTCATGCTGTACGTGCTCGTCAGCCAAAATGGATAAAAAGGTTTGCGCCTCATCACTGGTCCATAGAATTACATGGGATTTGCAGGCTGCTTGGAAAAGTACGCTCTGCAACCATCAAACTGAAAATGGCGCTCATCCAGTAACATCAATCCATGGGGCCAAACTGCGGCTGCAGTTTGATGATGTCAAAATCTCTTGCTCAGCTCGGTTCACTTGGAACCACGGCTGAGGCAGTTCCAAAAACTGAGCAGGTATAGGTTATGGAGACGGCTGATGCTAAGTCAATGAGAATTGATCAAAGCCACGCCTGTGGAGAAGGGACTTAAATGTCTCGTGCAGGATCCTGAGTTGAATATTTCAAGGACTGAATTACAAGTGGTTTTCTCCACCAACCAGTTAAATCCAGATCCTAATAATCCTGGTCACCACCTCCCACCCATTTACCATTCCCCCTCATCTCTGTTAGCATCCTTTAATCTTCTTTTACCTCCTTCCATACCTTTTTGTTGAAGTGATCAGCTCACCTGACACAACATCACAACAACCAGCAGCATCAGCATCACACCAAGCCTTCGCCCCAATCTCACATCCATCACTGACCTCCTCCACCTATTATAACTATTTTCGCGGCCCCGTGCGGTCAGCGTCCAACTTCTTAGGGACAAGTGGCGTTCAGCTACACAAGATTGAGCAATAACAGGTCTATGATGTCCTGAGATGTCTTTGGCTACATGAACACCACACTGAGTGAATCAGCGTGTGTCTACCCTTCTCCAAGAGGCTCAGGTAACCCACTGAACCTTGCTTGTGTTAGGGATCGGGGATTTCAACTATTTCCCATGAATGAGGAAATCCCAGTAAGTGCGGGTCAAATACTTTGATTAAGTCCCTGCCCTTTGTGCACACCTCCTGTACCTAGTACTAATTGGACAGTTTACTGAGGTTCTCGGATTGGCCCTGCCAGGGTCAGACACAGTCTGATTTGATTGTTGAAGACAACCTATATGGAGGAAGTAAAAGTCGTAACAATGTTTCCATAGATGAATCTGCAGAAGGATCATTTCCGTTTGTCCAGAGCCCAGGCCAGTGCATTTGATGCCCCGGCCTGTAAAAGTCTAAATACATCCCAAGATTCTTGACCACAGAGGAACAATGAGGAGCAAGAGGACCCAGAATTTCAGTCATGTCTGGAAAGGATCAAGGCTTTTGTCATTACAGTATAATGTTTTTTTGAGGACCATAAATCAGCGTTAGTGCAGAATTGGTCACACAGCATGTTCTTTAAGTACAGAAAACCATAAACATTTTCAAGTTTACTTAAGGTATGCTTGAACCAGAAAGGTATTTGCTGAGCATTTGAAACAATAAATATAGCAGATCTTTATTACTATTAACATGTTCAACGCATTGTTTAGCCTTTGAAAGTGACAGATGTTCTCATTTACTTAGAAATGAGCGGCTGTGTTTATACTGTCAACATGCTGTTGGAAGTGAAGCTGTTGAAGATGAAAACCACTTCATTTTTGCCCGTAACCTTTAACATACAACTCAACAACACCTTTTGCATGAAATACTGGATGATAATAACAAGCAAGTAATTTCTTTGTTAGACTGTCTGTTTGTGACACAGAAAATACAGGTAGTCCTCAAGTTATGGCGCCCCTGACTTGCGGCAACTCGGACTTGCGAACGCCTCCCAGTGATGTCATCACACCTCCCATTGCCTTTCAATAGCTGCACACAGTGCCGTTTCTTTGTGTGTGGGGTGTTAAAACCTTTCCCTTTAAGACCCTGTGGACTCCTCCCCCTCTCTGGCATCCATCTTGTTCTGTGAACACAACAACATGTGCTGGAGGAGTCCATTTTGTTTGTGCTCTAAGGCGGTGCAGCCTGTAAAATTAGCAGCAGCTCTTGTTCTAATAAACTTCGTTGGTTGGACTTACCTGTAAACACTCCTGACCGAGGTGGATTGGATTTTAAAGAAAAAAGAGAAAGAGTGATGGCGAGGGATACAAGTACAGTTTTTTTACTGTTTTATTTCATTATGAAACGTACTGTGCAGTATTTTTTTTTTAGGGTACTGTGTTAGCTAACTGCTTGGAAATATAGTACTGTACATGGTTAAGGTACAGAATGTACGCTGGTGTTGTGTTACGTTGAAAAAACGTGTTTAAAACGCCGTTTAGCATGCATTTTCCGACTTACGGCAAAATCGGGTTATGAACGGTGCGTAGGAACGGATCCCGTTCGTAACTCGAGGACTACCTGTACTTGGTTACTTGGAGCATACAGCTACAAGGCTTTTAAAACTAGAAAAACATATTTTATCTGTGTAAGTATAAATGATATGCATAACAACATATATAAAGCTGTGATAGGTTTATACTACGTGCACCTTTTGTGCACTCGTAATGAACTATTATGTGGTCATTGTGCTGTGAAACTGTGGGCATGAAGGTCTTATATCCCTGAATAAATTACTTTGGACTTTTACTTAAGAGTGACCTAAAACTGAAGGATTATAAATACTGGGATGGATGAGAGAAGTAGCTGCAGCTGTGACAATGTTAATGGGCGTAGCAGACTTAGAGGAAGCAGAAGCTGACTGGGAAGAAGTAAGTGATGGCACAAAGATTACACAAATGACATCACAAGACCAAGAAGGAATAAACCTAGAAACAAAACACAGAAAGACACAGATCCTGACATGGAGAGATTCTGGAGACTCTCTCCTTACTGCTACGCATGGTAAGCCTGAGCGGCTTCAGTAATGCTCCTGTAAAATAAAGTAGGGGACAAACTGTTATGGTGGAAATCATTTGGCTAACAGTGGAGTTACGGTCGTGTTTGTGAACAGAGAATACATCTCTGCCTAACTTCAAACGTTTTGTGAATTGTTTTGGACCAATCAGCAGCAGACAGATATGATTTAATAGGTTCAACAGTAACTGTGTAGAATTGTGGCTCACATTGTGTCATGTTATAAAATATGAAACTGTTTCATAACTAAAATAAAAAAGAATGACACACAAGTTTTTTTTCCTGATGAGAATATTTGGTATTGCACGTTCCTAGCCTAAATTGATCACTTGAGTTTAGACAAATATCTTCTCACACCTTGTGTTAATTGGCAAAAACCCATCAGACAGAACGAGCACTGAGGCAAACCCCGTATTAAAACCACCATCGCTGCTGCAGTCCAGACGTTTCTGATGAGCCTGACGAGTCCTGACCGCACGCAGTTTACTGAAATGTCAAATGGTTCATCCCTGAGCTAAACAGAGCCCGGTATCTGCAGCCAGGGAAGATGTTGGCGGTTCTGACATGACAGATGCAACAACAACCTGCTCTGCTCATTCAAGACTCAACCAGACAGCTGACAATGACATGACAGCCTGACCTCGCACTTCTGATGTGTGTCTACAAACTGCACGGAAGCTACTTGCACACGCCTGCGTGTCGCTGGCTCGTTGTTTGCTCATGTTGATCTTGGCCCAAAAATCTGTCTGTGTGGATTATTTAACGTTCGATATAAAGGGAGACCACAACGTCAAGTTTACACCTTAGTAGTGGAAACTAAACGCATTGACAGTGTCACAGAGAAAGGCGTGATGTCTTTTTACCACCTGAAAGTGTTTCCATCTTGGGTTGGTGTTTCTAGTGACGCTAAAAAAGCAGGAATCGTTCTGAAGCAAACAGACTTTTAGATTTTATTTCCCTTGTTGTGAACAAACCCTACAATCCAACTGAGGTTAAACGAAGATGCAAATGTCACACATTTAACTAAATCTAAAATAATTTGTTTGGTCTTATGCATTTTGTTCTGTCGTCATCTCTGTCACAGTCTGTTTCAGCTGCACTGTCTCTTGGGCTGCTGTAATAAAGTGGATGAAATTTTTGGACGGTACATTGTAGCAATTTTGTGCAATTTACAGAATTGCTCCAATTTTATGCTTCTTTTGTGTCTTTTGGGGACATTTTAAAGTTCCACGTCCAACAAGTCCAAGAAATGAATGTTCTTCAGCTTTAATGGAGAACTAATAATAATGCAACTGTCATTAAAAAAAAAAATTAGTACAATTTGTAGTGAATTTTATCTACTGAATATTTAACGTGCATCTTTAGGCTGTATTCCGCATTTGACACTGTGCTCCAGAATTATTGTTTAAAAGCTGAATCAGCACTTTCCATTCATAATTTCTTTCATGCACTATGTGCACCCCAAACTATTTGTGCATATTTTGTGCATTTTAAATAATTTATCTATCAAAACATATACTGCACTGACAGTTGGTCAGGGGTGGGGGTAGGGAGGTGTCTTTAGATTTGTATTAGTTGTTGTAATAAGAAACTTTATACATGAGGTCCAGGATTTAATTGGTCATCAACATGTCTTTGGGTTTCTGAAGGTCTTGCAAAGATTTTCTCTAAACTTTTGCTGCTTGTTCATTTATTTTCTGTCCAACCCTCGAAGTTGATCACAGCAGCTTTTTGTATGAAGTAAGTTTCAAAATGAGGAAAGTAAAAAAGTGGAGAATATGCTGGTGAAGACTCTCAATCATCCAGGTCCTGATCAATAAAAAAATAATAATAATAAGATTACAAAACAAAAACAACTGGATTTGTATTCTGAAGATGAAGAAGCTTCTCAAGTGGAGAACAAAAAAGTCAGTCCTAAAAATATATCTACTACACCATGTGAACAAAAAGTTGTTATAATTTAAAGGGCACAGACGTTTTGTAAAACCTCAATACAGAACCAGTTTAAAGGGTCGGTCTACATCAATACAAGGAATAAGCTTGTGGAATAGCTTGGAAAACGATGTAAAAAAAAAAAGTTAAGTCAATTTCTATATTTAAGAAAATGGTCAAAACTAAATTGTTGAAAAGATATACAGGTATATAAATGTTAGTTAACATGAAAGATTCCAGAATATGTAAATGTGTGATGAGTTCTTCTTTCTGTTATATGTAGATGATCATTGTTTTGAATTGATTATTTGAATTGACTTTTTTTTTTTTTTTAAGGGGCAGACATAAGATTTTTTTTTCTTCTTCTGCCACCTTTCATTTTAGATTCTTTTTTCCTCTGTGTTTTGTACTTTTTTTTTCGTCTTGTTTTAAATTCTGAAATGAATAAATAAATAAACTAAACTCTGGCCTGTACATAATTTCCATTAAAAGGGGCGCTGTCTTCTTGTAATCCTGAGGTTGCGGGTTCAAGCCCAGGTTGCATCAAGAAGGGGCATCCGGCGTGAAACAATTGCCAAAATTTTCATACGTGTCCACTCGCTGTGGTGACCCCAGAAGGAAGCAACCAAAAGAAACTCACTATATTTTCATAAAAACAAGTTATCCAGGCACAAAGACTCTTAAAACTCAGTGTTTTAACTAGACCAATATCCAGTTTTATATTGAATTTTTAGGTTTTTGTTACCAGAAGCTTGACACAAGGTCAATTTGTTCATACGCTTTTAGTTGCACCAAATAAAAAAACAGTACCGGTAATAATAACAGTAACTTTAGCTTGCTAGAAATGTTTTCTATGAATAATTATCCTGCACATTAACAATAATCAAATCAGAAATTTGACACGACCGATGACCTTAGTTTTTTTTAACCAATTTTTGGCCAACGTTGGTTTGGTTTAAACATTCCAACTGTAATCTACAAATGCTCTGAAAAAATTCAGAGTTCATAATTAAACTGATTGTAAACTTGCCACACCTGAGCAGGTAATCATCTACAGGTGTTAGAGCCTCTACAGTTTGTGCCTCTTTATAAGCTTTTTGTTTTTACTGTATTATTTCTTTATCAAGGCTTGCCATATTTACGTTGGGCTTGCTGTAAACAATAAGTCACCCCAGCTGCTGTTCATTACGACTTCATGACCTTTCAGCTGAGGTTGTCTGACGTGCCAAACTTCATTAGACATTTTGTTGATTCAGCCGAAAGCAGCGGAGACGATGCCGGCCGACGTTCAGTCGGAACACAAACGTTATTTGTTGCAACATACGCCAGCCGGGTTATTGGAAAAGTATGAGTTGGCTCCGGTTTTTGTTTTGGAAGACAAAGACTTTTTTTTTCCTGTCAAGACTCGCATCTATCTTAGCACCAACAGATGCGGGAATTTGTTTTAATCTTGATATTTATTTGGACTGTTTTGCATTTGATAATTTATTAAAAACTTTCCGATCGTGGCGCAACAACAGTTTTAAATAAGACTAGTTTCTCCAGTGACCACTACAAATTTTATTCATGTGTCCACAATCTGGAAACCTCTAGACTCGAAATGTTATGGATTTAATAATGGTCCAAAACATGCAAATATGTACCGTACCCCTCATCTCCACACAAATGATTACGGTATTTTTATTTTTTCCCCCACTGCGTGCAAATCTAAAAGGTGAACGAGAACCATGACATGAATTGTAAATTAGTAACTTGTAAAGGTCTCAAGACCTTTGAGGAATAAAAATACTTCAACATAATAGTCTCTAGTCTCTCTACCTCAGCAGATTGTATTAAAACTTTAAGTTGAGACGATGTCCAACATGACTGTGTTGCAAAGACGTCCAGTGAAGAGCATTTTGTAGTTGCTTTTTTATAAAATTCACATGAAAAATCCACACGCAAAATCAAAATCCCCTTTTAACCCACAACAGCTCATCGTCTTCCAGCTGACAGTTCAACTCAATGAAATAAAACGCCTAATTTACCTTAAATGTACAGACAATAATATAAATTGAGCTAAGAGGTGTGGGGAGCATGCTAGTTTATGCAGTTAGTTCCTTAAACAAATAGTTAAGGTGCAACTTTTGGTTCAATTGGCTTAAATCCAACATATAACTTAGCCAAACGCCAGTGCATCTTAATATCGGTTCCTCTAATATGTCAGCAATAGGTCATAAAAAATGAACGCCAACTTTTCCCATTTAATAAAATATATTTGCAAGCAAAATACGCTGACATTTTTTTCATCATTCTGTTTCCCAGCCAATTTTAATAAACAAGTCAAGCAAACTGTTTTGTTGTAACTGTACCAATAACATTAATGGCTAATCCAAACCAGCCTCGCTTTAAAAGTTCTTCGTAAATTATTACAGCTGCAGAAAACTAAACAGTTTCATGACTATTTTTTCTTTATTGGTTGTACAGTCATACATCCGTCCTCGTCTGCCACACAGGTATTAAAAGGTCGTTCAAGATGCTACTTAGCTTCGCCAATGGTAGAAAAGGAATAGAACTCAAAGTGGAATGACTACACATGAGAGCAGAACCTTATTTTTCTTTCCTTGCACTCATCTGAGTTTGGTACATACACATCTACAGGTATTACAGTAGCAGGAAAAGAGCAGGAGATAAGCAGTCTATTAAGCTTTTAAAAACTAGTATTTGATTTAAAAAAAATACTAACCACAGAAGGAAAAAATATTCAAAATATCTCATAGTTCTTACTTTTGAAGTGGCTGTTATTAGTGGCATCTTTCTCAAAGAGGCTAATTCATACAAATATTTCAATTTTAGTTTTACAAGTTTTTCCTTTTCATTTTTTTTTGAATAAACACAATTGCCGGGAAGTAGATTCCAGCACACATGAAGACAAACAAATCTACAACAGATGCAGTACCATCAACATCTTGCTTATTGACGCCGCTGGGAGAGGTTTGCAGCTACTAAAACAAACCCAGATTATGATCCGAATCTTTTCCCACTGACTTGTGCTGAAACGTAGTTGGGGTCTAACTATTGATACAACAAACATGATCATTTTCTTCAAAAATCACACTGAAATAAGATAAGACACTGCCATAAAAACAGCCACTCCAAACTGTATTAAAATGTTTAGGTTTTTGTGTTTTTTTTGGTTTGGTAAACTCTTACTAATTTTTACCCCACTTTATCCAAATGTTTATCGATACATGATTAAAGTTTAAATTACAACTGTGATGTTTTGTTTCTGCGCATGGTGCAAGTGTTTATCCTAAATAACAAGAATTAAAATAAAATCAAGGGTCTGGGTGTTTTTACACATTCCACCTTCATGCCCATCATCGGTCCATCATGCTCAGGATCATCTCGGGGGTCAGGTCTCCGTTGGGAGGGGCCTCAGACAACTGCACCTCCTGTGCCGCGTCGTCTTCCTGAGCCAGCTCCTCCATCTGAATGGTCGACTTGATGCCACCGACTATCACTTCCTCCGCCTCTGCTGCGCCGCTGCAGTCGTCTTGTTCAGCTCCAACCTCCTTCTTTACAATGATGTCATCAACCTCTCCGGTGACCTCGTCCTCCACACGGATGATGGCAGCCGCTGAAAGAATGTTCAGGTCAGAATTAACTGCAAAAAATTTTCTTATAATTCACAAAACCGGTCTTCTATTGTTACAACAGTAATGTTCTGATGAAAATAATTGTCTTTTAGAAACTTACGTTCAGGCCTATTCTTTGGGGGTCGCCCACGTTTCCTCTTGACCGGGGGCTCCACGGGTGCTGGGATAGGAACAACTGGAGCATCCTGCTCCACCTCGATTTCGGCTAAGATTTCGTCTTCCTCCTCGATTTCATCCAGCTCTTCTTCTGCACAGTAGGACAAAATTAGCACAAGAATAAGAAAAAAATAAGAAAGAAATAAAATAGTGTTGCCCTCTTCTGGATTTTAAATCTTAAAAACAAGAAAAAAATAAACAAAATCAAAGAATCTACAGGACTAATGAAAGAAAAAGTTAAGTTCAATTTCATCCCTCCTGACCACCAGAGGGCGGTGCTGAAGGCACTGAATGTTCCCTTTGCGCATGCGCTGTTTGAGTGAAACTATCAACGACGTCACACACGTGTGCGACTGGATGAGCAATCAGAGGCTATATAGCCTGGCGTCATCTGTGGCTCTGCTCCTTTTTGTTCCCGCACGCGATTCAGTCAAAGGCTAAAGGCCTTTGGATTTTTTGTTTTACCATCACCGGAGGTCCGAACAGCCTGCTGGCCGGAGCAGCGTGTTCGCCCTCCGAGGGGCCGCAAAGGTTTAGCCTTCGTTCAAGGTATTTCTCCTGTTCGTTGGAGACTATTGACGGTTTTTCGCCTCTCTTCCAACTTAAAGCGTTTGACTACTGTGTTTGTATTCAACAATGGTAAGTAGTCTTCCTTTTATTTTACCTGGGCTAGCGGCGCCGTCCGCTTGTGGAGTTAGCTACAGCGACAAGTGAGTAGTCTTACTTCTGTTTGCCTTGGTTAGCGGCTTCGCCTGCTTTGTCAGACGACTACCAGGTGTGTGAGTCAACACGTGGGTAGTCTTACTTCAGTTTGCCTTTGTTGCGGCTCCGTCCGCTTGTGATACGACTACCCTCATCATCAGGGCAGGGCTTTAATCTGGTCCAGGGCTTGTTCACAATATCAGTTTTAGCGTTTTCATAAAGTGCTGAACTTTTTTGACTGAAGTGTTGACGTGATGGATGTCGTAGCGAGGCTCAAGAACTTTAAAGCCGGTGCATCAACAATATTTGGACGTAAATTCAGAGATTTAAAATCTCCTACAGCTTGTGTTATTGCTCTGGACCGATCTGAATTACCTGATGAAGGTAGTTGAAATGCTGTTATCGGTCTTTGCAACAAGCTGCTCTTTTGTAGAAGAGACGTTCACGTTCGGATGATGTCGTTTCGAGGTTGTCAACAAGTTAAGACATGTTGCCTGCTGCAGATCCAATTTCCGTGAAACAACGTTGACACACAGCTTTGGATTTGTTCACGTCTTTTAACTAGACATAATGTTCCCAAACAGGAGACCGTAACAAGACGCTAGGCTGCTAAATGCTAGCATGCTACAAGATAATAGTCCCGTGCCGAAACACGCCTGGGAATTTTAGTTCTGCGGCGCATAATCTCCCGTCATTAAAATTTAATGAGTGGAAAAGTAACTGAAACGGTACGCAGGTGGACCGTTACACCACTAGTGAGTAGCCTTTTACTTACATTTTGCTTTGGTTAGCAGCGTCGTCCGCTTGAGCAGACGACTACAGTGTGTGTGAGATTCAACATGTAAGTAGCCTTCTACTCCTATCTTCCTTTGTTAACGGCACCGGCCGCTGTGGAGGCTTCCAACCATGTGGTCGGTTTGGATTGTGCTCTGAAGTTCAATTACGTAGCCAGCTGTGTTCTGGTCTCGTTTTTTTACTTATGAGGGCGAGCGTTCGCGCACCCTCCTATTCTATCTTTTTTTTTAACCAACCTCATAACAGTTGGTCTAGACTAGCGGTGCTAGCCTCTCTCAGTTTGGCCTTGCTTTTCTATTGGTGAAGGTTAGCATTGTACACCCTCTCCCAAATAATTTTTCGCCAACCTTATAAACAGTTGGACTGAAATGACTTTCAAGATGAACTTTCTCGCTGGCATCATGACGCTTAGGCTGAACTGGGCTTACTAGTTCTGATTTTGTTTTAATTGGTGAAGGCGTGCGTTCGCGCCATCAAGTCTCCCAGTCATTCTCAACGGTCTCATAACGCTTTGGCTGAGCTAGGCTTACTAGCTCTGACCTTGATTTAATTGGTGAAGGTGTGCGTTTGCAGGGGCAGCGACTGGACTCTCCACCCCACCCATGTCTGAGCTGACTGCGGAGAAGGACGTGTTATCCTTGACTGCCTCTGCCTCTCACTTTCTAGGTGAGGAAGAGGAACACTCATTTCAGGTGTCAGAGACTGGTTAATTTTCTTCGTCCTGGACCGGAGATAGTTAGTCAGGTGACGACTCTATGCATGTCATGCGTATGTCCCTGAGCCAACTGCAGCTGGAGATCCTGCAACCAGAGGAGTCCACTCCTAGAAGTGCCTTCTTCAGGCGCAGATGGGCCCGTCATCCCTTTTCCGTCCCTCTATTAGAGGATTACCTGAGGGAGTTACATGATTGTTGGCAGGACCCAAAGGTCTTTGCATGAGCTGGTTGTGGCGGGCCTGGATTGCATGCCGATGATCAAACCTGCTGTTGCCTCGCTCGTCGCGTCACCAGCCATCCAGACATGACAGAAGAGGCTCAACTTTCGAGCCTTAGCAGGGCGATGTCCCCTCTACCTCCTTGGCTTCCAAGATGCCCGTTGGCTGATCCTAGTATTCGGCCGCCTCCTCGGGGTCATGATTGGCGAAGGGGACTTTACACTTGTGTGGATCAGCAAAGACTCAACGGGGGCCTTTATGAGTTGTTCCACCAACCAGCTAGGCAGGTTCGGACCAGGGACTCTGCCCCCCCCCCCCCATGGCCCTCAGGAGCCGTACAGGGAGACGGCGACGCCACTAGGCCAACCGTCAGATATTCTTCCACCAGCAGCTCGGCCTCACATCTCACGCCAGGCCAAGGTGACTATAGTCACCGACCCGGTGACAGCTAGAGCATTAGGCCAGGAGCTTTCGTCCTCCTGGCCGAGGGTGCAATCAAGGCAGTGGACCCTCTGCAACAACCCAGAGGCTATCACTTGACTTACTTCCTCGGATGAGATGATGGCGGGTTTCGTCCCATTTCAGATCTGAGGGGACTCAACCGGTACTTAAGGGTGCTGCCCTCCCACATGCTTGAAGGTTCTGCTGTACTCAGACGATTGGCCCTCTGTGCCCCATCTCGGGCCTATGCCTTTCGCGACACGATCCGCCTGCACCCTCAGGTGTCTCAGTTGGACCTCAATGTCAACCTGGAGAAGAGCTGCCTGATCCTTTTCCAACTAACACCTTCCTTGGGTGATCTTGCATTCACCCTCCATAAGAGCTCGCCCATCCATTCAAGGGTGGGCGGCATGTTCCAGTTAGTCAGTTGGTTCAGGCTGGGCGAGCAGCTCCCCTACGCTGCTTTCTGGGAGCTACTAGGCAAACTGCAATCAGCCCCTCGAGTGGTGCCCTTATGCCTGCTGCCACTTCGTCCCTTACAGAGGTGGCTCAACCGCTTTTGCCTGGATACCAGGCCGCACAGTCACCACAGGCTTGCAGTAACATGGTCGGGTCTTCAGGCCCTGACTTCACCAGAGAGCCCTTGGGATGGGCCTCTCCTCACCTGTCCACCCTGCGGGCAACATACTTACCAGGGCGACACAGTCAGGTCGCAAGTAGGCCTGTCACAATAACAAATTTAGCTGGGCGATTAATTGTCTCAAAAGTTATTGCGATAAACGATAATATTGTTTGAAATTTCACAATAATTACAAGTAGTAATTATTGTAAAAGTAAGAAGAAATATTGATTAATTTTTGTAT
>JARVGS010000127.1:22580087-22594156 GCA_031762315.1 Hypsolebias antenori
ATCCATCCATCCATCTGTCTATCCATCCATCTATCTGTATCTATCTATATCTATCTATCTACCAGCATCTATCTGTCTATCCATCCATCCATCCATCCATCTGTCTATCCATCCATCCGTCTATCCATCCATCTTTCTGTTTATCCATCCATCTATCTGTTTATCCATTCATCTGTCTATCCATCCATCTATCTTTCTATCCATCCATTCATCTATCCATCTATCTGTCTATCTATCTATCCCTCTATCTATCTGTATCTATCTATATCTATCTATCTACCGGTTTCTATCTGTCTATCCATCCATCCATTCATCTATCTGTCTATCTGACTATGTATCCATCCATCAATCTATCCATCTAGCCATCTAACCATCTAGCCATCTATTTATCCATCTATCCATCCATCTATCCAACTATCTGTCTATCTATCCAGCTGTCTATCCATCTATCCGTCTGTCCGTCCGTCCATCTGTCTATCTACTAGTTAATGTAGTCATGTTAAAAAATAATTTTATTTTTTAGATTTTACATATCAGGAGCCAGAAAACAACAAAAATCAATTAATCTTTAGCCGAAGTTAAATTTATATAAATTCGACTACAATGAAACGTAGAAAATGTTGGCGACACAAACTATTTGTTCCTCTGAAATAAAGCTGATGGTAGTTTGTTGGCGTGTGTTTTTACGAGCTGCCGGACATTTGAATGTGCTTTATGATCATCAGTGTTTCTGCTGTGTCTAACAGAGAACTTGTTTATTTAAAATGAAACTAACATCTGTTAAAATCATCTGTTGCCTGACATGACAAAGTTTTAAGAAGCCATGACTGGGTCATGTTGTAAATGAGAACTGGGCGTCAAACATTTCACCTCATAAAAGAAAGGTTTAAAAAAGCTCTTGTGCGATATGTTAGTGCTCAGAGGATGTGATGGGACGACTTCCAGCTACTACCACTCCAACTTCTGGAAGAACGACTGAGTTTGAGTCAATTAGCTGTGGCGATAACAAATTGGTTTGACTTCTACAGGTGAACAATGTGTGCATTTGACCTTTGCTTTATGAACGTTTCATTAAAATCCCTGTACTGGATATTTTGCTAACAAACAGATTAAAAACTCACAGAAACACAAGTAATTACACGATTGTCCTTCATTCATGGTGGCAGGTGAAAATAACTGATTTATAAGACCGTGTTGTCATTTTCTTTTATAAAAACCTTGGACAAAGAGTAAAATCTGAGCACCGCCACAGCGTTTTCATGTGATGCTTTTAGTGATACGAAATAAGGACACTGTGAATACTTGTATTTTTAGATTTTAATGTTAAATATGTTGACTCAGTGACTTATAACAGGGTTATACAGCAGTATGCCTTGTCTGTTAGACACGAATCAGAACATTTCTTAAACCATGTTTAAAAAAAAAGAAGGGTAATTTCAAAATGAAGTCACTTACAACACAGCTTGTCCTGCTGAGCAACTTGAAGTCCCATTTAGAACAAATGCAGCAGTGTAGCATCACATTTGCTCCACGAATATCTGTGATATTTGCATATGAAAATGTCTGGAAGTGAGGAACAATGTGGAAACGTTCTGGTTTGTAATCGAGGTCCAGTTGTGACTGTTTGCCCTTCGATTCCATCCAGATAAACAACCACCTGAGCCCTCATATGCAAAGACTTACGTGGACTTCCTACTGAAACATTGCATGTGCTTGAATCAAGAAAACACACAAATAAATCCAGTTGAATGAAACTGTGCATGGAAGCACACTTCCTTTGTACACCCCAATCAACGTGGAATTAAGCGCACATGAGGGAATACTCTGCTACTCCCTTGACATGCCTACATTTAAATATGCTGATAGATTTAAATATGCTCAGAAACTGGAATCTCCTCTCTAACACTATCAAAAAGCATGTCTACACTCTGGAAAAAGAGGAACTTCACAGAATGTGAGTTGGCGATGCTTCTAACTTAGGCACGTAAAAACCTTCTGGCACGCTGTCCTCTGTTGTCCAATGTGTTGGTCAATGATGTGGGGTCAGAGCAGTGCACACCCACAGAAATGAAAACCCATGGCCAGACATGAAGGTGGACATGAAGCAGAGGGCGACTGTTCATTACCACTAACATGGACCGCACTCTTATTGTACATGAATGCAGTAGTGTGCCGGAGAAACACATGTTACGCATGTGTTTATTGACATTACTATACACACAGAGACAATCAGGGTCTTGGTAGAATGCTCTGAAATTGTAATTTAACCAGCATAAATAGGAAATCACTCCCTGAACCCCTGACTAATAAATACAAATACCCCTGACTCTACTCCATGCGCATCAGAGGGATTAATATTAGGACGATTAAATGAATTTACTCACCAAGAAACCACTCATCCTGCACCATGCCAGCCTGTAGTCCGTTCCCAACCATGCCGTTCATTAGAATGAATGAATCGAGCGTTGAACCAGACCACCTCGCCACAATGTTGGTTAATTGCTTTTGTGCATCACATGTAATTTGCCCATTGATTGAATGAAATGCTTCCTGCTAACATAAACGTATTCATCCTGTGATGGTGCATTTATAGCAATGTGTGTACCGTTGATAGCTCAGATTACATTAGGAAAACTGGCTGTTGCTGCAAGTTGCACTTTAATGTTGGTCTGTTCAACCGCATTGTAGGGAACTGGATATACCTGTTGACATACAAATAATTCCATCCCACACAGCGGGCATGGCTCGGCTCAGGGTCGACTGGCACAGTCCCAGTCAGTCTGCCAGCTCCCTCTGAAATGCCCATTGTTATGAACAGTCGTTGGCCAGAAAATTATCTCTGTCTAAAAATAACGGTCCCTGCAAATTGCATCATTTGACATATCCTCTAATAAGTCTAAAGCTATTGTTGTTAAAGGTATTTTCTGCACCATTTTATGCATGTTTTTATATCCACTCATCTAATTGCACATATGTGGATGTATTAATTTGTCATCATGTGTGTCCGGTGTGTACAATAATAATATTCACATCAACAGTCTCTCTGTATCACCTCTAAGTGTCGCCGACTGACCAATAACCATAGAAACGTGTACGTCAGCCATGAAGTTGGCATGGGGCTGTGCACATTTCCCCGTTATTTCATGCTCGATAC
Organism: Hypsolebias antenori; assembly: GCA_031762315.1. NCBI lineage: Eukaryota > Metazoa > Chordata > Actinopteri > Cyprinodontiformes > Rivulidae > Hypsolebias > Hypsolebias antenori. The sequence continues at coordinate 22,583,242 of JARVGS010000127.1, forward strand.
AGCTGAAGTTTTTGCATGGAAAAAGGATGTACGCCACATTTTTGTGCGCATGCACTCTTTGTACATGAGGCCCCTGGTGAGTAACACCAGAGGCCAAACAAACGCTGCAGAATAAGCTGAATATGAAAACACATGATCAAAGTAGCTCAAGAGGTAAAATGTGACGTGTTTAAGTCAGTGGTGATTTTATCCTATTTTGGGGTGCTCAAGCACCCCTAAATTTTAACTCAGCACCCCTGAAAAATAAAGAAACCATCATTAGAATTTTGTAAGGAAACTCAGTTCTCAAACCTTAGGTTCACAGATTGAATAAATTTGGAATCACCATGGGATTAATGAGGATACTCTTAAAAGGGCCAGTAAAATCATTTTTTTATGAATCAGATCCTAAACACCACCTGTCAATCAATCCAATACACTCATAAGCAACTGACCAATCGTTGACCTCAATTTGTCCTGAAGTTGCATGAGAGAAGTGGAGCATGCTCTATTCACACAAGGAGGGCTGTTGGTCAGGTTACTTCTTGTTGTGCCATTAACTCCAAAATAGTTATTGAATCAAGTGCTTACTTATGTAGACAAACATAGATATTTAACCACCTGTTAAAACACACCAGAATGCAGGAAATGGCATCTACTTATTCAAACTTTTCTGGAGGAGTACCCCCAGACCCCTACCAATGTGTTCTCCCCCACATTAAATATGCTTCTGACACCAGTGGCCACCACATTGTTCAAGCCAAGCACCTTTGTCAGCACTGGGGGGGCTAAGCACCCCTAAAGGGCAGATTCTAGAATCACCCCTGGTTTAAGTTGTTACTTTAACACATTGAAGAGTCAAGACATGAGATCAAACCTTACTGATGAGTGAATGTGAAGCATCCTAAAAGTGAAATCGAACGCGGAAAACTCGTGAAGCTGCATCACGAGTGGAGATATTTTTAGCGTTGAAATGTTACGAAATTCAAATAACCTTAAAGCAGCCAACGAATGTGATGTGAATATTAAACCTGTGGACAGAAAGCTGATGGGTCCTTGAAAAAGTTCCCTCCAGACAAAGAATTGCATCTTTAGATATTTAAAAAAAAAGGTTTTTAATCTAAAAAAAAAAAAAAAAAAAACCGTACATGTATTTGGGTAACATCTAGAAGTTCATGCACAAAAAGTAGTTCCAACATTCAATAAACTTCACTTCTCTGAGTTAATGTTCCTGATTGTTTTAACTTAAAGGAGCAGAATATTTGATTCTGAAGCACTGTATCTTGTTGCAGTGGTTCCCAAAGTTAGGGTCAGGACCACTGTGGCTCATGGACCATCAAACTTGGGGGATGATTTCCAGAAACAAATTTAAATTAAAAAATGACTGCTATGATTAATGATTAACATTTTTGAGCCAAGCCCCTCTCATCCATCCATCCATCTATTAATTTCAGCGATTTCCTGCTCATTTTAGTTTATTTTTTCCTGTTTGTTTGTTTTTCCATTCATTTGAGTCTCTCTATTTCAGTGATTTCCTATGTGCAGTTTCTTCTCGGTCCAGCCTTTTCTACATTTCTACTGTTTTTCTTTCAGCAGACGTCAGTCCTTCAAATTCAACTCTTAATTAAACCTTTTCAGCCTTATTTCATCTTCAAATGTGTCTCCAAACTCTTAAATCCACGGAAAACGTGGTCCTGCTGCTGTTGGACCTGAACCTCCTGCAGACACCTGTTGAGTTTGGACGCTGCTCACTTTTTCTTTAAGTCCTAAATTAAACTGATTCATTTATGTTTATATAGAGATTTATTTGTCTTTGAAGTGCTGAACTCACCCTGGCTGCTTTGGATGAGTAAGGGTCGTCGAACAGGGCCCAGACTTTGGGCCGGCAAACTTCGCAGCAGCCCCTGGACCTGTCGCTGCAGTCCTCGATGCCGAACCGCCTCGGTGTCTCCTTGTCGTCGTCGGTGTCCTCCGGGTCCGGCGGCTCGAAGATCTCCAGGGCCTCCTCTGCGTCCCGGTGCTGCCGGTAGGTCATCCAGCAGCACGGCTCCACGTCCGTCTCGTCGATCCCCCAGAAGGCGAGCTCCTCCTCGAACAGGGGCCCGCACACGTCCGCGGGGCAGTGCAGCTTACCGGTCCGGTAGTAGTTGAGCACGTAGGCGAAGATGCCCGGGTGTCGGTCGAAGAAGAACTCGGTGGCGCTCGGGGGCTCTGCGTCCGAGTCGGTGCTGCCCTGCGAGTCGGGCTCGGCCAGCCACGCCAGGCGCGTCCCCGGCAGCGTCCTCAGGGTGCTCTTGTAGGTCTCGTGTCGCGTGCCGCCGACGTTGATGATGATTTTGTCCGAGTCCTCGCCTCTGGCCATCTCCTCCTTCAGACATGATTTGGACGGAGCTTTGTTTCCTGACTTGCGCCCTCGGTAAGTCGACACGCACACGGAGCTGATCATCTGGAGGCTGCTGGCTCTCCTCCGTCCAGCTGTTTTGTGGCCGCTCGTGGAAAAAAAGGATCACGAAGAAGAGATGCTCAGGGTCATGTCAGAGCCCGGTGCTGATGGGGACCCATGTGGACGAGGTGGCAGAAAAAGGTCCAGAGCGACAAAAAGTGCAAACCACCTGTTAAGAAAACTCCGCCTCCTCCAAGCACAAGTGATGGTTCGGCTCAGACGCAACGATTCATCCACAATTTGTATCTATTTATTATCCACGAACCCAAAATATTGGTCCTTTTTATCCAAGATGCGCAAAAACGTGTCCAAATGACGGCCTTTTACGCACGGCGGCGGAACGCGCCTGAGGAACAACTCTACCCTCCTTTCACCTTCAGATCTTACCCAGCACGTCCACAACTATCACTGACAACTTTTCTCCTCTCCACCCATGAAGAAAACCTGCTACAGCTCGGTTTAATCTTGGGAGAGGGGGAAAAGACGCTCAGCTCGCGCGCCAGATGTGTTTCAGATTTTTCCCTGGCGACGCGTTCGGGTTGGGCAACAGGCTGGGTGAGTTAACTCTTTGGGTGCCGAAGGGTGACGCGTTCTGTCTGTAACTGGAACGGGAGGATGGAACTGATGGTGAAGGGGGAGAGAGAACAATGAGCATGTTTGCTGTGTTTTGTGGCTGCGTTGCGCACGATATTACTGAGAAATGATGGGAAAACGCTGACCTGACTCCAACACTGGTTGATGCTGAAAATTATTCCTCACAACACGACAACTTGCTTTAATTATAATTAATTACTACAAGTTGAAGAACATTTTTTATTTAGATTCTTTGTGGTAAATGCAGTAACGTTGATTAAAATGAAAATATTTGGTTTAATCCAACAGGTCTGGTCTCAATTAGACAACATAAGGTTTCCATCTAGTGGATTATTCTATGAACAACTCGTTAAATAACTCATTTCTGATGTTCATTAATTATCTGTCAGTATTGTCTCCGTTTCTGACTCATCAACTAAATATAAGCCTTTAATGTTTCCTCTAGCGCAACTATTTGACGCATACCTGAAAAAGATTTTCATCTTTGTGTAGCTTCATCAATTAAATCCAATAAGTGGATTGGGCCTGCAATGATCAATAAAAACAGTACACATCTGCATAGTGTGTTAAAGATGTACAGAGATTTTTTTTTTTTTTTTTTAACTATTGTCGGACTCAAGTCTTAAAATTACACTCGGACACTTGGATTGAAAAGTTCAAAAGGTTGAGTTGAGTTTAATTTTATTGAACGTATTAACAAAGTTATATAAAAAGAAAATACATTTAAAACAAAAGCAAGTAGAAAAAACACTAGTGAAATATATTTACACGTTCAAAAGAGTGGGTGTAGAAGTATAAATTTATTGTTACACCCCTCTTACATCTATAGCATCATCCAATAATTTACTATTCATGTTAAGTTGGTTATAACATTCTTATTTAGTAATTTATATATCCATATAACTGGTACTATGCTTTCACATTTGCATGTCATTGTGATCAAGCATCAATAATTTTTTACATGTTAAAATTCTTTCTAGATCAATATACCATAATGCAGTAATAATTGATAAATTCATTAATTGTTAACAGTGACAATAGCAGTAGGCGTGAGTTTACCATGCCAAACCTTCATTTTATTTATGTTCTTAAGATTTTGTCATACCGTACGTTTCAGTGCATTGCCAATTTTTCTTCTGAGATCATCAATGTTATTTAAAAGGTTGACATCACTTACTATTTGATTACATGTGATGCTCTAGAATCCTTCTGTCACTTTGGGATTCCAAACTTGATGCTGATTTCTAACCATTTCACTTGCAAGGTGTCATTTTCAGTGTGTTTCCTGGTTTTCACTGATCCTCATTATTCCCTCTTTGTTCCTCTGCCTGTTTGGCCCATGAGTTATTTTAGTTGTTGTAGCTCTGCTTCAGTCGTTTAGTTTATTGTGTGGAAAAAATTTTTATGCATATTAAATACTATGAAATGAAAAATAACAATTGTTTATATTTTGTCGTGCTTATTGAATGTCTGAAAACAGTGAGATGGGGCTGACTTTACAGTAATTAATCTTTCTACTGAAATACAACACTACAGTCCATGAGTTTAGTCCACTTCTTCAATAATAGTGGGACCCTGGGAGCTTTCTTTACACTGGTTACACTTCTCTATGATCATCTTTTTATCCTCTTCACTAATGTTTCCTTTCAACGCCTCATACTCAACGCTGCTTTTCATGTGGAACACATACGACTCCAGAGGGTTCTTCACGACAACCTTCTCCCTCTGCCTGTCGTCCTCTGCCTTGTACTTGTCTGCATCCCGTACCATCTTCTTAACCTCTTCTTTGCTGAGGCGGCCCGTTGTTGGCGATTGTGATTTTGTTCGTTTTGCCAGTGCATTTGTCAACAGCGGACAAATTTAGAATTCCATTGGCATCTATGTTGAAGGTTACCTCAGTTTGTGGCTGGGAGCTGGTGGGATGTGATCTCAAATCTCCTGAGCATACTGTCTTTGGTCATGGCTCTTTCCCCTTCATACACCTGAATCAGTTCACCGGGCTGGTTATCTGAGTACGTGGAGGAGATCCAAGTCTTCTAGTTTGATGAGATGCATCATAACTCCACATGTGGTTTCAATCCCGAAAGACAGGAGTGCCACAGCAGCAGCAGCAAATCCTGGACATTCTCATGGGTGTCACCCATGAGGATAACAGCATGTACTGTGGTGCCACAGGCCACTGCTGCTTCGTCAGGGTTGATGCTCTTGTATAGATTTGACCATTAAAGACGTTCTGGGATATTCATGTGGAACCATCAACAAGAGCAGTTTCATGAATCTTAAACTTATCCATCAGATAAGTATAAGATTCATGAAATTCAATTTCATGGATTCAAAAATCCATGAAGTTCAATTTTCATGGCTCTTAAACTTATCCAGAAGGCGGCCCTAAGATTAGCATCTTGCAGGGCCTTGTCAGCTGGCTCCAATGTTCCTATCCAAGTTAATCTCCTCAAAACATGCTCATGTGGCTGAGGTGTAGAAATCAAGACCTTCAAAGAGAGAGTCAGTCTCAATGCTGGCCTGAGAGCTGGAGGACAAGGTACTTACTATTACTCTCACAGACCGTCTGCAGTCTCCTCACTGCTCTGTTATCCTGGGAAGTATCCTTTTGGTATTTCCTTTTAAACTCTTCAACAAAGTGATTGACCATTTCATTGTCAAAGCCCTTGGTGGCTCTTTGCAAGTCACTGACATAAGCTGACACTGTAATGACTGCATTTAATACCTTCTGTCCCAGAAAGGCCTTAGCAATCTCACTCATTTTAACCAGAACCATTGAAGAAATCTCCTGAGTACAGAAATTCTTAAGTCTCCCCTTCGTACTTTTTATTCCACCTGGACTTTAGGCTTCACATTTTCATTTATCACCTTGAAAGGACAGAATTTTTTTGTCAGACTGGACCACCGTATCATCAGACTTTCTCCCAATGAGCCATTTGGCATCCAAGTTTGTGTTGGTGGGGTTCATGGCAGCATCTCCAATGAGCCTTTGTTCATAAAGGTCACATTGCTGGCAATAGTTACCGTAATCGTTGGCGATGAGTTCCATTTTTCTGTTCTGGAAAACACCAACAAGATGGGTGTTCAGATGAGTGCCGACAGATGATCCCTTAGCTGGCCGATGACATCTTGCTTGTTTGGAAATGACTGAATTCAGAAAACAGAAAAACTTGAACTGCCAAGGAACTCTTGGTTATTTCATTTAATACTTTTAGACTTGTCAACACATATAAATTTGTCTAAATAATTTGAGTTTAGTGGACCTAAAACCAAAATATGCAGGGTTTGAGATGACAGTGAAAACTCCCCTTCAAACAATTTTTATTATATCTCATCCTCATCATTTTTATTGACCCCTTTGGGTAATTTTCACGGTGGCGAGAAAATTAAATGAGCAAAACCATTGCTGTAGTGCAAAATCTACTCATTTATAACTTATCATTAACTTGGATATAATATAAAGGAAAACCAAAACATTTACTGTAATACAAAGTACATTAATTTATAGTCACAGTACTTTCAGATTATTTTAAAGTTTGACTGTTGTCATTCGTTTTGACGTCCTAAAACCTTAAATAACAAAATTGCTACCTACTTTCAGTGATGACCTTTGACTTTGACCTTTTTGTTGCCTGGAAGGATAAAATGAATTCCCTTGGAGGGTTCCAGCGCTTCACCTTCTGTCTTTGTTTCTTCTGAAACTTGTGTCTGGACTGACTCAGGCCCATTGCTTAAATAGCTTCAGTCTGGTTTCCAGAACCCTCCCAGCCTCCTCCTCCTCCTCCTCCTTCAAGATGACTGAGCTGTTAATATTAGAAACAAATGAAGCTGGACCGGGCATGAGTTGGTGAGTTTTCTACAGTAGCGGTAGTTTGACAGTCTTGACTATGAAGGAAAGTAATGCAGCAGACACATTCACGTTTTTTTATTTTTTATTTTATCTTTCATTAAAAAACACATAATTAGTTATCTGTTATAAAGATTTCATTTATTGCTGATTTAATGCATTAATTTTTATACTGTACATACAGTAGCATACACGTCATTTAATCACATGAAATGTTACTTAAGGTCATCCTGTTGAATTAAATTGGGACAAAACAATGATATGTCAGACACAGTCTAGTTTTAAACATACATACAGAAAAGGTAAGATGAGAAGCAGTGAAAGGAAGACATTAAATGCTCCAAATATATATGTGCTTTTACAAAAAGGAATCATTTCTTCATTTAAGGTTAGTGATGATTGTTGTACGGGTTTGTCTTAAAACAAGTTGGGACGGTCTGATGATTACAAATGTTAGAATAAAGTTAGTATGGGCATTATTATGGCATGAAGAACTTTCCATTTTTACCTCTGATGGACTCGGCTCCTCAAATTCACTCATGTTACTCACTTGATTTATAGTTTTCAATACTATATACTGTATATTTTTCTAGTATTGTCTTGATACTGTTGCTGATAAACGGTTACTAACATAAAAGTTTAATTAATCCACTTTTTTAAAGTGCAATCAAACCGTTTTTAACATTATCCAGTGTCCCAATGTTTTTAAAGACAAAGCAGAGCATGGTCAAAAAGGCACATTCATACCATGGCCTTTAAAGGCATCATCCATTCAGAAGGCTCTTAAGTGACAAAGACTTAAAGTGGAATGTGAGGGAGCAAATGGAAGCTTGGTATGACATTAAGGAAGCAAATGGACAATGCTGCTATGGCTCTTGTCTCATCCACCATGAGAAGGTGCTGTTTATGACTGAGTTTGCTTGAAGCTCCTCAGACTGAAGGTCTTTTGGATAAAAGACGAAACGTTTCAACAAAGAAGAATCCGTCCCGAGGACCTGACTCAACCTTGTTAGGTTTATCTACCTGGATTATTGAGCATGGAGTTTTCCAATTTTCTTTTGAGGAATGTGCAAAACCTGTTACCTTAAACACAGCACATGCCCAAATATAATCATCATGGTCCTTTTATGGACAGTGTTGATTTAAAGCTTCACAAGCCGGAATTAGAAATACAATAAAATACTAGTCTATAACAGTTTTCAATAAACAACATTCAGTCATACTGTTCAGATAATTAGTGCCATCTTTCTTGGATATGTTTTTTTTTAACCTTTTTTAGGGCCTGCTGGTAGATGCTATTTAACAAGATTATTTCATGCATATACAGTTAAAAAAAAAAAAAAATCCTAAAACAATGTTCATCCTAACACAGTTTCCTTTGGCTTAGCCTAACGTCTGGCTTAAGGAATGTGCCCATAAATTATTAATGCCACTGACAAACAAAACATAAATGGTATTTTTAGTTTCATATATATGGCCAGCATTTGGCACTGTGTGTAAATAGAGTAAACATACAAATTGACAGCACTGTGATACATAAACTAATTACACATCAACACATGCAAGCAGGCTGTTTGTAAAGACAAGACATCATGTTAGCTGATTATATATTATATGCTGTCTATATGTATTACTCTGAAATATTTAACACTACATCTGAGGTGCTGTTTAATAAGTTACATTCAGCTTAAGTAAAATAATTCCTCCACTTTGTAGCAGTTTTTAGAAAATAAAATAGATATCTCTTGTTTTTTCCAGGACAAGTGTTCGCTGAGTATCAGACATCCTCATTAATACCTGCAAAGAACAAGACGAGTTTTAAGTAATCACACAGATCTGATGTGGTTAATAAACAGGAGCTGGTAAGTATCGTATTTTCCGCGCTATACGTCGCTCCGGAGTAAAGGTCGCATCAGTTAAAAAAGTGCCTCAAGAAGAGGAAAAAATATACAAGTCACGTCGGAGTAGAAGTTGCATTTATTATACGTCACCGCTGACCCCAGGAAACGTGGGCCGGTGTTGTGCCAAAAACTGACTGACTGCCAAATAACTGGCGACCACGGAAGCGTGCATGTGAGGACTCACTGTTGCAGTTTTTCGAAATTTAACAAGATTAACACCTAAAACAATTATTTGTTTGCTTGACGTTGTATTTGTAGCAAAGATGTGTCTCAGTTTAACTTTTCCTTAACTTTTCCTTAATACAGTAAATGCACTTTGTTGGTCAAAACAGCTTCATTTCACCCGGGCGGTGCGGTCGTGTTGCACTGACAACAGTCTGTCTCAATTGGCAGCTGTGCCGGGGGCGATGGGGGCGCCATCCCTCTGCCGCCGGAGCAGGGAAGCCCGGGGCCCACAGCCCCGGGAGGCAGCGAGGTGCAGGCAGGAGTGCGCTGTGGAGCTTGCGTCAGGAGCCATGGGCTCTGCAGCGTTCGTCCACTGCCGAAGTGGGGGGGATTATATAAGCTGTTTCGGACTATACGTCACAGGACTGGCCATACTATGAATAAAAGAGCTTATAGTCCGGAAAATACGATAATTTAAAAAAAATGGCGAAAGCCATACACCAGAGTGATACCAACCTGTAATAATTAGGTTTGAAAGGGCCATTCTTGTTCAGCCCCATGTACTTGGCCTGCTCGTCAGAAAGCTCTGTCAGGTGAGCGTCAAAGTTGGGCAGGTGCAAACTGGCCACATACTCGTCTAAAAGCAGAGACAGCTCATAATTCACACTGTCTGAACGTATAAAAGCTCATGAGCTTTACTTCTCTGTAGGATGTACGTTTTATTAAAGGTCAAAAGGTGGCAGCAGTGAGCAACAAGTAAAAGAAGCACAGCTTACCCATTTTTTTGGGCAGCAGATAGACATCCTGTTTGTACCGTCCTTCTGGAGCATTATACAACTCAATCAAGGCCAGGGCCTACAGACAACACAGAACTCACGATGGCTACAGTATTCACAAGAAATGACTGAAAACAAATACCTTTTGCAGGATAAAACCTCCTACCTGGGTTGTAGCGGTGATAGACAATACGAACGTAGGCACTGTAGAACAGCTCAAATTTAAGAGGCGACCCTGAGATTACACAAAGACACAAAGCCCATTGTGGATTCTGTACACAAATCAAACACACATTTTTATTTTTACGAATAAAGTCTCTTGTGCTACTCACTAATCACACTTTATGAGGACTTATAGTAGTGATGTCAAGGACTTTACCTCTGCCAGCAGAACAACCCGCTTTCCATCTGGCCAGATGATGTGGTCCACCTGAGAGCGGACCCTCTCCCAGGTCAGTTCAGGGCTGCGTAGACTTGCCTGTGGATATAAAAAGACATAAATACCCATAAAAAAATAAAGTTACGAACATTTCTGCACCGATCCATTACAACGTTAAACAGTGTGACACTGAAGCATCTCTGAAAAGTCAAACAGTAAACCAACATTTCTCTGAATCACGTGGAGCCTGGGGAAATGCTTGAGCATAAAATCATTTGAGTTTTGAGTCGGAGGCAGGTGCTCAATAGGATGAAGTTTTGAGGACCACTGAAACTATACGGTGGTGCAAGTTCTCAGTTATCCAGGATATGATGACTATAAAAGGAAACTGGACTTGTTGTGAGTCTTGAAAATATGACGTATAAGTCTGAATCTCCCAAACGCGCTTTTAGAACTGAAGAAGCCTTTTGGATGAGAGGTGAAATGTCTTCAAGAATCAAGAGGAAAAAGTGCAGTTGCCTTTTGTTGAATCACTCAGGACCACAGAAACAAGGTCAACACACCCGACTCTGTGTGGAAGGCACGGTTTTTCATTTGGAAGTCAAAGCAAACAGGGTAGGGTTTACCATACAGGTCTTTTGAAAAAAAAAATCAAGAATGGTCTGGCACACATGTTCAAAATTACTATGAGGGGCTGAGATGGTGTAGAGGCAGGGCAGCCGGCTCAGGACCGGAAGGTCCCGGGTTTGAGCCCCGGTCACTGCATACCTCGTTGTGTCCCTGGGCAAGACACTTAACCCCGAGTTGCTCCCGGTAGGACTGGCTGGC
>JARVGS010000127.1:22699453-22709752 GCA_031762315.1 Hypsolebias antenori
CATACTGTATATATATGTGTGTATGTATGTTTTTATGTATTAGAGGACAGTTACTGCTCCATGTTTTATCCTTTCACACTTTAAAGTTTTGACTCAGCTCATTTAAAGAAGCATTCTGTGAAAATGTTCTGCACAGTTAATATCTTACCTGTGGAAGATGGCTTTTTGAACAACTTAGATTTTAAAAAGTGCTGTTTACGCCTTACTGGACTGATGAGGTTGTGGCTCGTCCAAGCCAAAACCAAAGTAGATTGCTTCTGATTATGTTTGTGCTGCACAATTTCATGCTTAATTGCAAATGCAAACGGTGGCGGCAGCAGCAGAAGCTAGCTTCTGGCGCAGTTTGGAGCACTTCAAGCAGGAATATTATAACATTTCAGCTGGAATGGAAAACTAAATGCACGTAAAGGTTTTTAGAATACTTTTGTCCATGAAGCGTTATTATTATTTTAGACTGGAATTGTTTTAAGGTGGCAGCATTCCATTTTGGTACAAACCCTCTCAGTCTAGCTGTTAGCTCATCAGTGTGTTTGAAATTGAACTTACCGGTACTTCTCCCACATGAGTCTGTTCAAAGAGTTGTCTACAACAGGTAAGATAATTTTACATAATCTTTCCACAGAGCCACTCTCTATTCCTTTAAGTGATCTCAGGCAAGTAGATGCAGAAGAAGAAAAAAACACGCACACACCCAGTAATCGTTGTTTAGCTGTCTGGACTGCTGCTGGTTTCCATGACAACCATTTCAGTTTAGTCTTTGATCAGCTGTTCAAGGATGACGAGGTCACCTAACGACATCCTCAAGAGGAAACCAAACACGGGCGGCACATACATTCATAGAAACAAAGCTGGCTGTAAATTCATCATGTCTTGCGCTCCCATCGCTTAGCAACAAGCCAAATTTTAGCCACACGTGATTTGATGGCTGAGACCACCACTCTAAAGTCTGGAGGAAGGGCTGTAGGTGTCACTAACAAAGGATATAATCAGGAGGCAGGGCACTCATTGTTTTCACTCACTAATTAAAGACGTCACTATGCTGCAGCTACACTATTGTAAACACTCTCCATAATTATTTCTGTCAGCTGAAAATGGCAGGGCTCATTACATTTCTATTTTTAGCTCCAGCAAGGTATTAATGAACGTGCAATTAATCCCACTGCAAAGACAAAACAGAAGATTATTCTTGTTTTGTTTATATTTGGATAGAGGCATTTCCCAGGCTGTGTTTTTAATACCTGTTAATCCCTTCCTCTGGGGAAAGATAAGGGAAGCGATGGTTGTTGGTGCTCAATGGAGACAGATGATTTGCAGCTAATGAAGTAAAACAACAATAATCCTTTGTCTTTCCAATAACAGCCTGGCTCCTGCACTTGGCCCCAGGAGAAAACAGGAAAAGGCTATAAAGTCCACATTTTACTTTTCGTGTCAGAAACAAAAGACTTTCAGCTGCGCTGAGCACTCTGCATGTTCATTTGTACTTTTTCCTGTTTTTGACTCAAGATCTTCTATAACTTCCTCCTTAGGATAAATAATTCTGGGAGCAGCATCAGTCAACACAAAGCCCATTTACTCGTCAGGAAAAAAAATCCTGTTCCTTACAAACGACTGAGACCTGGTGTGTCTTTTGTTATCTTTGCTAAAAGCCCACCAAGCTAAAGTGGAGCGGTTAAATCACTGACCTGGGAGGCTTGTTTGCAGAGCACTTGGCTTTTTTCCCCTCCTCAATTTCACTTTTCAGTGTCTGTGGCCACTACAAGCACATAGAGCCAGGGTGAAGAGGTATTCTCTACAGCTCTCCAGTCAAATGGCAACGATGGAGCACCAGGGAGCCCAAAAACTGTGACTATTAGACTGCAACACTGAGATGAGGCTGAAATGAACACACTAGGTACATACCAGGTATATAACTGGTACTTACCTAATACTGGATGTAAGTACCTGGTAAGATGAGGTAGGTTTCTAGGTACCTGGTACATTAATGAGTATGTATCCTGTAAGTACATGGCACATACCAGGCTGTTGTGTTTAACTAGTGTTTTAAGCAAAATAAAAACTTTAGGTAATCTGTTAGCATCCAGAATATGTTAGGGATGACCTTACCACACCAAATTTGAGCTCAATGCCTGACTAACTCACTGAGTTAGAGGTATATTTGTGTTTGCCACATGTAAAATGGAGAAGCACTCTTCTGACCATGACCTCTAAACTTGAGGTCGTCTTTCAGAACCACCTTGAACTGTTTTTTTTCCCCCATTAGTTTTGATCCAAATAATTTCTTACTATTTCAGTACATTCATTGTCCTAAAGCTGTAAACCACTTACAGACTGATAAATGCTTACAAATTTATTTTAAGCTTTTGATTTAAAGCGTGTTCATAAGATTATGACGTGCTTGAAACATGAATAATGCTGGTTGTTTGCAATTGTTTTTATGAAATCGTGAAATGTTTTACTGTATGTTTTAACAGATTTGCTCTGCTTTGCACAGTGGCCAACAGGTGCAAACACGCAGCAAACGGCAAAACGTGCAGCAAACACATGTATGATGTAAACCCATAAACATGCAAACATACACACAAAGAAAAAAGCAAACACACACACACACACACACACAAAAAAACAAATGCAACAGAAAAATGCTGCATAACAGTAAAAACAACAGTAAATTCGCTTCACAAAACAGAAATGCTCCAGACCACTAGGGGGAGTCGAACAAAGAACAAATCATAAAAGAAATTTGGAGGAAGAAAGATGTTTGCCAACCGCAAATTAATATCACAAAAAGAGGAAGAAAGAAATGGTTTGTTATACTTCATTCATTCAAACACGCAGTATTTTACAATATTATAGAATAGCAGCCTAGTTACGTAGGTAATGTTAGCGTGCTAGAGACTTTGCACCTCTGATGTGTCAGTCACTGCATTCTGAGGTCTGTATAGTAGACCACTAGACCAAATTAGCACTGCAAATGAGACCATAACAAAGAAAATGATAAACCACACACTCATAAGTGACATATTAATAAAAAAAAAACAGATAAGGAAAATAAATTATCCAAGTTATGTCTGTACACGGTGGCCAGTGCAAACACAAACAGAAAATTACATCGTCTATCAATTAATTTTTTATTTTTATTTTTTCAGATAAATGTTGGGGTTATGAGAATCTTTGATCTAAGAAAAGATCATAACTTTAAGCAACGCCACAAATATGTGTAAAGTTCTGGGGCAGAAGAAGCTTTGCACACCAGACAGGAGTCAGCTTGAAACTCAGAAATATTCTCTCGGGGCTGATAAGACACAAAAAACTGCAGCTTTGTGAGACAGTTCAGAACAGAAGTAAATATGTGTCGCTAGGATTTGAATTAAAAATGCCACTGAAATTTTAATGTTGCATGTTTGTATTTAATTTCCCAGTGTTAAAATATATTCAGAATACATTTTAACCTCAACAAAATTCATTGTCATTATTTCTATATGTTTGAAATTTCATTTGTTATTTTCACTTCAAGTTAAAAATTCACACTATTATTTCAAAGTGATCTGAAGCGACTTATATATTGTTTTATCCTCATCATGAGGTATTTTTTGGACTGATGCGAACTATACTCCTGGAAAATACAGTATCCCTTAATTAATCAGATTGTTATACCATCAAGTCTAAATATTTACTTAACCACTTCTTCAAACTCAAAACCCTTATTCCTGGTTATTTTTGTTATAGATCTTTATTATTGTTGTCCATATCCTATTATTGATTATTTTTGCACTAAAACTTCAAATACAAAGTTGGTCTCCTCATTTGTGTGAAAATTAATTTATGATGTAGTTGTTGACTGTAATTAATGAATGTTACTTCAGTGGGTTCTGATTAAAAAAGGGTGGAAAAGGGAAAAGTTATCACCCTTCGTTCTCCCTTGCTCACAACTACAAGACAAAGTAATTCAGCTGTTGCAGCCATCTTGGATCGGGTTGACTCCCAATGGACATCTAGCGATTACTATCTGAGAGTGTGAATTAAATTTGTCCACTAGGTCAAGAGATATTTTGCGAACACAGCAGGCAAACAAACACACACACACTCACGCACAGACACACACATAGGCTATTACATCATTGCCCACCTATGAGGCAGGCAATAAACATGTGGCAACAAGCCACATGTTTACAGTACAATGAATAAATTATGACAACAAAATTAAAATAAGAAATGTTATAACGTAATATGTTTTTGTAAAACCACAGAGGTCCAAATACAGAAATATAATTCATTGCTGTGTGACACATAGGAAGAGAGCGTTGTTGAAAGGATGATTTGTCTGAAGTCATAAAAAGAGTTTGGAAGCATACGTTTGTTGCATCTTAACATAAAATAAAATGGATTAAATCAGGAGGATGGATCACAAGTTGGGTGGAGAGTGGTGTTAGTTGGGGCTTAAAGGAGCAGAAAGGGGGAGCGGAGTAAAGATCGTTGTCGGACAGAGTGTCCTTCTTCTCTGAGGACAAGTATCCAACTGCATCATTGTATCAGTTGGCGTTTGTCATTATTCAGCTTTGGGCTGTAGCTAATGAACAAAAAAGGTTAAATCATGTCATCTGGACCAGCTGAAGCTCACGTGAATCTCCCTTGTTGTCAGAGGTGAAGAAGACACCACCGGCTAAGGACAAGCGCATCTATTTTTACACATTTGTATAATTCAGTACTCGTGTCGGTGCGACTGAGTGACCACATCTTCGATTAATGAGCACAGGAGTCTCTGGGATGCTTCTAAAATTAACCCTCATGCTCCAAACATCCAGTCAGCCCCTCTCCATTCCCATCACCCGCCGTTTGATCCTTATCAGATCCTGGAACGAGTCCTCCCAGAAGTGTCAGCTCCTCTCGTTTCCTCTGAACTCTGGCCTTCACAGCCCGGGCCAAAACAAAACCCGACTGCTCTGGTTGCGTAAGAGGGATGCCTCACACATGACAGCACTGTTGGAAGGGTAAGAGGATTTTATAAACACGTTTCGGACTTTCTCCCCCCTTTTTTAATCAGTTCTTCATCCTCAGCTCTGTCCTGCCAGCATGTGGTTTGCACAATCCCACAATGCATTGAGAGGAAGTGAGCTTAAAAAAAGCCAATTCAGCTGCAGCAGCTTAGGGAAGCAGCCCCCTGTCAAGCTGCGACTGGCCTTTGCAGTTATTATATAATCACTGCTGAGGCCCATGGCAGCGCGTGACGATGATAGGACCGAATGAGTCAGTCATTTTTTGTGCCGCAACATTGATTTATTATTCAGGTGAGGGCTCATCTCGAGTGCTTTCAGCCTCCAGGCCTCAGCCGATAAACCAACATCTGAGAGGAAAAGGTTTACTTGGAGGGAAAATTCATTTGCCTGCTAACATTTTGACCTGTCCTAAAGTTTTTATTATCTTGCAGTGTTTTCCACCATGAACCCCTTCTTTAACCACTAGTTGTATGTGACATGTCAAAGGTTGCTTAAAAGGAAATCCACTTATGCAGAGATGGAGTGGATCTCATTGCAAAACAGTAAAGCAAATAAAAATCACGTTTTTGTTTAAATAAATAACTTGGTATGACACCCAGGGTGAATGCAAGTTCAAACCACTATGGCATTGTTAAGGTTAAATTTATTACACTGGGTTGTCTTTCATTTTAAATGGGATGGTTTGTTAAGTTTAAGGCTTACAAAGAATTGATGGGAGATTACATAAAAAAGTAAGTTTTTCAAGTTAGATTTGTTTCTGTCTTAGTTGCTAAACTTTAAAATATTCTACTAAGTAGTTCCCACAAGTAGGCAGGCCACCTCCCTTCACATGTTCAAATCCCTCCTAAAAACTCATCTGTTCTCTCTAGCGTTTCATACTAGGTGAGCTGACTTAGTATATTTTGTTCTGTGTTTCTTTTTTAATGCTATTCTTATACATTTTGATGATATTTTATTGCTGTTAATTCGTTAGCACTAGTGTGCGTTACAGTTTTCTGTTTTTTTTTTTATGTTTGTTGTAAAGCACCTTGATAGCAGTTTATCTGTTTTAACTGTGCTCTATAAATAAAGATGACTTGACTTGACAAGTTGTCTTTTGGTGCTTTGCAAAAAGCAAAAGAGAGTTGTGGATAAATATTTTTTTATAACGGTCCACATAAGATCATCTGATTTATAATTAATATGAAAACATTAATTTAAGGTCTTTTAACCACATTTAGTGAACTTCATAGTATATTTTTCTCTTGCCTGAGATTTTTGCTCTACTCAGTTTATTAATTTAAGATTTTTTTTTAAAGAGTAATATTTATTTTAGGACTCATTCACAAAGCTCCACTGTGTGCAGTTGATTCACATCAGAGGCTGTCCAGGATCTTCAACCAAAGCCTCTGCGAGAAAATGAGTTATTTTTGTAAATCAATTTGTTTTATTTTCAGTTTGCAACCATCTTTTGTTTTTAGAGAAGAACTTAAAATTATTTAAGACATTTTTGTTGTTGCAACCATCTCATGATGCTGTGGCTTATGTGAAGTAAAGAGAGTTAATCTGGAAGATGGGTTTAGTGAGAGTTGCCTTGATGTGCTAAACAAGTAACTTCATCCTCTTGCACAGAAGGTAATCGCTTGTTTAAAACACAGGTAATGGAATTTATTTTTGATTTTTTTTCCCACACATCTGATTCAACAGTAAAAAACACAATTAATTTTCCTGTCCAGAATTATTGTATTATCCTATTATTGTTTGATCATCTGTTCCTGAGCTAAATTCCAGTTGGAAAGGCTTTGAGTTAGTCTCTTATTCTCTTAATATTAAATATCTGTGGTGTCCCTGAGGGCACTACATGATGAATGTAAACAGTTAAATCCATCCATTGTTTACCCCGCTTCTTCCTTTTTGGGTCACTGGAGCCTATCATGATTGGATTTAGCACTGACCCCCCAAGTAAGCAGACTGAGAAAGGAACAGCAGAGTCAGGAGTACAAAAGGTAAGTGATCTTTTATTTACAGGTGCAGCGACTGGTTTTCAGGGCTGAAAGGACAAGTTGAGTACAGTAATTGGATCTTCTAGGCAGGTCTTTGTATAATGTCTGATAATTCTCAATCAGGTCCAATCAGGACCTGATTGAGAATTATCAGATGTGATACCTGAATTATTGAGCAAGAACTTTCTTGTCTTTGTATAATGATTTCAGAGAAGATAACTCCTTACTGTTTTTATTTTGCAGGTGCGCCCCGAGGAGGAGAGGAGAGGTCCTGGGTTTTCAGAAGATTCAGGTTGAGGTGAGTGTCGGTGGAGAGAGGAGCATCTTGACCCAATCTGATTTGTATGGTGGCTTGTAGTTGAAAGGACACAACTGATCCACAAAGGAGAGAGGAGATCCTTGGGAGGATGAGAGAGAGAGAGTCCCATAAGGCAGTTGATGTCCCAGCACTGACCAGGCGTCTGGCAGGAGTTTAAATACACAGCAGGTGGGTCAAGTTAGTGGTGATTAGCTGTGGAGAGAGTGAGTGACAGAAAACCCAGGAATCCCACTGGTGCTCATATCCAGCAGTCACTGGGTGAGAGGCAGGGGACACCCTGGACAGGTCTCCAGTCCATCACAGGGACACAGAGACAAACAACCATTCATTCTCTCACTCACACCTAGGGACAATTTAGAGTTCCCAGTCAGTCTAACGTGCAAGTTTTTGGTCTGTGGGAGGAAACTGGAGTACCAGAGAAAACTCACACATGCACGGAGAGAACATGCAAACTCCATCCAGAAAGGTCCCAGGCCAGGCTTTGATCTGGCGATCTTCTTGCTGAGATGCAACAGCTCCAACAACTGAACCACTGCGCCGCACAACAGTTAAATTAAAAAAAAAAAGTTAAAACATTTTCAGGATCAAACCAAAGCACACTCTGTGCATCTAAATTTTATTTTATAGATCACAGCGCAGTAATGATTTAAACAAACAAAGGCACCGAATGAAGTTGATGTTTGTTTGTTTTTACAGTTTTTATTTTTTAACTTTTGTCTTGTTGGACACTTTAGCTGCAGCTAATTACAGCATGGTGGATACACAAAAGAAAAAAAAATATCATTTTAAATGTAAACTATTCTGACAGTATAAACAGTAGGAAGATGTTTTCTGATCAATGCTTCATTGTTTGAGGGGAGTCAGACCTAAGAATGCAGACAGACACAAAGAGCCCCAATAAAAACTAAAGATATTATTAAACAAACAAAGAAAAAGAAGATTCCCCTGCTGGCAATAGACGGACATAGATGAGAGCAGTTTAAGCCACTTCAGTGCCTTTGTTAAGATGAACTTCTTCTTGCTTAAAGTAGCTTACAATGGGTTTTAAGGAACAATAATGAGCAGTTAATATCTTACCTGTTGCAGATAGCTGTTTGAATGACTTCAATCAGGAGAAATTAAGTTTTAACTCTGACCAAACTGACAATCTAACGGCTACAGCTGCTGCTGTTTGTACAAACAAATTGTAAATATGCATTTTGCATACTGTATATTGTGTCATATTGTGAAAATGACACATTCTGCTGGTATCTAAAAAAGCTAAGTCTGGTCCTCTGGACATTCAAAAAACAAAACAAAACAAAGCAAAAAAATTGTAGAAACGTTTCGTCTTTCGTCCGAAAGACTTCCTCAATATTCTATCCACAATATTCTAACTTACAACTTGTGCACCTTTTTGAAGATATAAAAGATGTATATATAGATGAAGATACGGTCATGATTTCAGGTCATCTTCTCCCCATGCATCTAATTTACAAACTAACAAATACAAGAACATGATGATCTCATTATCAGCTGAGCTATATACACAGAAGACCAATTTTCACCCACAGAAAAGTGTTGATCTCCTGGAAAACAGCATGCTGGAGCAACAGAAGTGCAAATTGATTGTATTGTTTGTTTTTGTTTTTAAACGATTTGAAATGTGTACATTTGGAAATGCTAAGGACTTTTTTTTTTTAATTTTTTGTACTCATTTCTCTCTAATCATTTTTAATGGAGACAAAATGCAAATTTCATGCTTTAAAAGAAACGGAATGTTTCTAGTGACCCACGTGTGTTATACACAAACACTGCAGGTAAAATATTAGAACTTGGTGTATTTTTATGCTCTCTGTGCTTTTATATATAAATGTAACTAACATCTGTAACAGAATGATCACTGAAGAAGTTTAAAAAAATGAAATACATGACTTAAGGCTCTGACCACTGGTTGTGTCTTTTCCCTGCTAACAACCAAAATGGGATTTTAAAATTTTTGTTTTACTGGAAAAAAAAAAAATTCTTACAGATCTGAAAAATCAGTAGTTAAGGCCTAATGATCAAATATCAGTGTGTTACTGACACTGTCTGATCTAAAATAATCTTAGCGATATAAATAACTCATATAGAGAACTGGTCACTGCTCACTGCTCAGACATCGACACAGTCCCTCTGCTCCACAAATTCCTACCAGCTCCGCCCTCCATGAACAACACTGTGCACGATGGGTGACTTTGCTCTGCTGCTCCTCGCCTGTGGAACAACCTCCCTGACCATCTAAGGAGACCCCAGACTACAGAATGTTTTTAGAAAGGACTGAAGACCTTTTTATTTAAAATATTTTATGGTGTTTAAAGGTATTTTTTATTCCTGCAGGTTTTTTTTTTTTAGCTTTTACTTTGTAATTTTACAGGTGATTGTTTGTAGTTTTACAGGTGATTGAAGTTTTACAGGTGAGTGTTTTTAGTTTTACAGGTGATTGTTTGAAGTTTTACAGGTGAGTGTTTGTAGTTTTACAGGTGATTGTTTGTAGTTTTACAGGTGATTGTTTGTAGTTTTACAGGTGAGTGTTTGTAGTTTTACAGGTGAGTGTTTGTAGTTTTACAGGTGAGTGTTTGTAGTTTTACAGGTGATTGAAGTTTTACAGGTGAGTGTTTGTAGTTTTACAGGTGAGTGTTTGTAGTTTTACAGGTGAGTGTTTTTCATAAACCTAAATGTTTTTACTGCAACATGATCAAGTGAAGGTGAATGAAGGGAGGAGGCGCAGAGTGACGGATCCTGAAGGAGGGAGCAGTTTTATCAAAGACTAGGTGCAGGGGTGGAGCTGGGGGCGGGGTGACAATGGTGGCCTCGACCCCCACATTACTCTTTGGCCACCCCGATCATTTGAGGAAACTCAACTCTTAAACAAAATCAAAACTAGAAGGCAGTTTCCTGAAATAATAGTGGTACACACACACACACACACACACACACACACACACACACACACACACACACACACACACACACACACACACAC
>JARVGS010000127.1:22750664-22771516 GCA_031762315.1 Hypsolebias antenori
TAGCTGAATGATACAAGATATATATGTTGTGCCATTTTATGCAAAGTTCAAACATCATGTCAGTGGACCTTTAAGTGAAGCAAAACAGTCAGATAAGTCAAACTTTATTCAACTCTTTCACAATAACTCAACATTGTTCAGTTGAACCACAAAAAATCAGTTCACGGTCAGCAAGCACAACCAGAATTAATACATAAGGCGCACTGGATATGAGGCTCACTGTTGATTTTTGAGAAAAAGGCTTTTAAGTGCACCTTATAGTCCAAAAAATACAGTATTATTTTTAATCCGTCCAGAGGACATAACTTAACTTTGTTAGATGATTAAAATTAATTTTGCCTTCAGTAAGCTGCGATAGTGAGAGTTGTGGTCGAGTTGTTTGTGATTATATTTATTTATTTATTGTTTTTTGGCATTGCTACTTAGCTTTTTTTTTCATGTAGTCTGAGCTTATAATAAAATTCAAAGATTGCGTTTTGATGGAAATATGACACGTATTTGAAAGTTGAAGCTGATCTTCTGCGTCAGCTGGTTACAGAACAAATTTTAAGTCCCGCCCCCTCCACGTTAACAAATGGGACATTGCTATGTACTACTGCTGCATGTGCAGATGTTATTTTTTTCTGACTTACTTAGCTGTTTTCTATGACGGCGCTTTAGGACTACGCTAAGAAAAAACATATATATATTGCCACTGAAAAAAAAATTAAAAGCCATAAAATTATGAGAATAAAGTCCTAGTATTACGAGAATAAAGTCGAATAAAGTCTTAATATTACGAGAATAAAGTCATACAAGACTTTTTGCATATCTCATGTTTTTTTTTTCCTCCCACGAGTCGGATCCACGATGTGACCTGTCAATCAATCCAGTAGACGTGTCAGCAAATGAACAATCTGAAGCTAAATGAGTCATAATATTATCCGAACTCCAACACAATAAAGCAGAGTTTACTTCATTTTAACTGTGTTAAAATGAAAAATGTTGAGCATCTTGTTAATTTATACTTTAGTATTGGTTTTACAAATAAGGAGATACTTCATTAGCACATCAGCATCAGATTATTATCAGTATCAGGACTTTGAACCTGCTTACAGTAAGGTGGTACACTGTGATGGGCTGCAGCGCAGCTCTGCAGGTAAGGAGCATTTAGCTTCGGATTGGTCATTTGCTGACACGCCTACTGGATTGATTGACAGGTCACGTTGTGGATCTTATTCGTGGGGGGGGGGGGAATTAATAAATGAGAACTGTTAAAAAAAAAAGTCCTGTACGACTTTATCTCTTAATATTATGTAATTAATTCTTTAATTTTTCTTTTATCTTTTTTTTTAGCATGGCTCTAAAGCTCTGTCGTAGTTTTCAGAGGTTTATGTTTAAAAGAAACGTCATGTGACACGTTGGCTTGTGTGGGGAAGTAAGTGGGGCTTATAGCCCCACACCCCTTGAGCGCAGACGTTGGTTTCAAAAATACAGTATAGCACAACCACTTCTGTTTAAACAACTTCCTGCTTCCCTCAGCTCCCAACATCCAAAGAATGTGGTGACAGTTGTTCTATCCATATAATGTCTGTGATCAAATTCAAGGCCAGCCAACAATAACAAACCATCTTGCTTCCTGGTTAACTTGCAAGGATGATTTGCTGATTTTGCAACCAGATGTTAACAATTTTCCCTGCTGCAATGACTCAGTTGGTACTTGATGTTTTAAAATATCCCACAGAATCATTCATTTTACTAATGTAATAATAAATTAGATTAATTAGACTCCCTGCTGGGTTTTAGAACTCAACATCTGCTTTCAATGCTTTTGATAAAATTGGAATTTCATTAATGTGCCAGTAATATAATGGGAGTTATTGGTTAGGATCAGCAAAGACTTTGTGTACTTCTCTCTGTCTCATACGTTTAAACTGAGAAGCCTGACCAGCTCAGTGCTGCAGAGGCAAAGTGGCTGAAGAAGACTCAGTCCACAACATTTCTGTGAGGAGGGACGACTCATGTCGGCTTTACAATGGCTGTTTTCCTCAGAACCGGATGCACGAGAGCATGAAGCTGTTTGACTCCATCTGTAACAACAAATGGTTCAAGCTCACCTCCATCATCCTCTTCCTCAACAAGAAGGACTTGTTCGAAGAGAAGATCAGCAGGAGCTCCCTCACCATCTGCTACCCTGAGTACAATGGTGAGTAATTTTTAGTTGTTTGGTGCATCTAAGCATTTTAAAGATCTGACTAAAGCTCTTTGTTTTTGCTTTAGAGGCTTTTTTTTAACTGCCTGCCTTTCAGGCGAAAATGTAGTTGTGTGTTTGAGCGTTTGTTTTCTGTCTGTTAGTAAAATATCACATGAACCATTGGACAAAAGTCCCTGAAAGAATTTGTTGGATGTACATCTTCAACTGGAGATAACTCCAGTCAAGATGACCGCCTCAGCTAAACCTTAGAAAACACACAAAGTACTACAGCTGAGTTCGTTTTACAAACACTGAGCTGAAATTCGGTGTGGCAGTAGCTGAGAGGCATCTCCAACACACACTGTAAGGGTGAACTGGTCATATTAGATATTTGTTAGTAATTTTGGGATGCAATGCGGCAGCAGTTGGTATTCCTGTAAGGAAAGCAAGTTTTTAATCTTGTGACTTTACTCCAGATCATTTTGGTCCCAGAGATGATTTTTCTTTAATCTTTCCCCTGCAGGTGGAAACTCATACGACGAGGCAGCGACTTACATCCAGTGCCAGTTTGAAGACTTAAATAAACAAAAGAACACAAAGGAGATCTACACCCACTTCACCTGTGCCACAGACACCAACAATGTGCAGTTTGTGTTTGACGCTGTCACCGACGTCATCATCAAGATCAACCTGAGGGACATCGGGCTCTCCTGAGCTACCTTCCAGGTCAGCAGTCAGACTTTTAGCTTAAAGCTCAGATGGGCTGAGGCTTCCCCACACATTAACTCTTTCTTTACAACAGTATCACCCACTTTCAGTGTCCCTGTTTTCCTTCAGCATGAATAAGTAAGAGTAGTGAGTATCTTACCCGTCAGTAGACTGTAATCATAGCAGTCTTAGTTTGGAAAGTCAAATTAAATACGTAGATGAAAGCCCATTCAAGAGTGGATTTCTGCAACAACTTTAACTTAAAATTTTGCATCACATTGTTAATCAGAACAGGTACATTTAAACAATCTGTATTCCCACGCTGTGGCTCACAGATTTTATTGTAACAACAAATGGCCAGTCTTTATAACTCTATGAATTTTATTGGGCCACATAGGCTTTAACAAGATCTAAAATTTTCATAGACTGACTAAAATCACTTAAAACTTGGTCTAAAATTACTTAGTAAATGTTCAAGCCTAGTTGTGAAAGTCAAAAAGACGTCTGTGTTTTTTCATTCATTCATTCGACCTTTATTCAGACAGATAAATCACATTGAGCTTCGAAGACTCATTTACAAGTGAGATCTGCGTAGACAGACAAAAAGATGTGAAACTGGACACATGTAGGAACTGGAGGCAAAACAATAAATTCTATCAAACTCTTTCTTCTTGGCTGAGAAAAAAAACTCTAATATTAAAAAAAATACCTTGCACATACAAGCACATAGTGACGTAGACATTCTGCGGGGGTGGGGGGAGACGACGAGAGCAGTGAGATGTTTAAGGACACTCTTGAGGGCACTGTAAGAGTTCTGATAAAGATGGAATAATCAACCAGTTCCCTCCGGTGAGATCCATAAACATTCTTGAGGGATTCATTCGTTCAACCTTTAGTTAGACAGGTTAATCCCATTGAGCCTCGAGGACTCATTTACAAGAGAGCCCTGATTTCAACATGTCGGGGAATGGCCAAGGACAACGCCTATGGGAATCCAAGAGTAGAGCGTCAGATTACATGTCCTCTAGGAGAATTCAGATAAGGTGGCCTGCAAGGTCAGCCGGGGGAGACAAATTCAGATAAACACACAATTGTTTTGGGGACAAGAACTATAATGACATCTACCTTGAGTCTGTGTTGGTCCACTCGGTTCCGAAATGTCCAAATTACATGGCCACACCGATGGACTGTGCCTGAGAAAAATCCCCGAGATCTGATCCATTCTGTCAAAAGCATTTGAGTCTGGGTGCTCGAGGCACAAACCAAGCCATCATAAAGGCATGCAGCATGATCGGGTCCAAATTTGCTGCCGATGACTTCCTTGTCTGTGGATAAACCAGCGACCAGCCGAATCCAAAAAACAGGAACCAGTTATCATAAACCCAATTATAAATGTGAGCCATTAGGGATGAGAAAATGAAGTTTGCTCCACACCGGGGTCAAACTCGAGCTCACTGGATCTTTGTGCTTCTATCTTCATTTTCATTTAACCAGACTCAGTGTTTTACAGCGCTCGTATCTTACTTCCCATCTGAGTCGGGCCTGATGACAACATGTAGGCGAGCGCTCTGATTGGCTGAAACTCTGCCATCACTACTCTTATATAACTTCAGCTGAGCCCTCCATTAAATTGTGGGTATTTCATCAAAAAAACCTAAAACTCCATGGACCGAATGGATTGAGCTTGTGGTCTCGATGTGGCCCGAGGACCACCAGTTGAGGATGACTCCGCTACTTTCTCCTTTGAACCCAAAGATGTGATGTCAGTGATTTACGTTCATAGATTTTAAATATAATTTCATCAAAGCTCGGGAGATTTCCACCTCTCTTCTTTAAATGGCCTGAAGGTTAAAAAAGGCAGTGACATTTTATAGATCTGGTACAAATATATTTTTTATTCTTACATTTCTGACTAAAACTAGGAGTTTTGTTCAAGGACAATCATTTTTAGATTTGCTCATGAGCCTCTACTCTTTCTGTGCAGCGTTGCCTGAAGGGACACAATTCATGACCTTTAGAAATTGTTTTTTTTTTTTGTCCTCGTTGTTTGTGTACAAATAACTTTCTACCTTCTCTGACCTATTTAACAATAATATGCACCATAGATAGTGAAATACACACTTTTCCTTCTATCATGAGAAATGTTTTTGCATAATCATTATGTTTATATTTAAATATGTTTCTATGTAAGGACATATAAAACTGTGATAGTGAATTGTATTCATCTTGTTCAAACTGTGTTGATAATAATTGGGGATATGTTTGTTTTATTTGCAGGCTTTTTGTAAAGACCAAGGACTTCTGGGATGTCTTGGTTGCAGAGAATGGTTTGGAAAGTGTTTTTTATTCTGAAGACGAAGCCTGTGGCCACGGTGCACGCAGGCTCTAAACGCATCTGTGACCACATTTATCTCAACAAATTCTAAACTGTGGGTTGATTTTGAGAGAAAGTCATGAAATGATTCCTGTGAGTCCTGTCATATTAAATATCTTTGCATCGTTCATTGTTTGTAATCTACACGTGGACCATTTCCAGTAGTTTCACAGCTAAAAAGAAAATTCTGTTCACCAATCTGTTGTGCTGTCTCGTGTTATTTGTATGTCTGTAATACAGTAGTTTGCTTTAAGAAGTTTTTGCATTTATGTTTTATTTGAACCCTTATAGACACAGTTTTCTTGTATTCCCATGTCTGTTGCATAACTTACTGTTTTGGAAAGGGTTTGGTGTGAGCTGTTTAATGTAAAGTTAATAATGTAGCAGTGTGAGTCTGGATTTAGTTAAGTAGCGTCTAACCAACTCTGTTGCACATGTTCATAATTCACAGTTGTTGATTTCAGCGAGGCCACATTATACTGAACAATGTTTTTGTTCACATCATTGCAGAAATGTAATCCGTCTGTGAACGGGCGTGTTTGTTTATTGTTTGTTTGTTTTCATTTAACTATGCTAATGTTAATCCGTCGGTTAGGGTCAGTGCAGTTTGTGTTTGTTCGTTTTTAAGTACATAAACTGAATTTATTTTAGTGAACATCAACACTTGCTTGGTTCTTGGTCACACAGAAGAAGTCTGATGCAGAAATATTCTGTGAATGTACCACGCTGGTCTTTCCCAAACGTTAATAACCCAAGATACAGATCAGACTGTTTGCAGGTGGTTTCTGCAGAAACATTATAACTAGTCAATATCCTACATGTTGTGGATAGATGGTTGAATGTCCTCAGTTTGGAGAAATAAGGTTTATTCCTGACCCGAATGAGGAGCTAACAGTAGTTATGTGTTGTTTACAGCTGAAGCTCATATAAAAACAAACAATGACAGTATTTCAGAACTGCTGTGTCATGTCTTGATTTGTTTGGCCAGGAAGAGTCACATGATCAATGGTGTCTGAAGATGGAAGAAGAAGGTACCTCGCTGCTTTGGTACCTGGTTCAGAGGTTTATAAGGAAGTGAATCACTGTTGGAATTTGTGGCATTTTTGGTGTCAAATTTACACAAAACATAACAAACCAGTTAGAGCCACATATCAAGCATGGAGCCAGCCAAACTTGTTTTGTTTTTGTTTAGTTTTTCAGTTCATAAACACTTCAAAACAAAATTCAGTTCTTCAGAAAAGCTTCATTTGACTGTCATTAGCTTCCAGCTAGAGCGGATCAACAATCACCATGGAGTACTGCCGTCTTAATCAGCTCCATCCTCAAAAATATCATAGCTTTGTATGTAAATGTTTTAAGAGACCTTTACACTAGTTTTGCATTACAGGGTTTTTCTAATAGAAATAATTTGGTATTCCTGTTGAAAGTGCTGTAAGACTGCACAAGATAGCGCTAACTGCTGCACTTTCTGTTCACTCTTGGAAAAAACAGAATTTTGTAAACACTAACATGATGTAGACGTTTAGGAAACATCGTTTGCGTGAACCTCTAATAGTTGTTTCGAGGTGGAAATTTTCCACTTTGGACTTAGTTGGACCTTCTGTTAGCTTGTCAGCCGGGTCTCGATAAAACAACTCCAGACTGAACCCCTCTTCAAAATCAATGACTGGCTGCACAAATCTGTTTATTTCCACAAACACAGACATCAAATGTCCTATATGAACAATTAAAGCAGAGTTTCATCTAAACGTGAAAAGAACTGGGTCCATTCAGATTTGTGTTGTCAGACTTCAGTGTCACATCTGTCTGAGTGGAGGACCAATCTGTTCCAGCTGCTGCTCTCCAAACAATGCAACATGTAAAGAGCACATCAACATGGTAAAGTCAAGTTGTGATCAACAAGACTTTTGTTGACAACAAGGGACTTTTTTAGCTCAGTCATGTTGCCTATGATTTCATGAGATCAACGGCATCCTTCCTCGGTGTAATGTAACGTTCTGTACCCAGCATCCAACTCACCTCCAGTCTTAAAAGCAAATCAAGTTATCAAGAGAAAGAAGAAAAATAAATGTTTATAAAAGAGTGGAAATGGATCTAAATTGTTGTTTTTACATTTGTTTTGTGTTACCGTTGTATTACCAGCAGAAATCAAGTCCAAGCCAAAGTCCAGGCCATTCACCACGTTGTTTGGTTACAGAAAAGGTATTAAAGTTAAGTTTTCAACTGCATGAGGATGGATAACATCATTATTTAGATCAAACCCCTGCTTCAGCAATGAAAGTTGGATGAAATGTGGCATGGCCGTTCAGACTGTGGTCACTTTGAAAAACATGAAATATGTATCCATACCACATACAAAAGTGACCTGAGTCATTAAAAAATCAGATATTAGTCACAAATTTTTCATTTTCTTTCCTCACTCGCTCTTGTGCAAGGCGGATGCCTTTTCTTCTCTCTCTCGTCCTCCTTCTGCTTTTTTGCGCTCTATCTTGTGTATAGGAGCTCCTGTTTGCACATCATCCAAAAAACTATGAGTGAAAAACTACTGTCATGGATCTGGTCAGCTGGACTTTCAACACAATCTAAAAAATCTTTTCAACAAAGTGACAGGGTCCTGGAGAGCCCTCATGCCCTGCTGAGACGCATGTGGCTGGATACGTCCTGGATCCGAGGGGAGTTTGGGAGCTGATATGTCTTTCCGTATTGTCTCAGGAGGACGCTGAAGATGTTTATATCATTGGAATCATGATAGCAGAGTTTCTGCTTTTTGGCACCGGCGGATTCCTATGTTATCGGCTATTGAAGAAGACAGCAGCAGCTGTTTCAGCCATGGCAAAACTGCAGAGTCAGTGTGAAGGTGTGGTTTGTGCTTCGAGTTCTCAAAATCAGCTGATTTACTGGCTAAACCGTAAGATGGAAGCTATTTGGGAGAATCGCAGGCCACCTGCGACTTCTGGGACTTGCCAGCATATTGGAGACAACCTTGGAGGGGGCTCATAAGCACAGATCAGTGGAATGCCCACGAATCTGGCCATTTTGGATTGAAAGTACCAGCAGGACTCAAGGCCGACAAGAAAAAAAATCAGTCTGGCTGAAAAAAATCAACAATTGTGGCTTATCTGAATCTGACTCCCCCGTTTGGACTCGAAGTGGGCCAACATCAAATCTCTTCTGGGATATGTGTCAACTAAGGAAAAGCTCTGTCTATCGCAACCCACCTCCACGCCCCCACCCCCTCCGCGAGAACTTTTGTGAAGGCTTATCAGAGCTGTACGGACTGACACCACCATCTTATCAGGACTATGGTATTCTGGAAGTGCTTCATGAACAAATCTTACTGTCTTGTCGTCAAATACAAATGTACTATTTTTAGAAATGTGCTTACTGGTGGAGTTTTTTGATGTCTTAAATTGTGTCCTGATAAGAACAAGGTGTGAAGAGATCTTTTTTGTAATACCACTATTCTATCCTCATGGCTTTTCCCCCTTTTCTAAAAAGTCTTCTGAAAAAGGATAAGGGGCTGCACTCTCAGGAGCAGCTGCAACGTGCACTTCACTCATCTTTCAGACGACTGTACGAACATAATCTCACTGTCTCCCGGTACAATGATAATAAAGCTCATTCTGATTCAAATGGACTTGCCTGATGTGAGAACATAGCCCGTTTGACAGAACATCACTCAAAGAATGACTGTACTGTCTCTTTAAACAGAATCTGTGTTTTGGTTTCAAAGGAATAATTCAGATATTTTTAAATGGGTTCTGTATAAAAGTAATGAACAATCACAATTTACCTGGTGTAGATTTCTTTTGTTCGTAACAATATCACAGATCCCACTGCAAAGGTAACGTTTCAGTGTTGCACAGGTCAATGTGCTGTGTATGAAATTAGTTTAACACATGAATTTATTTATTCAGGACTTTAATGAATCTTCCTGTTTTGCCCCAAAGATTAAAACCTAGAAATGAGAGCAGATTAAACCTTTGTGCTGCATGCTTGAATCAAGTCTTCACAGCTGCAGAAATGTTACTCCGCACAGTTTAGTCCCTCGTTAGCATCAGTTTCTACAAATATCTCCCTGCACTGTCTTAACTAGCTAATTAATTCTGGTTTAAATTTGTTTTTGTTCCTAAGTGGTGAACCGCTACTGCCACCATTTTCTCTAGAGCAGAAGACTTGTTTAGGACATTGTTCCCAACTCGGTGACCAACGGTGAAACAGCCAAGACACGGACGCACGTGAAGTTAATGCATCTTTATTTCACGCCTCTACAAGTCATAAGAAAGAACACAATAAATTGTTTCTCCTTTTTCATAATAAAGCATCAACCCTCTAGTTTCCCTCTCCCATACATTTCCATATAATTGTATTTTTTCAAATATAATTTATCTATTCTTATTTACAAAGCTGCTCTACCATGCTCATTGAGGTGAGAGTTATTTATCACATTGAAATGTTAAGTGAATTCAATATTTTTACGCTAATTAGATTAGATACAAGCACATTTGGGTTTGTAATTTGGATTATGCTGCAAGTACTGGGAATATCAGAGGTATTTGCTCAGCAACTTTTTCAGTTTAAACACCAGAATCACAGAAACGACAACACTCGAAAAACAAACAAAAGGTTGCAATGAAACTATTCAAATTTATTTATTTGTTCCAGATGGATTTAATGGTAAAGTTAATTTACAATAAGTACTTAAAAGGACATGCGGAGCGTCAAAGAAGCAGCTATTTCATCTTTGTTTCTCAAACCTTAAGGTGTGGGAACAGACGCTTTATCTGGTAGAAAACTGTAAATTCACAGTGTTGGTGGGGGTGGATATAGTTTGTTTCAAACCAGCCGGACATGCAGCGCGTTGCAGGGATCAACCATGGGAGGGGAGGGGGGTGAGATGCTGTTGGAGCTTTCGAGGACCACAACTTGGCCTGGAGACGATGGCATAAACACAACAGTCCGAGGATTCCCTGCGCTCCATCACTTCTTTTTTCCAATGACGATGTGTAAGGGGTTGAGGTCGAAAAGGGAAGTTCTGCAAAGTGAAGAAGGTGAAACAGGTGAGACGCTGAAAATCAGATCTCTTGTGAAACCTTTTACTGTGAAGATAAATGACGCTCTACATGTGGCTGCTCAACTTCAAACAGGAAGTGACATACGGTAAATCTGGGAGTCATTGGTCTTCATGCAAGCCACTACAGAGATTGTTTCATTGAGTACTGTACTGCCTAGTAAGGCAGCCACCTATTATTATCCACCGGACAAGGTTTTTTTTTTTACTTTATATCTTATTCCGTCAACTTTAATACGACCCGAACCACAACGTGTACCTTCACAAATTTTATATCAAAACGACTGGCTCGGCACTCTGATGTGTGCTATTAATTTTATTGGCATTTTCGAGTTACCATGGCAACATAATTTGCAAACAAAGACGCTATTTTTATTTGTAATTTTTCATAGATTCTGGTTGCAAATCAAATATCCTAGATGGCCACCTGAGCTAAAAAAGAAAAACACTGTAAATCAGTTTTTAGAGCTATTAAGCTGAAATTTGGTGTGGTAGCTGAGAGCAATGCTCAATACAAAATGAATTTTAAAAAAGTCAAGATGGCCACCAAAGTGCAATTTAAATGGCTTTAACGCAGCTATTTTTACACAGAGCTAACATTTGGTGTGGTTATAGGTGAGAACGTTCCCCATCACATACTGAATCCACATCAAATATCCAAGATGGCCACCATAGCTTAAAAGATCAAAATTACTAACTCATTGCTATTTTGCCATTTTGAGATGAAATTTGGTATGGTGGTAGCTGAGCACAAACTGAAATACATAGTACTGTACTGTCAAATCAAAATTTTAAAATGGCCACCACGTCCTAGTCCCCGTTTCTCCAGAAACTTTCTATTTTATTAATCATTTTGTCATCCTCAGCAGTCCCACAAGGTCTAAACTGTGCTGCTTGACTTTATATCTGCTCATGTCATGGCCAGATGTTGTTGCTTGGCAACACAGGATGACCAGAAATGAGTTGCTGTAGGAGACTTAATCTAAATTTGCAGGGGTCTGCCTCATGCAGGTCCAACTTCTCGGCAGGACACAGTTTCTAGAAGAGACGGGATGCGGTGGACCCTGCACTTTTCTTACTTCTGGAGCTGCTTAGAAAAGACCACAGTCTTTAAGGTTTTCTTTGATGATGATGTCTGTCACGGCGTTGAACACGATCTCGACGTTCTTTGTGTCTGTGGCACAGGTCAAGTGGGAGTAGATTTCTTTTTGACCTTTCTTCATGTTCAGATCCAAGAATTGTGTCTTGATGTAGTTGCTGGCGTCGTCGTATGTGTTGGGGCCTAAAACGATGTCAGAGGGCCAAAGTTTTATTAGAGACAAGTAATTCATTTTACAAACTCGTGTAACATTATTTCAAGCATTCCATGTTTTCAGATATGCTCCCATTGAACTTTCAAGAAACCATATGTACTTTAATTCATACTTTTATTGCATTTTTCATTTAATCTGGTTCATTTTTATTTCTAATTTGCAATCCAGGTTCATTAGATGTCAGACTGGATCCACCGTCCTATAGCTAACTTTGCTCAGAGTAGCTCAGGGTGCAACAGACACTACCCCGAAACTTTAAAGCAAGTCTTTGATTCGGGGTTCTGTGGAAAGATAATGATCAATAGATATCTTACCTGTTGCAGATAACACTTTAAACAACCACTTTTTGTAGAAATGTTGTTTAATTCTGTTCAAGCTGAGGCACTAACAGCTTGTCCAAGCAAGGTCAAGACTTAAATAAATTACTGCCATCCTAATGCAATCCGTTGCCAAAGTTTCTTAACGGTGCATGCACACGTTATTTTATAAACTTTTACATCGCCATCAGTTTAACGTTGCCTGTAGTTTTATGAAATTTTACAAACAACAGCTAGGTGAAGCACTTCCTGTGCTGCTTGGGGCACTTCAGGCCAGACCATTGTAATATTCATGTGAAATTAAGAGTTATGTAAAGGTTTAAAAAATGCATTCACATGAACTGCTATAACAGTTTTGAGATTGAAGTTGTTTGAAGTAACTTTTTAAATTTCCTGCTCATACACATATTTTGAATTTGGCTTTTGATTTAAAGAGAACAGAAGATTTTAAAAGGCCGATTGTCCTCATTTGTTTGATTTCTTTAATATATTTTTGTTATATTGTTGTCTGGTTTGACTGTAAAGCACGTTTGTCAACTCAGTTGTTTTAAATGTTCATATAAATAAAACAGACATTAGTATTTGGCCCAACTCACTTTTAGCTCATCTTAACTCGTCAACTTGAAGATGTCTAAAACACTTTCTACAACAGGTAAGATACTTATCATTCATTCTAAAAGATCTTAATGATTTCTTTAAAGTAGCTGCGCAGGCCTTACCATCATAGTCTGGGAAGCAGATGCTCAGATGGACTTTCTTGATCTTCTCTTCAAAGAGATCCTTCTTGTTGAGGAAAAGCACGATGGAGGTCAGAGCAAAGAACCTGTGGTTGCAGATGCTGTTGAATAGATGGAGGGACTCGTGCATGCGGTTCTGAAAAGGTCAGAGGTAAAACCTTGAGTCGTTACCTGCCACGACGCATTTTCAAGGCTTCACAATCGCAAACTGCCTGCCCTGACTCACCACTTCATCGTCCTCTACAAGCACCATGTCGTACGCACTGAGAGCTCCGCAGAAGATAATGCAGGTCACACCCTCGAAACAGTGGATCCACTTCTTCCTCTCTGACCTCTGACCTCCCACATCAAACATCCTGTTCACAACAGAGAGTCAGAATGAACTCGGGAAGCGTCCGGACAGCACAGCTCAGGGTTTCTCCAGGTGGTTTACCTGAAATGCAGCTCTTTGCAGGAGAACTGTTCTTCGATGATGCCGGTTGTTTTGACTCGAGACCGCAGCACGTCCTGCTCAGTGGGCATGTAGTCCGCCTGGCAGATTCTGTCCATTTCACTGAGGTAGCTGACGGGGCAAACAGAGCATCAGTCAAGCTTCACGTGTAAATCATTTCCCCCCACAGACACTGATGGATCTGTGTTTGTGTGTAGACCAGGTCAGGTCCAGAAGAGGAGACAGAGACTCACTAGCCAGCAGAGTCGTTCAGTTGGTACTCAGCAGCTCTCTCGAAGGCGGCCTGCACGCCGCTGTCCTTCCACAGCTTCTTGATGACATCAGCCAGCTCAGGAGGCATCGTGCCTTCTTCAATGGAGTCTGACAAGTTCTGCAGCTTCTGTGCATCCTCCTGCGGCGTCAAGCACACACAACAAAGACCCATCAGCACATTTCACACCATCAGCTGGAAGCGTGAACTTGACATGTCTGCAGAAGATGAGACCTGTCCTGAGGGCGAGCCGAAGTCAATACCGAGCATCTCCATGCCTCTGATGATGGCCAGAGCGGACTGCAGGATGTTGCCGTAGATGATTGTTCTGAACTCCATTTGCTCCTCTTTTGTGTAACCGCCTTGATGAAGAATTCTGGGGGTGAACGGACAGGGAAGGGGTTTAATTTAGGAGGATAATGTAAAAATTTGCAACAATAATCATAAAATATATACATTGCACAATTGCAGTAATTTTTTGAGTATTTAGTACAGTAGAGGAATACTGTACTCATTTTGTGTGAGACTTCAGGTTTGATTTGATTCAGAGCTCACAGTGCCACCATGTGGCTTGTTTCTGTCACTTTTTTTTTTGTTGTTGGCATCAACCCAAAGCAAGTGCTGACAAATCAGTCAGTGGATGTACATCTGAGCAGTAAGACCATAAAAATAATACTCACTTCATTTGTTTTACAATGGTGCTTTTTCCTGACTCACCAGCACCTGAAAACAACAATATCGTGTTAGTAATGACATGTCTGCTCCTGCTGTCTCCAACGAAGCAGCTTTAAAGAGGCAAAGAAAGTGGCATCATTTCTGTTTATCAGTTCAGAACTCTATTGTTATGTCCAATTTTACAACCTGGGCACAAACGTAACTTTTTGTTTTATTTTATGCCGTTTAATACACTTTGCACCATTAGAGCAAACAGATGAACAGTTTATAACTCTTGTGTTTAAAAATATCATTATTGCTTGTCCTTTTTTATTTTCCTTTGGTTTGATGTATTTGCTTTTTGACGAAGTGTCCGTGTCTTTGCGAACATTTGAACCGTCTGTGACACATGCATAAAATGATTAACAAAACTAACATGCACTAAGCAAAACGCACATTCTGATTCAGAGCATAAAACACACTGTCAGAAATACTGAGACCAACAGAATCAATGTAGAAATTAAACATTTTGGTGGATTTGTTCAATGTATAAACCATAAAATGTGCTGTTCTCAGTTTCATGTGAAACACAACTAAACAGACGCTATTCTATTTAACATGATAATTTTTTTGTTTGTTTTTATTGGTGAGTTTGATTTTTTTTATTGATTTTCCATAATTCTATTAATCTGACATAATTTGTTGTTTATTATGTATCTCATGATATAAGAAAAGCAGGATCCCTGTTGGCAGACACATCTGTATTTTGGAAAATTCCACTGTAACATCTGCAGGGACTGCATCCTCGAACATGCGTTTTGAGTGATGCACGAGCTCGAACACGGCTGCAGTGACAGAATTAGCTGCACAGCAGTGCTGGAGAAAAGCCTCGGGGCAGATCCCTGAATCTCCCTGCTTCACCGACAGCTGCAGGACTTTATCATCGCTGAGCCTCCTGCTCTTTACTGAAACCACTTAAAGCTTCAGCCGGTATTTAGACTTCATCCAACCCTTTCAGACAGCTCCTGCAGGAGGTCTTCCCCTGCTTGTCATCATCACTGGGTCAACGTTGGGATAACTTGACTCGTATGTTACGTGGCAATAAAGGAAGTTTGTTTTTTTTTTTTTTTAGTTAATACAGCAGAGCGAGCTGCAATGTTTTATTTAAAAAGCTGCAAAAACCTTCTGATCAGGATTAAAAAATGTTCAAAACAGCCACTGAAACCTCGACAGCAAATTAAAACATTTTAAACTGTTAAAATTATTTTGTGTTTTTTCTTTGTTGGGGGAAATCTTTTCACTTGACGAGTTTTCATGTAATTTGATTGAATCGTGTGATTTTCTTTGTGTTTCAAACAGCTGTTTCATGTACAGATTAAATAAACTGCAAAACAGACCCTTCCATGTAATCATTTTATAAAAACGGTGCCTCTTTGCATCTTTTCCTGTTGGTATCTCTGAGTGATGGAAAAGGCTGCAGGAGAAGCAGCTTCTCTTTAAATGATGTTGAGGACTCTTCAGCCACCCAGTGAATAAAACAGTTCTGACAACATTTAAAGTCTCTTCTGATGGAGTTTGGATTTTGATATCCTTCAGTGCTGCAGCAGCTTTCCTACACTAACTCTACAGAAACATTTTGTACGCAGTAAAGGTCAACAAAAACCTCAGCAAGTGGATCTGCAGTAAACCTGTTAGCTAATCGGATTGACATATCTCTGCCGGCCTGAGATTCATTTAGACTATGATCTTTTAAGAACCTGCGTCCTTCCGTTAGCATCAAAAAGTCAGAACACTGTGACTTTTTTAATTAACTTCTTCAAAACTACATTATAAATATATATATATATATATATATATATATATATATATATCAATGTGAGCATCAATGTGAGCAAATATGTAGTGTTTATACTGCACAATAGTATTTAAATACCAAAGTTTACTTCTGAAAATCATTCCATAATGTAAATCCTCTCTGTTTGTATTTCATTATTTTATCATCACTGAGCTTCAGATTAAATTCTCCACATCCAAACTGATCTAAATACTGCTGGTGTGCTTCTAATAAATTAATAGAAGGTCATCCAGTAAAAA
Organism: Hypsolebias antenori; assembly: GCA_031762315.1. Taxonomy (NCBI): domain Eukaryota; kingdom Metazoa; phylum Chordata; class Actinopteri; order Cyprinodontiformes; family Rivulidae; genus Hypsolebias; species Hypsolebias antenori. Next base: position 22,766,807 of record JARVGS010000127.1, read on the forward strand.
ATAAAAAATAAAAAAAGTGATCCATTGAGAAAATATCTTTGTTGGTTGTCAGCAGGTCTGCATGAAGGTTTAATACAATCTCAGATTATTTAAATCTGAGATTAGCGACTAAGGAGAAAACAAGTCAATAAACCCTCACTGAAATGTTTAAATAGTGATATTTATGTGTTCAGTGTTCTTTGTTTAAGTGACTAAATGTTACATGTGGCATGTTTTGTCTTTAAATTGTGAAGTCACATTTGATGATCTGTTTTTGTGCAAAAGATTCTAGTCAGATTGTCAGGAATGTTAAAAAAAAAACAAGTTTGTGGTGATGAAACTAAAACGTCTCAGTCTGAGCCTTCTCCATGACCTGGGACAAAGACAAAAGAAAGTATGACTTGATCCAATAACACCAATCATCAGATCACTTACCGAGCAGCAGCAGTTTGACTGTTTTAGCCTCCTTATCAGCGTCCTCCTGGAGCTGCTTCTCCAGCTCCTTGGACTTTTTGTCCTCAGCACTGGCTCCTGCACCCATGATTTCTTCCTCCGCAGCTTCAAGGTCCTCGATGATAGAAATTTTGACGGGTATCTGTGTGCACCTTCAGAGAAACTGGGCCCAGCACTAATTGTGCTGAAAGGGGATTTTTGAGTGGAAGGGAATTGGAAAGGAGGGACCTGAGCCTTTCTGGCCTGTCTTGATTAGATGGAACTTCTCAGAGGCGCAAATGAATTCACAAGCGTTCACCAGCGCAGATTCACTTCTTAATTCCTTGTTCTTAAAACCCGACTTAGGAGGTGTCCTTTCCTGATTGGCTGTTTAATCCATTTAGTTTATCGAGGGCAGTAGTAAATGGTTGGAAGGAGGGAGAAAATGAACACTTGTGTTGGTGAAAGTCACTGATATCAGTAGCTGGTTGTTGTCGAACAAATCGATCTGACTACACACGGCACGAAGCATACAAGGAAAATATACTAATTACTCGTTTTTATTCATAAACTGGAAAGAAAAGTGCATGTTTCTTTGATGCACTGACAACATGGAAACAAGAAGCAACTCTGCAGATTTGTAAAGATCAGACTTGAGGTGCGTTCAGACCAGTTTGTGTCCTGTGAGTCTTATGATCCAAGCTGGGTTTCCTGCTTATTATTTTCATTTCAGCATTCGTCACATGGATGCAGCAGGAGTGAGGCTTAAGGTCTTGTAAACGTCTTATGGTTAAGAGGTTTAAATCCCAGGTGGTGTGGTTACCTGCTAAATACAGCAAATGTGGCTGCACTCTGCTGTTTAGCTATCTGTTTCACATATAACACCACCTCAATGCACGTTGCACATTGTCTGCAGCAGGGGCTCTGGCACACATTCACACCACCTAAATAACTAAAATAAGAGTAAAGGCTCAGAGGAGATGTGGTGTTGATAGCAGGTAAATACATTTACAGGATTGGAGGTGATAATCTATTAACAGCTTCTTAAAGTCGAAGGGTGGAGATCAGTTTGTCTTCAGAACTGTTGGCATCAAATCAATCTCCAGAACAGCCTTTTACCTACTAACATAAAGATTAATATCTAAATACATATCCCTAACAGACCAGGAGAAGCTCATTCATGCTTTTCTGTGCTGAACTGGATTATCATAATGGTCTTCTAACAGTTCCAGCTGTAGCTCGGGTTTTGACTACTTTGAAGAGGTCTGAGCATATTATTCCAGTTTTATTTTAAAGTGTTTACACTGGATCCCAATCAGCCACGAAAATGGACTTTAATGTTTCACTGCTGATTGACAAATCACTCATTGGTTTGGGACCAGACTATATGAGTGAAACGAAATATGTTAATAAAACATGGACCTGGATCTATGTGCTCAGGTGTCATGGAGTCCAGATATCCTGATGTATGCTCAATAATCCAGGTAGGAAAATCTAAAAAAGTGAAATCAGAGCCTCTGGACAGATTCTTCTTGTTGAAATGTTTTGTCTTTTATCCAAAAGACTTCGTCAGTCTGAGGAGCTGCAACACACTCAGTCTTATAAATAGTACCTTCTCATAGTGGAGCAACCTTTTCTTTTGGTTTAGGCTAATGAGTGATGTTTTCTTGAAATTGGGCTTTTTATTAGTTTTTAATGTATAATTAAATTTTTGGTCTTTTTCTTGTTGTTATGTCATGTTTGTTAATTTCTCATATGCAGGTTAACACCAGGTTAACAACGCAATGAAATGTTCAGGATAAGAAGAACCAATTCGACTCGCTATGAAAAACAAAAACAAAAAACAAATACTGTAGTAAATAAATGTCAAAAAGTGAAAAAGAAATATAATATTGACAAGATCCAAAAGAAATATAGTAAACAACATGGTAGGATATAATGGTGCAAGTTGAATGAATTACAGTAGTATACATATTTCACATGTAGTAATATTAGCTTAAATGCAGATGATATATGTATATTGTGCATAACTAATATAAACTACACAGGTTGTGTGACAGGTTATTGCACAGGTAATGAGTAACATTGAGATTAATTATGATGGCAAGGTAGTGACATACATGATACAGCCACATAGTGCAGCAGCATTAAACATTTGTTGTCACAGATGTGGCTTGGTGCAATGTTATTGTCAGTTGTTCAGTATTAAAGCACATTGCTATATAAATAAAGTTAAGTAAAAAACAGAATGTGAGTGTTGATCGACGGAGGCTTCACGACCCAGAAAGTAGACTGAAAGGAAGCTTTGGATCTTGAAAGGAAAACTAAAATACTTCATTAATGAAGGCAAACGGCTGACGTGGCAGCATAACTCACAGGCTCAGCGGTTTCACAGAGAACTACCACAGGAAGAACAACAGAGACCAGGACTTGAGACAGGGAGTCGATCCAATGAACTGCTGGCGTGGTGGAAGCAGGAGACAGAATATAAAGAGGTCCAAAGATACTATACAATCACCATGAAGGGAACAAATCCAGAAAGTGAACTCAGAGAACCACTGAGAAGGAACAACACAGATTAGAGGAGAGGCTCCTGACATAAACTGTCTGCAAGATGTGTCAAAATCCAATGTGGTTTTAAAATACTGTTAAATGATCAAATGCTGAACATTTTACACAACGTTACAACTTTTGTTTAGTATTAAGAATGTAAATGCCGTTATGTGTAATCTTTTAGCTGTGCTAGATCATACGAAACGTGCTAGCGCTCCAGTTTTAGACCTAATCTGTAAAAGTGGAATGGCTGTAGCCATTAAATGCTGTCCATGGTCTGTTTGGGTTTACTAAAATGTTTCACTTGAACAAAGTAATTCTAAACTGAGTGTGTGTTTTTTCCTTTAAAGTCATTGTGCACCAATCAGTCATAACATTATGACCACCCACCCACCTGATAGCATGTCTGCCTGTTTCTGGTCAGTCCAATTCTGAGACTATTGGTCTTCAAAACACTGAACCTGCAGCAAAACAAGTTCATCAATACTTTTTAAAATATTAATAAGTTCAGCTGATATCATTTTTTTAATGTATTTTACACTGCTGTAGTGGGTTTGTTGTATTAGCTGTGTGCGTGTGTGTGTGTGCTGCCGGAGCTCACGGGCATCATCTTTCCCCGATAACCTACACACAAAAAATTGAATTTTGAAAATCTTTTTGTGAATAAATATCATCTCTGTTTTTGTTTTTATGTTTAGTTTTTCAGTCCCAGGCCTGCCCTTCATTCAAGCAGACAGTCTGAGATGTATTTAAGTGACATCAAGGTCAAACAGGCTCAGCAGGCAGCTGAAGCATCGACCGAGCGGAGCATCTGAAGATGTCTGACTCAAGAACAAAACGTGAGAAAAACAGGAAAAATCAGGAAGTCACATGCTCGAGCAAAATGCACAGGTAAATTGTTTGAGTTTACTTTGTAGTTTTTGAATTAAAAATAATGCATCACCATAAACAAAGTTTTTCAGTCACATGCCAAAGTGTCCCTGGGCAAGACACTGAACCCCCATTGCCTCCGATGTGTGTCCCATTGGTGTAAAAATGTGATAAAGCACTGATTAATCTTTGCAGAGATCTAGTAGAGTGCTGTATGAACAGGTAAATGAGGACACAGATTGTACTGTAAAGAGCTTTGAGTATCTCAATAAGCTAGACAGACGCTGTATAAGTACAGTCCATTTACTAATAGCATAATTTCAGGGGGTATTTAAGTGAAAAATAAAAGCTTTGATTGAATATGCTATAATTTCTTTAAGTTTTTTTTGCAATGTTTGAACAGTTCAAACTGAAAAGTTTAGGAGCAACTATATATAATTTTCACAGAAAAGAAGTGAAAACTTCTGTCTTTCTGCTCTCTTCATGAGGACCTAAAGGCAGGCGACCTGGTTCTCCAAGTGCTTTTGAGCTGGCTAATCAAGTGATGGTGACCAATCTCATTAGGCCGGGGTCGGTGTGGCACCGCTTTGTGCTCAGCCGTTGCACCTCTGATCTGTTGACGAGATTATGCTCAGATCAACCTGAGTGACAGGGGCATGCTGTGTTACATCATGGTGCAGAAAACTGGAGGAAACGACATCTTTGCCCCAGAGTGATTTGTCCACTCGGGTCAGGATGGACGGGCTATCGGAGCTTCAGTAACAGAATTATTAGATTAAATTGGCTGTTCAATCGTGATAAAGTGGTGATTCTGCTGCCTAAGTAGGGTACTTCAAAAAGGTTAAGCCTATTGGGACAAACATGCAAACACAGACT
>JARVGS010000127.1:22778620-22789760 GCA_031762315.1 Hypsolebias antenori
TATATGGAAATAGGAACTCGGTGCCTTGATGTCATGGCACTGTTTGTTGGTCTGCTAGTTGCAGCGCGTGGTTCAGAAAGAGTCTGTCTGTTGGTACCTCAGGACTTTGTCCTCAGCTGAATGAGAGGATTAGCCTGACCTCTGATGGACGCACATGTCGGTCAGGCTTTCATCCTTCCTACAAACAACCATTGTCATATCCTGGTGCAGCTACCTTTTCTCTGAAATGCAAAACGTGTTCATTAGGTTTGATGTTAAAAAATATGTCCTGATGGGATCCTTTGCACTTCTATGAAACATTTGAGGCACCGTCTGCCTCATTTAGACCAAAAAGAAATGCAAATATGTTGAGATAATATCCAGCCTGCAGCAATTTTTCCCTTTTACGAGAGGTGAATATTGATCTCCCGAATGGGTGAGACGAGTCTAAATGAAAAATTATTCTTTCTATGTTGATTTTACTGTTTGGAGCAGCTTTCCTCACTGGATAAGATCACAAATATTTTCAAACATATTGTTTACACACTACGTCTTGTAGGTCATGTCACCACTGAACACCTATAATCACACCCTGGGGCATTTCATTGATGACTAAGGTGGTTATAGATTAATTTGCACCGTCAACATCAAATACAGCAGCAAGAAGTCGGTGCGATTCACCAGCTCCCTAATCAGGATGTTTGCACCATGTTTGCAGCTGACAGATGAAAGTGTCATTACACAAATTGCTCTCATGCAGGGAAAAAAAATTGCTGAGATTCAGTGTTAACAGATTTATTTTGCCTTTTTTTTTTTCAAGTGCAGACTGAAAAAACATTCAGTTCAGAAGCCTGTTTGAATTTAGTCACTCTCTGCAGCAGCACATGAAGATAAAACTCAGGTTTTATGCTGATAAAGCTTCTGGGGAATCATTTGAGTGAGCAAAGATGACATTTGGTGACTCATCTTTTTATTTGGTGAGCTTTTATTTGCAAATGCCACTCATCCAGCTGTGAGCAGAAAGGACAAAACTGTCTGTTTAAACAGTGAAACATGCAGATCAATGACTATTTGGTTAGGTTTCGTTAGCTCTTCAAATAAATATCATCTGTTCAAATGATCTTTTAGCTGTAATTGCTCTAATGGAAGTACAAATTACAGATTGTGACAGCTTGTAATGTTGGTTTAAATTGTCTTTTGCATCCTGCAGGAGCTTTTTTACTTCTTTAGGAATAATTACGCTCATTTGGCAGCACAGAGAGGAAGAAAAGTGGAAAGTTACAGCTGTTATCAAACCAGAACAAAACGAGTCTGTAAACCCGTTCAGTGCACAACCCATTGGCCTGTGTGTGTCAGGAAGTGTTTCGCACTCTTGTGTGTTTTTGTATGAAAGGTTTGGGCGTCGTGTTGTCCATATTTTCTCACATCGTTGCAGGGTTTGTGGAGTGAAGCTCAGCAAAGAGCAGCAGTGGATGAATCACTTCTCTGGGTGTGAACAAGGTATTTCTGACATTAGAGACTCCCACTCATCAGTTAGCCCACTCTGTGCCGCGTGCTGAAACACTGGGATCTGTAAAAAACCATCATGAACTCGTGCAGCTGCAGGTTTCAAATTATAGTCAAGAGTTGTTGTTTTCATGTGCAACATAACAGCTGTCTGAAATTTATTTTGGGATTTTTTTATGGTGGAAGATTAAAAGGCAGAAGTGTAAAAAAAAAAAGGAGCTGTTCTTGTTTCTTCAGTGTGTTTTCTAATTCTGAAAGATCAGAGATTAACCGTGAGCTGAAAGAAAGACCTTTGAACACGTCAACCACATTTTGTTCACAACCTCTTTTAGTTGCGTCTCATGTTGTCATCATTATACCCACTCGTGTCACGACGGTGTCGTAAATACCTAAATATAATCATTGTCCTAATGATTGACTGAGACAGAGGGATGTCCATCTTGACTCAGCTTCAGTTCTGATTTTTCTGTCTCTTCTGCTCTCATGAAGCAACATCTGGCCTGATAAAGGTCTCGGGGACTTGTGCCCTGAGCGGGCGCTGTCGCCTCTTTGTTGCTCATATTTAACAGAGTGCTGATGAAGGAGATACCGGTAAATGGCACAAACACCAGAAACCAGCTGCTGTTTGCGGCACAGCCCAGAGTGTGACAGTCCTGTTCAAAATGTAAAGCATCTTACTTCGGGCAGCTGAAATACTGCACTGTTTTGTTTAAAGGGTGTTTTGCTTAGTGGGAAAATATGATAATTGTGTGAATTTTGATTCAGTATTTACACTGTTGTTTTGTTTTTAATGTTCTTTATGATTTTTTTTTGGTTTGTTTGTTTTTGCAATTTACCTCTGCATAATTTGTGCCATTTTAGACATTTAGTTCATTCAAATGATGGGTGATATGGTTTCAGTTTTTAAAAAAGCTTCTATTCTCAAGCCCACACATGCTCAAATCAGCGGCTGTGGCTGAGTGGTCAGAGCAGTCGGTTCGAATCCACCAGCAGTCACTTGCTGAAGTGTCCCTGGGTAAGACACTGAACCTCTTGTTGCCTCTGATGTGTGTCCCATCAGTGTATGAACGTGATCTAAAGCACTGATTAGTCTCTTTAGAATGATTTATTCAATTAGCTTTGTAGAGATCTAGTGGAGTGCTGTTTGAATGGGTAAATGAGGACAGAGATTGTAGGGTAAAGCACTTTGAGTATCTTGAAATAACATAGAAAGGTGCTATATAAATACAGTCAATTTACCATTTAAATGAAAGTAATTATTAGATTTGAGTTTCTGTTTAAAAATATCCTCCTCATGTAAAGTATAATGTGTTTTTGAGAATGATCAGGAAAAATTTCATCATGTTGGCTCCTAAATCAAGCAATACCTTTAAAATATCTGAGTATCACAATAAATCCAATTCACGCCAAGTCAAACAGAAGTTGTCTCAGGGCACTGAACAGAAACATTCACATACATAAAAAAGGCCAATTATTAAAGTTATCTAAGGAAGCCAGTGGATGGCGTTGAATCTTCACTTTGTTGCATTCTTCCATCCTGATCAAACACAATGGCAACAGTGGAAAGGAAAAACTATATTTTAACAGGAAGAAACCTCCAGCAGAACCAGGCTCAGGGCGTGCAGCCATCTGCTTCTACTGGCCAGTAGTTTATTTAAAAATATATATACTTTTTTTAAACCATTCATCATCTTTACCCGCTTCTTCCTTTTCAGGTCGCAGGGGTCACTGGTGCCCATGTCCAGCAGTCACTGTGCAAGAGGCAGGGGACACCCTGGACTGGTCTCCTGTCCATCACAGGGACACATAGAGACAAACAGCCATTCACTCTCTCTCACACCTAGGGACAATTTGAGTTACCAATCAGTCTAACATGCATGTTTTTGGTCTGTGGGAGGAAACTGGAGTATCCGGAGAAAACCCACACATGCACAGAGAGAACATGCAAACTCCACCCAAAAAGATCCCTGGCTGGGATTTGATCTGGCAACCTTCTAGCTGAGAGGCAGCTCTACCAACTGAGACACCGTGCTGCCGATTTTTAAACCAAAAGAACAAGCAAACATTTTGTGTTTTGTGATGCTGAATTTAAATGCTAAAGGGCACATAAAACCAGACTGTCCTTTAAGGTCTAAAATAACAACCCCCCTCCTCCCCTCCCCTTGAGACCCCCTTTAAAAACTATTTGGACCTGAGTGGCCTAAAAATATGTCTGCGTGATAGATAGTTTGATTTTTGGAGCAGTTTGATTACATTTGTTTGTGCTGTTTTTAAGTATTTTACATTTGCAACAACTTATTTTTTTCTAATCACAAGATGATCCCAGACTAAAACTCTGGTATGAAAGGTGGCGGGTGATGTGCATTCCTTCAAGGAATACCCAGCCCTTAACATGCAACAACATGTACCAGTAGTCAGGAGATGTTCACGAGGAAGAACTTGCATTCAAACAACATTGTGGGGAATTTCTTAATAATAAAAGTTAGAGAATGTTGTTGCTGTTAAATATTACTGCAATCTTAATGTTTTGCTCCTTTTGTTGTATTTGTGTGAACAGAAATGCAGGCAAGTTTTCATCTTTAGGACATTTATCTCCCTCAGGCGTCTATTATTCACCAGCAAAGAAAAAAACTTAGGACAATTCAAACCTTACAGCTGAGACAGCATCATTTTCCTCTCATGAATGACACAAACACTAAACACGTGGTCTCTTCAGCAAAAACAGCACAGACGATAAAATGAAGAAGAGAGGGGTGCTGCTGAGGAAACTGAGCGCAGGAGCATCTCGTTGGTCTCAATGATTCACATGGTTTCACCCCCTGCCTCTCTTCCCTCCTGTGGTACAGTCCAGATAGAAGTCAGTGGCTTTTTAAATGTGGAAGATGAGCTCCAGAGGCAGCTAATGCAGCGACAGCTGGCCTGAACCAGGAAGCAGGCAGAGCAGAGGGGGGAAATGAGGGGGGAGCTCATGGATCTGCCGGACCCGCTCTCTGTATTTATGACAGGGACAGATTAAGGATGGCTGTTTGATTCTGTGAGTGAACTGAACTGAAGATGTATTTGTGGAAGTGTGTTTGTTTCACATGGAGTGTTTAAGTGTTTCTTTCCTGTTTCTCTTTTTTTCCTTCCTGCCTTCCATCATGTTCTAACCAGCAGTCGTCATCCGGTGTCATTTGGCATCTCCCTGTCAGGAGTATCTCATTCCCTCTCTGTTTGTTTGTCTGTCCTCATTTGACCCTGCTAGCTGCTGGTTAACACCGGCTCTGAGGAGACAGGCATGCTCCACTACACTCATACGTCATAAAATATTATTTAAAAAATATCTAAAATACTCCTCTTCCCTCCAACCCAGCCCATCTGCCCGTCCCTTGATGGCTTTCTCCAACATCACCCAAGCGGTGAAGTGTTTGCTGTGCTGAGGAGACTGAGTGTTGACTGATTTTGCACCACAAACTTGCTTTCTCATGCATTGTCAAGAGTAGTAAAAAGGTGCAACTGTGCACAGATAAGAAGTGCAGATAAATATCTGCAGCACAAGTTAGATGGTGCACATGCAGCTGTAGAGATAAAAACACATCTGAGGACTAAAATACTGTAATTCTCCCTTCTCAAGAACGCACAGCTTTCACTGCAAGATACTCGCCACCGAGGCAATGAGTCAAAGAGTTCGAACTGAACAAAATCTGCTGTTGGTGGTGATTTGGTGGTTTAAACAATGGGGGATAAAATAGTGAGAAGATGCTCAACTTTTGGCCTGAGAGATCTGGCACAGTGGGATGTCAAAAATTACCTGACAAAGAGGGAAATCAGATGATTTGGGGTATTGCTCCTTCTGGATGTAGCTTGACCCTTGACCTCTGAGCCCAATGTAAAGCGTTTCACTTGTACTTTAAAGCTCCTTTAAAATAAACTACGTTTTGTAGAATGCAATCTTACTTTAATGCTAGGTGAGAATACAGAGCAACAAGCTGAGAAAAAAAACGTGCAATTCACTGTTTTTTAGTCAACATGTTGCAGAGCCTGGACTTTTTAAAATCAGTTTTACTCATTTGTGCATGAAGTCCTTGTACTGTGCCCTTCTTAAAACAACAAAACCTTAATCTGGACCAGATTAGGTGAAACGCTGATGGTTTTATTTTCTGAGTGGTTTGCACTCCAACTGTGAGGGGACGAGTTGTTATATAACTATGGATGCTACCAATCCAAATATAGCAGCCATTAGGGGCTTAGCTTTGGGTCTGGAAGCCTAGGCTGGGCTTGGCCCTATTGAGGCCGATCATGGATGTCGTTTGCTGCAGGTCGTTTCCTGCCCTTCAGTGTCCACAGCGATCAGGATGGTTTGATGCGCTCTGAGCTGACAGTGGAGAGAACAGCTTTTACGCTGCACAGATGAGCATCTGTCTGCAGGGCCGGTTAGCATCACAGCTTGTCCTCTTATCCAATCAGCCTTACTTTGAATAGAAAGCTATTCTTTTTATGTTCTGAACAAAGAAGCGACTTTCAAATATTTTCATTTGCAAATGGAAAATAATAATTTGCCTGTACAAAGTAAAAAAAACAAGGAATTATTTCAAAGTTTTCTACTAACCTGGTTAGCACAAGAAAAAGCTGAAAAACTAGTCACTGAGCTCCTTTACATTATTTGTTTAGGGGTTGTTTTCAGCGGTGAGGCATCTGATTCAGCTACTGGCAAAGGCACATTGTTGATTTTGAGCTGCTTGAAGGAAATTATTAAAAGAAACTGGCATTCCTGGAAGAAATGCGTATCATCCGCTTCTTGCATGACAAAGTTTTAGAATAATTTTTGTGTCAATCTGTTAGTGCTTAGAATATGTGATGTGATGCTGCACCAGCACTAAATTTTGCCTGACTATCTGTAAAACTGATCAAATTATAGATGTTTTTCTTTTTGGCTGAAATTGATTAGTGGCATTCATCTTGAATCAGGATGACTCAAACAATGATCCATTATAAATGCACAAACAGTGAACTGCCACTTTCATTAAAATCCTCAAGATATTTTGCTAACAGACAAAAAAAGCATACAAACAAACTCACACATACTCATATACATAAGAACATCATAAAAGGTGGATGATAATAAAACTTTCTTTGAGTTCGGGTTTTTACATAAAATCAACTAATTTAAATTATTAAAACTGCCTTATCTTCAGTCAACTCAATATAAAAAATGACCAACTCCAGAATTATTGCTTTCTATACTAACATTTAAATAATGTACCAGTCTTATATATCTTTGAGTTAAAATTAGATATAAACACAAAATTTATTTGGTTTTAGTGTACTCAACACAGGTTGAGTTGGATATTTATTCACAGAAGTCTGTTTCCCTCGGTGTTCATTGTCTCAGATACAGTCGATGTTTAACTTTCCTGCCATGTGGTGCAGCCGAACTTGTTCTTGGTGTTGAGTGGGATGTGTTGATTAGACTGTTGAGCAGGGAGTGAAAATATGTGGTGAGTTGTACACCATCCAATTATTTTACCATGATCTTTTTCCTCTTTTAAACAAGCACTTGGGCTGAAACTGAGTAGAAAAAGCAGTCGGTGTCTAAAGAAACACTTTCAAAGACCTTCAGAATTCCTGAGGAACAACAGGTCAACATCACTTTATGAGATAAGAAGAAGCTCCTTGAAAGGAAATATCATCTCACAAATGCTAATAAAGTTTTGTAAATATCTCTTCAGTCCAGTTACTAGGAGATGACACTTTCAGAAAGGTGCTAAACAAATCAAACTCTGTATGACACTGTGAATCCTCCCTGACCTTCCTTCAAGAATGGTCTATAAATACCGAGGGGCATCAGCCCCGCTGACACAATAAAATATTTAACATCATGATGAATATTTCAGTGACAGGGGCAGAGTTTCAAAGTACAGATTGATGTCTATCAAATAAATAAATAAATAAAACATCCAGGACAAAAAATAAATAAAAACTACAGGAAGGACCTGTATATTAAACTGTTTTTGTTTCTCTGTTGCTGCAACCGTTTTTGTCCTACACTGATGTAATCAAGCCTGGTTAAATTATCGACGTTCATCTTTCTTTATCTCAAGCCTTTTCTTTTTAAGGGTCTACTTAGTTTTCCCCTCCTTGTTCATCTGTAGCAGCTAAGTTTGTTTAAAATGGTGGTCTTGTGGAGCAACAAAGGCTTGTGTGTGTGCTGATGTGCTCTCCTCCTGAATGGGTCATTGTGTTTGAAGGCACAACCAACCTCTGAAATCAGACCTCCTTTATTGTGAAAGAGAAACAAGCTTCTCCAAACTGTTCTGGATGATGATAATCATCGGTATGGCACAGGAAGTAAAGCGCACTAATTTGATGTTCTTAAATTGGTTGAGTGAGCTTGCTCAGCTGATACAAAGTGTCATCAAAGACTCTTCTGTATGACAAAATAAAAGGTTGCTGTCAGTTTTTGACAAAATTAAAAGACATGCTGATGGCGTCACTACCAGGCTTTAGATGTGACAAAGAGAACGGGGCCATTCACAGCTTTAATTAAATAAATAAAATTAATTAATTATTAAATTATAATGCTTCTGTGAATACGTATGGATGCCAAGTCTGCGTAAGAGCAAAGTGCATGCAGGTGTGCTTTAAAAAAAAAAAAAATAGTGAAAAATGGACGTCTGTGTAAAAGATGGTGTGGGGGTTTAAAGTATCAGAAAAAAATCCAACAGATTTTTTTATTTCCTAATAAAACCAGTTCAGATTTTTTTTAAGTCGGATTCTGAACACTTAATGTCTTACATTTTTATTTGAGCTCAGTTTGGGGAAATAAGAGTTTAATTCAGGCTAGGCTGAGGGTGTTAACACCAAAATGGATTGCTCTCCTCTCAGTGATTCATGTGAATGTTATTGTATAAACCTTACCATTGCTATCAGCTTCACATTGCTGTTATTTAAACAGAATTATATGGTTATTTGTGTAACAGCAGCTAGCTGTAACACTCCCAGCGCAGCCTGGTACAATTCAGACTGGAGTTTCATAAAGTTTTTCCTGGAAGTGCAAACTAAAATAGTTTGAAAAGTATTGAAACACAAAGTTTTTACTAAAAAGTTACCTTTCCCTCTAATTCTCTCAGTTGAAGTGCGTAATCCTCGCCGCCTCCTCACTTCTCAGCATTCCTTACCTGGGATCCCTGTGGCCTTGAAACAATCCATTGACCTGCGCACCTCCATGGACGGGAAATACAAAGAGATAGCTGAGGTCAGAAGTCAGTCATGAAGCTTTATTACCTTTAATAGGTGGTTTTAAGCTAACTTGTGGCTTCCTTGTTGTTTGTGTGAAGGAGCTTTTCTCCCGCAGCCTGGCAGAGAGCGAGATGCGGAGCGCTCCCTATGAGTTTCCTGAGGACAGCCCCATCGAGCAGCTCGAGGAGAAGAGGCATCGCCTTGAGCGACAGATCAGCCAGGATGTCAAGTAAATATCACAAACAAAAAATGAACAAAGCAGCACATATAATAGTTTAAGATCCAAAGAAAGATTTCAACATTCTTTACCCTCCAGGTTTGAACCTGACATCCTCCTACGAGCCAAACAGGACTTTATGAAGACTGACAGTGCCACAGATCTCGAGTGAGCCCACAGTGATCTTGTTATGATTATAATGTTATTTAAGTTCTGTAACATGTTTAATAATCTATTATTAGATTCATGAAGGAGCAGAGCGAGGCTCCAGATCAGCAAGACAGAGACCTTATTACTGAGCGGGAGTACCAAAGAGTCACTATTTCTGGAGAGGAGAAATGTGGGGTAAATCAGAGTAGATTAAAAAGAAATAAACTGTGTGATTTCTCACAGGCAAATGGCACCTCTTCTCTCATGGACATATGCTGTTGTGTTGTTGCTCCTGTGTTCCATCAAGGTTCCATTCACCGACCTGCTGGATGCTGCCAAATGTGTAGTAAAGGCTCTGTTCATCAGGCAAAAGTACATGAGTCTGTCTCTGCAGAGCTTCTGCAGGACCACCACCCGTTATCTTCAGGAGCTGAGCGAGAGACCTCTGGACTTAGACATCTATGAGGAAGAGATCCCAGAAACATCTGTCACTGCAGGTTGGTGTTCTCCATCTTTTCTTTTCTATTCTCAGCCACTGAATTAGGATTGTTCAGATCTTTGAACAACAAGAAATTCTGGAGAATAGTTGAAATTGTCCACTGCAGCTGCTGCCCACAACTCCAACTTAACTTCTAATCTAAGACTTTAACATTAAAAAATGCCTATGTATTGATGTATTAGTTGTATAAAGAGTGTAAAGCAAAAAAGTAAAAACAAAAGTTAAAGATGATGCTGGTGGCTCAGTATGTTCACGTTGGCAACCCCACACCTGTATTTGACTGCCAAGAGATGGACATCTTGAACACCCTAAAATTGTAGTGACAAAAAGCTTTGATGGTCCCACTTTCAAATAAAAACAAGGGAATTATAGTTGTTTTAAGATAGCTTGGCTGTGCATAAACTAAATGTCAGCTCATCAATCTGGTTAGGAAAAAAAAAACTTTTTCCAAACAGAGGTCATTAAAAGAGTTATCCACGACAGGAAAGATACTAACTGTTCATAACAGATCTACAGCACCCTGCTTCCAAAGAACTGAACTATCCCTTTACAAAACTGAAAAAGAAATTCTCAAGTTTGAGATATGAGGTGCATAAATTCATTTTTGGAACAGTCTACTTGTGAATAGTAGTTAACTCCATGAATTCAGAAGATCCTCTCTGAAACTCCAAAGTAAATTTGTGCTGACTACTATCTGCTATATGTACCGGTAAGTTACTAACTACTCAAAACCACAACACAAAACTCAACTATTACTTTAAAGAGACACAAGGTAGAGGATAAAGTTTTACTCAGAAAGTGACATTGGCAAAGCTGCTACTTGCTATACTTTAGTATTCACAGGTTCTGTTTTTATATTTGCCTTAATTTATTTTAGATTAACGTACACAAACTATTCTCATAGATCCTCCAAATAATGTTAGGAACTATTATTTCCTATTATATGATGTAATCTTTTTAACAGAGTGAGCAACCTGGCATGTGGTGTCACCTGTTGTACTATTCTCATAATAAAATACACCCTGGTACACTCCCAGATGTAAATAGTTTCAATCTGCTACACTACCCCACAACATGCTGTCACAACATGTAGGCTCTTGAAGTCAGATGTTGGCTACACGAGTGTGATATTCTGCCTCTTTGCAGATGCCACCGTGCACCCACCTACTTCTGACAAGCACCCGTATGAAAACCAGGACCCTGCCAGCATGCCTTCTGATGAGGGCTATGGCTGTAAGATGGTCAACGGTGTCATGCACGTCTACACGACAAGGGACATCATGGAAAAGTGAGACGTTTTGACAGATCTTTGGCTTCATCTTCAGTGGAAGTCTTCACATTTCATTGGGAGCAACGTAACCTCTTTTTTGTGTGTAACAGGAGCACAGAGCTGGACCTGCCGTATCCAGACCTTCAGGAGTACATCGCTGACATGAACATCATGATGGCTCTCATTATCAACGGACCGGTGTACGCTCTATTTTATGTTGATTTGAATTTGTGTGTGTGTGTGTGTGTGTGTGTGTGTGTGTGTGTGTGTGTGTGTGTGTGTGTGTGTGTGTGTGTGTGTG